>CM076577.1:268065324-268665324 GCA_034641835.2 Pinus albicaulis
TTTTCTTTCTTGGGGGGTGATGTTTATTCAGCCATGTTTGCATGATCTCTATCTCTTTTATTTGTCTTAGGAATGTCAGGGAAATAACTTATGTAGTGTCCCATTCTGTGATAGTGATAATACTGAATATTTAACATATAAACCTTCTTCTTTCGTCCCTTCTTATTGAATCTTCCTTTATGATGAGCAACATAAGCGTTTGAAACTTCTTCATTGTTGGTTAACATGGAGACTCTTAATTATTCTTTACTGCATGTTTTCCATAGCTCCTCAAAGGTGGGTGTTTCTTTCCATCCATTGAGAGTTGAAGCAAAGGAACCCCAAGAAGGTGGTTTCCCAGAATGGTTGTAATCACCGGTTCTTTATCTTGCACTATTTCATCAATGGCAAGAAGCTCATCCCTTATCCTTTCTATCCTCACAAAGAAAGAGGAAACAATATCCTCATTTGTCATTTTAATAGTTCTTATTTCATTCTTCAGGCTTTCCACTTTTCCAATGTTCTTGATGGTGAATAGTTTTGACAAAGCCTCTTACATTTCCTGAGTATGATCAATATTTTCTATGAAGGGGACAAGATTGCCCTTTATGCGTTCAACCATTAAAGCCATAGCTTCTAATTCCAGTTCTTTGTACTTCACCCTATCAGCATCACTTGATTGTTTGGTAGACCTTTTCATATTCCCTTTGACTAAATCTAAGACCTTTTTCTTTTCAAGGATGATGTCAATCCTTTTCTTCCAAGACCTATAATTTGAATCTCCTTCAAGCTTGTTCTCTCCCTTGATAGTGTTAGACATATTTCTTGAAGGTACTGAAGACTTCTTTCCTCTAGTGAACTTCTTGTGATTTCCCTGATCAAGTTTTTGAGAATGCATTTTCCTCCTTTCTTCACCAAAGCTATGAAACCATGTTAGAGAACCAGAAAGGTAGAATTATCCTCTTTTTCTTGATTATTTACATGAGATTTTCTTTAGTTAATATTATTTTATTCTTATATTTCTTCTTATTAGTTCATCAAGAAAATATCAAAGCAAATACACATAGATCAAGGAAACCAAATGTAGGTCAACAGCTAGGGAAAAACCCCCAGCGAGGGGAAAACCTAATTAGTAATTCTTCCTTCAATAGTGATTCCTTAGAAGACTCTATACCTTGACCCAGACTTCCTCCACACCAAGTCAACCTTCCCTGTGATCCTTCCTAAATCTTGCAGCAACAGTGGTAGTAGCAACACTATGGTAACTTGGAAAGTTGACTTTGCTTCTTGAGACTTTGATATTGAGGTAAATACTTCGATCTAGCTTCAAAGACTTCAATTTAGGCCCAATACAGATTCTCAAAACAACAAATTCCAACAGAATCAACTTCGACTTCCCCTTCACTTGGCAGCAACACCTTGGCAAAAACTATTGCAGTAAAACTTTGAGATCTTCGATCTCCCAAACTACAACTTGAAATGTAGAGAGAGTAGAAACAAAATTTCAATTTTCTTCAACTCTATAAGCATGGCCAAAACCAAATCCAAAAATTCCTTCTCCTCCAATTTGCAATTTTTCCTTGCTTGAGCTACAAAATCAAATTTTTGTGTTGTAGTGAGATGTCTCCAAGTGAATTTGATTTTCCTGTATATATAGCCTTTTGATGGGTTCGAATTATTGGATTTGAGGCCGACTTGATCACCTTAAGGCCGACGTGATGTTGAGGCTTAATAAATCATATTATACTTAATACTTGACCTATTTTCATGATTCAAAATCCAATATGGATCAATTTAAATCTGCAATAATCTTATAGACTCATAATAAAACCGAGAAGTCCACAATAGGGACTTTGAACTAAAATAAGTATGACCCTAGCATGAAACCCATGCTTTAATAAGTCATTTAATAATAATATGAAATTCATTTATTTATTCTTTTGACAAGTACAGTAAGTATTGACTCAAGTACAATTTATGAAGACAGAACCTAGTTACATTCTTCAACGTTGTGGGCTATGGTACCATCTCAGCCCTCCATCTGTTTGTACCAAATTTCCCAAGCTGCAATATACCCTTGGCTGTGAGTATTGTCCTAGGAATCAACCCATCAATAGAGTACCAACTCATAATCTCTCGCCAATCCATTCATTGGGAAGGATGAATACCTGTAAATATACTATGTTGATATTGCTTGGCTCTCAACTCGTGTTGTTCCACTCGGTCACCCAACATGATGTGTTTGGAGATCTCTACCCTATTCTTCCCAATGTATAAAGGTGGGTTTGTAGCATTGCAAGCCTTATCTATGTACTCTTGTAGAGGGATGCTCTGGAATTTCGAACTGTACTCCTCTTGCCGCCTTGTGAGGGACTTGAGTCATTCCTCAACACTAGACAACTTGGTCATTGATTCAACGCACAACCCTATGAGCTCCTCAATTATCCTATTCTCCTATAAGACAATGTTTCAGAGTGTCCAAACTCTCTGCTTCAACATCATAAGATTTGTCTTGAAATGCATGATCTTTTCCCAAAAGTCCTCTACTGGAAATTTTGGTGCCCTGTTGAATGCCTTTATATCAATCTGCACTGGATGCTCAACTATCATAGTTCCAGCTTGAACCTTTGACCGAATCTCTGGAAATGGCTCATCTTGCATACTATATTTGTCATCATGCTCATAATGTTGGCTTATTACAATTGGATCCTCACTTGGGTCTCCTTGAATGCCTTCTGTTATCACCCAAAAAATTCAAACATCATTTTGACAAGGTTAAATAGGTTCATGGGTCAAAATAGGGTTGTTGGATTCATTTTAAAGTTTTGTCAAGGGAAATATTAAATTTTTATGGTTTAAGTTTACCCTAAGGTCTAAACCCACTCATGTTCAAACTCCTTCATGTCACATCATTCATCATTTTCTAACTTTTTTCATTTTCCAAAGTTTTTGTACCAAAACTGCCAAATTAGCCAAGAAACCACAGTTTCGTAGCGCAATGCAGTGCAAAAAGTCATTTTTCGCTATGAAAATGTTGATAGTTTCGTAGCGAAAATAGTCAAATTAGCACTAAAAGTGCTACGAAAGCGCGGTTTCCTATCTATCATGTCAGTCTAGCTATTAGGTGACAGAAATTATTTGGAAAAGGATAAGTTAGATGCTTTCGAGTCATGGAGGGATAAAATCAAGGTACATGCAGTCATCATGGTCAGTTTAGGTAATGTAGAAGTCATCATTGAGTCATGGGAAGACATTTAAACTTCAAATCTTTTCCTAATTCAGTCATTCTCATTTCTTTTTCCTCCTTGCGTAATATTTGTTGAGATTCAACAAGATGATGAGCATAGTGAAAATCAGTCACCTTCACTAAGTGGGCCCGCAGGCCATTTTTAGGTGCAAGTCTATTTTTAGACTATGTCTATTTTTAGACATGGTGATCATATTTCAGAAGTTGCAGGATGTTATTTGTGGATGGTTGGTCAAGCTGGAAAAATAGATGAAATTCTATTTTTAGAATATTGGGCGAAGTCTATTTCAGATCGTCAATATAAAACTAGAAGTGTCGATTATTATTAGCCCTTAATAATAATCAGACTCTAAATATCAACTTATTCTCTTGGAGCACTTAATTTCAGTGTACAGATTTGGAAAATTAGTGGGCTGAAGGAATTACGCAATTCCTAGGGTTTACTGGTGGTTCATGCATGGAGGACTCAGTTAGAACTGAAGTGGCGAAGTTATGACAGAGTTGGAAGCGTAGTTCATGGAGTTGTTATTCAGTTTAACTCAGTTAATAGAGTTAAACTCAGTTGAGCTAGTTGTATATAGTCTAATTGAATGATACACTACTGAGAGTGGAGTGAATTAATTAGTTAATTAATTCACAAATAATAACTCATTAATCAACTGAACAAATACAGCAGTTAACTACAGTGCATGTCAGTTCCAGTGGAGACCCAGTGGAGAGATAGGTGAAAGGGTGAGATGGACTATCTGTTGTGAATATAGTGATACATTGATTGCATCACACACACATTGGAGTTTCCAATGAGGATTGCACAGTCAAGGAAAGGTATATTCGAATTCATTCAGGGGTCTTCTTCAGTGGGATTGCGCAGTGGAGGCAGGCTATTAGGTGGCAAGAAATCAATGCATGGATTTGCAGATTTCTTCATGTTAGTGTGTGACGATTGATTGTACTGAGAGCTTGATGTACTAAGATTTGTATGAGATTGTTACATGGTCTCCATGATACATAATATATGATAGTTGGGGTTTTTAGCTTCAGGATTTCCCGTTAAACAACTGTGTTATGTGCGATTGTTTTTATTGCTTCATGTGTTTGCAATTGAGTTTCCGCAAAAGATTAACAGTGGAAGGATTTTGTATTTAGCAAGAAGATAAATATTGTTAGATCAGGAGAATATGGATATGTACATGCATATATTATATAATTTCCACATGGTATCAGAGCAGTGTTAAATTCTTGAAGATTGCAATTGTGAAGAATTGTTGAGTTTGTATTGGTGGAGAATTCGAATTTTCTTCATAAAATTCTTGGTGCGACAGTTGAGTATACATTGAAATGTATTTCAATGGGTTGTGATTGGAGTATGCCCTTGGTGGTAGCTTGAATTACATAGCCTGGAAGGATAGGATGGAGGCAGTGCTGGAAGATAATGGACTGAACGAGTTCATCGATAGTGATGTTCCTAAGCCGAGATCTAGCGATGATGCATTACTTGACGCATAGCAAAAGAAGGTAGCAAAGACAACAAGAATTATGTTGGAAGGTGTGAAGGACCATATTATGTCCATCCTTCACGGGAAATCCACTCCATTTGCAATGTGGAAGGCTTTGATAGATTTTTTCCAAAGCAGCAGCGACCAAAGGAAGTTGGCGCTAAAAGATAAGCTCAGAAAAATAAAAATGGAGAAGGGTGACAGTATTCCAAAATATCTCACGAAGTTTGTCCACTGTAGGGATGAAATAGGAAGTGTGGGGATTAATATTGATGATGAAGACTTGGTGACCTTGGCTCTCCTTGGGCTTCCGAAGAGTTGGCATGGCTACGAAGACTCTGTCAATGGGCGGGAGAAATTGCCAGGATGGGAGCGACTTTGGTCGGATCTTGTGCAGGAGGAGATAAGGCGAAGTACTAGGGATGGCTCTTCATCGAAGAATGATGATGAATAGAATTGCGCTTTGGCTGTCAAAGCAAGTAAAGGGAAGGGGAATAAATTCCCTCCAAAATCTGAGGCTAAAGGCAAGAAGCAGGATTTTTCCAAGGTGAAGTGTTTTCACTGTCACAAACATGGGCATTTCGCCACTAACTGCCGACAGAAAAAGAAGAACAAGAAGGCTACTGGAGCTGCAGCTGGAGAGGCCTTAGCCTCACAATTTGAACTTTATTTCTCTTTGATCACATGCTTGGTTTCAAGCTCAATGGGATCGATGTGGTATCTTGATAGTGGTGCGTCTTTCCATATTACAGGAGACAAGGAGTTGTTTAGTGACTTGTGGAGAAGGATATCCAAATGCATATAGAGATGGGCGATGATGGTCAATACAATGCGACCGACATTGGGACCATTACCTTTGAGAGGGAGTCAGGTAAACCATTTTTGTTGAAAGATGTTATGCATGTTCTAGGTCTGAAGAAGAACTTGGTCTCGGTCGCAATGTTGGAAGACAAACGTTATGACGTTGTTTTCAGCGAGGGAAAAGATTTCCTGTGACATAAAACAACAGGTCAAACCAAGAGGATAGGGATTTTAGTTAATAATATCTAAAGCTGGAGATAGATGGTTGCGCTGCAATGATATGCAAAGCAGAAGAAGTGGTGAACCGGGATGAGGGCGAATTATGGAACAGGAGATTGGTCCATCTTCACCATGGCACTTTGAAGATTTTGCAGCATATTTATATTGGACTTCCCAAGGGTACTTTTGCGCAGTCAGATCAGTGCAAGGGATGTACTATGGGTAATTTTGTGAAGACCATATTTCATGAGAAGGAGAACCATGCTGCGATGATCCTGGAGAGAATTCAGACAGACGTGTGTGGACCTTTCTCGGTTGCTTCAACAAAAAAACACAGGTATTATGTTATTTTTGTTGATGACTATTCTCGTAGATGTTGGATCTTTTTCATGCAAAATAAGAGCGAAACATTCTCAAATTTCTGTGAGTTTAAAGCATTGGTGGAGAAGGAGTCGGGGAAGCAAGTGAAGGCTCTATGGAGCGATAATGGTGGTGAATATATCTAGAACGAATTCAAAGACTTCTATAGCAAAGAAGGAATTCGAAGAGAACTCATAGCGCCTCATAACCCAAAGTAGAATGGGGTCGTGGAGAGGAAGAACAGAATGATCGTGGGTGTTGCACAAGCTATGTTGCATGACCTGGGCCTACTAATGCACTTGTGGGCGGAAGCATGCAACACTGCGGTTTATGTGAAAAATTGTTGTCCTCATAGAGTACTTGGCATGAGTACACCTGAAGAATATTTTACTGGAAAGAAGCCTGATATTTCTCATTTGAATATTTTTGGCTCATTTGTTTACATTCATGTGACAAAGGACGCCAGGAAGAAGCTGGAGCCGACTGTAGAAGTTGGGATATTTTTTGGGTACACAAAAACACCCCATAATTATCGTGTGTATTTTCCAGATAGTCGGATGACTGTGGTGCGACGGGATACAAAATTTAATGAGGTGAAAGCCATGAATTTGTCGCTTGAGAAGGAGCTACACTTGCATGCAGAGGAGGAAATTCTTGTTCCCAAAGATGAACCTCTAGATGTGGATCAGCCATAAGAGGAGATTCATGGAGTGGAGGAGTCCACTCATGCAGAACCAAACATCAGAATAGGCAAAAAGCGTACCACAGAAGCTGAGAGACTAAAGCTTGATGCGGCACAAAATGTAGGAGTCCCTACATCACAGCGCAGACAAAGACAGTCACCTGACCAATTTACTGGATACATGGCTCTCATGAGCAAGTGTATCATGATAGAGCCATCTTATTTTGAAGAAGCAATGCAGGAGCCCACATGGGTAGATGCCATGGTGGAGTATGACTCCATTGTCAGAAACAGTGCTTGGGAGATTATTCCAAGGCCGGTGGGTAAATCAGTGGTAGATTTGAATTGGATCTATAAGGTAAATCAAGCTGCTGATGGGAGCGTTGAGAAGTATAATGCAAGATTTTTTGCCTGGGCCTTCTCACAGATCGAGGGGATTGATTATGAAGAAACCTTTGCACATGTCGCAAGGTATTCTTCCATAAGGACCATCCTTGCTCTCTCAGCGCAGATGGGTTGGCACATTCATCAGATGGATGTGAAGAGTGTGTTCCTTAATGGGATCATTAAGGAAGAGGTGTACATTGAGCAGCTTGAAGGATTTGAGATCTTTAGCAGTGAGTCGCAAATGTGCAGGCTCAAAGAGAGTTTTATGGGCTGAAGCAAGCACCACGTACTTGGTACACACGGATAGACAACTATTTCAATGGACTTGGCTTCACCAAGAGTGAGGCAGATGAAAATTTGTACCAAATTGTGGTGGAGGGTAAGATTTTAATCATTGTTATTTATGTTGATGATTTAATACTAACGGGTGATGAGCAGTTGATACACTCATGCAAGGCAGATCTTGCAAAGGAGTTTGAGATGAAGGATTTGGATCTCCTTCGTTATTTCCTTGGATTGGAAATATGGCAGCGGGAAGGTGAACTGTTTGTGTCTCAAGGCAAGTATTCCCGGGAGATACTGGAGAAGTTTCACATGCAAGGCTGCAAGCCTATCAACACTCCTCTTCCAGGAAATTGGAGGAAAGAAGATGCTACATCGGCAGAGGTAGTGGATGCCACTGTTTATCGATAGTTGGTGGGTTCGCTCATGTATTTAGTTAATACAAGACTGGACATATGCTATGCGGTGAACCAGCTTTCACAAGTGATGGTTAAGCCTACCAAGCTCTTTTGGAAGGCAGACAAGCATGTCCTGAGGTATCTCAGGGGCACGTCTGAGTATGGCTTATGGTACAAATAGATGGATGAGGTGAAGTTGCATGGCTTCACGGATGCATATTGGGCAGGTAGCCCAATGGACAGAAAGAGCACATCAGGAGGGGTTTTCAGTATCGGATCAACATCAGTTTCTTGGGACAGTAGGAAAAAAAGATCCATGGCACTCAGTTCATTGGAAGCAGAATACATGGAAGCAAGTCAAGCTGCATGTGAGGCTATCTGGATGAGCAATATCTTGGTCGGTTTGTTCGGTTCACATTTAGATCCTACAGTGATACACTGTGATAAAATATCGATTAATCCTGTGTTTCATGATAGATCTAAGAATATAGATATCGGTATCATCATATCAGAGATTGTGTACATCGGAAGATCATGTTGCTTCAGTACATTCCTACGAAAGATCAGGATGCAGACATTCTGACGAAGGCACTCACCAGGAGAAAATTTGAATACCATAGAGGCAGGATCAGGGTGAAGGATAATCCATATCTTGTTGAGAGGGAGTGTTTAGATTCAACAAGATGATGAGCTTAGTGAAAATCAGTCACCTTCACTAAGTGGGCCCGCAGGCTATTTTTAGGTGCAAGTCTATTTTTAGACATGGTGATCATATTTCAGTGGTTACAGGATGCTATTTGCAGATGGTTGGTCAAGTTGGGAAAATAGATGAAATTCTATTTTCAGAATATTTGGCAAAGTCTATTTATAGATCGTCGTTCTAAAAATAGAAGTGTCGATCATTATTAGCCCTTAATAATAATCAGACTCTAAATATCAACTTATTCTCTTGGAGCACTTAATTTTAGTGTACAGATTTGGAAAATCAGTGGGATGAAGGAATTACGCAATTCATAGGGTTTACTAGTGGTTCATGCATGGAGAACTCATTTAGAATTGAAGTGGAAAAGTTATGACAGAGTTGGAAGAGTAGTTCATGGAGTTGTTATTCAGTTTAACTCAGTTAATGGAGTTAAACTCAGTTGAGCTAGTTGTATCTAGTCTAACTCAATGATACACTAGGGAGAGTGGAGTGAATTAATTAGTTAATTAATTCACAAATAATAACTCATTAATCAACTAAACAAATATAGCAGTTAAATACAGTGCATGTCAGTTCCAGTGGAGACCCAGTGGAGAGATAGGTGAAAGGGTGAGATGGACTATTTGTTGTGACTATAGTGATGCATTGATTACATCACACGCACATTGGAGTTTCCAATGAGGATACGTAGTTAAGGCAAGGTAGATTCAACTTCATTCAAGGGTCTTCTTCAACAGGGATTGCACAGTGGAGGCAGGCTATCAGGTGGCAAGAAATCAGTGCATGAATTTTCAGATTTCTTCATGTTAGTGTGTGACGATTGATTGTACAGAGAGCTTGATATAATAAGCTTTGTATGAGATTGTTACATGATCTACATGATACATAATATATGATAGTCGAGGTTTCTAGATTCAGGATTTCCCGTTAAACAATTTTGTTATGTGCGATTGTTTTTATTGCTTCATGTGCTTGCAATTGAGTTTCCACAAAATATTAACAGTGGAAGGATTATGTATTTAGCAAGAAGATAAATATTGTTAGATCGGGATAATCTGGATATATACATGCATATATTATATAATTTCAACAATATTTGAGCTCTGGAGAGCTATTGTACTAAGCCAAAGTTAGGGCTGGTTTCTTCAAAGGTTTCCTTTGAACATCATTAAGCGAGCCTGCAAATTCATCAAGCGAGGCTGAACATCATCAAGCGACGCTGAGTAATTATTAGAGAAACTATGGCAGAGAAAATAAAAATACACAAGGCTGGATAGTGCTTAAGATACGAACCTGCAGACATGAATTTGATTAATGAAGGCCCAGCAATAGTAGAAGCTTTTAGAAGAGCGGGTTGCCTATAGTTTTGTGAAAAATTACAGGGCTGTCATACACAGGTGTCCAAGGAGTTTGCTCTGAATTTCAATGGAACATCCACTAAAGTCGGAATACTCAATTTTTCCATCACATCAGAGGTTATTGTTGTTGCTATAGAGATTCCAAGAGGTTAGGAGAACTGGTTCAAAGGTTTCAAGTTTAACATGGAGCCATGGAAAGAGTTTATGAAGCCAGAACATTCTGAAATGGACCTCACCAATGCTATTCCAAGAAGCTGCATTAAAGACAACTATTCAAAATTGTTGCTCATCATCCAAAATTACTTTACATGTGAAGGGAGATTACACAAAGTGTGTTCATATCATTTCACATTACTTCTGCACTTTACTGGTAGGATTTCCCTTGATCTACCTTTTTATTTGCATATAAGTTTGGAAAAAATGGCCGATAAGATCTAGGCAAAGTCTAAGGGGAGTGAGACTTCTTTATTTCATCATGGTTTAATGAAATTATTGGTCTTAGATGAACTTCAAAGGTTAGGGAGAGACTGGTCCTCATTCCTGTTTGTTAGTGGTTTTGAGCTGGATGCTCTTACACCTTCAAGAACTCCTAAACCTAGGAAAATTCCATCACCACTAGTAGTAGAACAGAGCCAACCATTGGTAGCAAAACCAAATGAACCTGCAAGAGAATAATCAAGTAAGCAAACTATGAAGGAGCTAGAGAAAATGCAGAGTCTTGACACACCAAATGTCCCACCTGCAAAACAGAATTCAAAGGTGGTCAAACTTGTTAGCGCTCGAATCTACCTTAGGCTGAAATAAGGTAAAACTCAAGGCAACATCAAACCACGCTCAGCCTCGTAGCTAGCCCTACGAGGACAAGAGAGGGCTCTCTCCGGGTCTATCTCGGCAAAAGGTCTTCAAAGGGGCTGAGATGACTTATAATGGATACTGATTTTAGGCTAGTAAATAGATAGGAAGGTTTGTTTTAAATTTTTTGGGTTTTCATTGGAAAAATGGGAAAAACAATTTTGGGCTCGGGGATGAGGCCAGATATTTGCAGAATTCGAGTTGGGGCAAGGTAGGCAATAGTATTGATGATTTTTGATTATGCGTATGGATGGATCAGAATGACAAGGAGGTGAAGAGGGAAAGGGAGAACAAGGATCCTCTCCAAAATGGCGAAAACATATAAAACTAAACAAATTTAAAGGCAGAGCACTGGAATCAATGGATTCTACCTCATTTACTCATTCATTTAGTTTCAGAAGCAAAAGAAGGGAATGGTATACATTAAAAATTAAAGAACTTACAAATAACTGAGAGAACACACCATCAAAACTGAAAGCCACAAGAATCCCAACAGGTGCTGCAAAACCTCTGATCTTTCCTTAGCCAAAATGCAGAAAATATGTACAATAGTGTGCCAAACTTTTCCCAAGAGTCCAACCCTGAAAGTGTCTCAAAAAATACAATAAATAGACAAGTCTAACCCCTTCCCATGCCTCTATGGGTCGAGATCATGCTTCTAGGAGCAGTTTGAACCAATTCTAAACAAAGAGCTAAAATCTAGGCAGCCAAACAACTTGCCTCTATAAGCTAGGAAACTGATCCATTCACTTGATTTTTACTTTTTTGTGAATGAATCATCTAGAAAAAGTAAATAAGTGCCAAAGTTACATTATGTACATCAAATTACATCAAGAAAAACCAAAAATTACATCAAGAGGTGAAACTAGTCCAAACTGGCCGAATTTCTGAGCTGGAAGGTGAAAAACATGCCCAAAATCTCTATGCGCTGCGCGCCAAATCTCTATGCGTCGTGCTACTTTCAGCGTATTTTTTGGGCACTTCCCGGAGTACAAATTGAGCTCAAGATAGCTCGTTGGAAAGCCCTGGATGTTGGCTATCCAACCCAAGTGGAATTTTTCAATTTGGAGCTCATTTTCCCCTCCAAAAAGTCATTCTCCCAAAAATACTTCCTGCTGGTGCAAAAGGTGGCAGAAAGGTGGTTTTCATGGTGTTTTTGGCCCTTTTGATCATCCAGAACTTGATGAAATGCTTCGGCCATTTCTGAGAATGCATAAATTACCATGAAAAATCCAAAAATACAAAATTTTCCTCCAGAAGATGTCCCAATCATAAGCGCGCGTCGGGACGCGCTACGCGTTGGGCGGAAAAACCTGTTTTGTGACCAAAATTTTCAAAAATGACAAAAAATTCTCCAAATTTGCTGAAATTTGGAGCGAAGATCCCCTATCATGCCTCATTCTCTACCAATGAAGCCTTGGCCAAAATCTGGAGTGGATCAGGCCTCTTTCGCCGTTTCAGTGCTCTGCTCAACCTTCTCTTCAGGATCTTCATTTTTGCTCTGCAAACGTGCATGCGGGCCCAATAATGACCTTTCATATGACGGAGCATGTCTTTGTCTCTATTGGCCTTTTCCAAAAACTTCTCCAGATGAATGTTAACATGCATGAGTTCGGTCTCTCGCTCAATTGGTGTCATGTCACCAGGTCTCTTCCGGGCCAATTGTCGATCTTCACGGATTCGTCGTAGCTCTACAAGTGTGTGCTGATCCTCCAGTTGTTTGTTCCACTGCTCCAAGTACTTTATCACCCACTGTGCTCTCTGAAAATTCTCTGTCAAAGTACCAATCTCAGCTTTCTGCTCCTGGATGACCTCCCTCAGTTTCGAGCTAGGAGATCTCGCATCAACATCGATGAGTATAAAATCAGTGTCTCAGCCTCCTGAAGGGCCCTCATCATGCATAGGCCTCTTGCCTCTGTCCTGAACCTGTACCTGTGCTGATGTCGAAGGCGAGACCCCTTCTACCCCGGGTGGAGATAGTACTCGCGCTGCTGATGAAGTCAACGAGACCCCTTCCACCCCGGGTGGAGATAGTACTCGTCGTGTAGCTGCAAATAAGGCTCTGTGGCCTCGCTGATATGTCACATACAATGGAGCACTGATATGCTCGGTCTTAGGAATATCAAACTGGTGTGAAGGCTCTCCCTCATCATGAACTACCTCGGGAGGCGGCTGTGGCGCTGCAAAGAAGTCACGGGAGATGAACTCATCCCATGCGATACCCTGCTGTGTGAGCTGATGTACCACCATGATTTTGATCAGCACGTAATGATATATGATGTTATGCTGCTGTGTTGTGGTCTTCTTCTGTACAATAAATTTCATCTGCTCTATGTTATGGTACATGAAGTATGGAATGCTCATCATACGTACCCTCATGAAATGCATCAACAAACGGATATGGTACGCATAGAGGCGCGAGAATCTGCCCTCGCAACTGAAATATCGAATGATCAGTCTCATCAATGGTGCATACTCATCCTTCAGAAATCAAAATGGAAATACCCTGCTCAGCTGCCTCATATATCTAGGTCTGATATATGGCTCATAATAGGATTTCTCTAGCTGTTGTCGTTTGTTCCATTCCTCTACTATGTTTGGTATCCCGATGGCCTGAGCAATGGTCTCTGGTGACAAAATGAAGTTTACTCCAGCAAGGTTTACACGACCATCATGCAAATTTAAAACAAATAGGCGAGCTAACCCATGATGATGCTGAGTTTGGGAAATCATCTCACAATAATGGAAACATGACTGACGCTGAAAACAATCCATTGCAAGCGGGCAAGCCTGCAATTGAACCAAAGAAGTAGGTTCCTCCCTGACATGCCTGCCACTTTTGCCACTTTTGTGAGACCTCCTTGGCACATTAACCTCTGCTGTGGAATCACTGTCATACCCCTGCTCATAAACTGAATCCGTCTCTGACATGATGCTGAAATCAAGATGTTTGACAAATATATGCTGATATAGGTATGGTGAAAACAAGAGTTCAGTGTATGCTCTAATTCCCAATGTGTCACATATGTATCAAGGTGCTATAGGTAAACCACAATGAGTAAAGTACTGTCAAGTGTGAGGACAACCACTGTTTGAGGGATTTAGGAATATGGACAATTTACAAGTGATATAGGAAAACAGTGATAGTGAGGGGGTTATTTTTGGGAATAGGAATAGGTGAAATGAAAAAATGTAAGTGAAATCTAAGGCATAATCCTTGAATGTTGTGGCAATTAAAAATTTGTCAATGGAGGGAAAGGATAACAAGTGATAAATTTAGAGTTTTACCACATGGGAACAAAAGGGAATGAAGGATGTGAAACAATGGTATAACAATGGGACTGTGGTATAATAACAGTGATCACAGCAGTGAGGAAAATGATATAATGATAGCAGTGATAAAAGCATACATAACAATGGCATAAGAGTGTTTTGGAAAATGCAAGTTTTGACACCAATTTCAAAAGACAATCATCACTCCTCAAACCCTATGGAGCAGATTTCGAAGTGGACATAGGGTTACGTTTCGCACCATTCAAACATTTTTTTTCTCCGCCTTTAAACCACCACAGCATATCCAAAAATCATTGAGCAGGCGTGGATAACTTACTTGAAGGCGAATGAGGTGATTTGATACGAGTTTGGGTGAAGGAGGGTAGTTTTCCGGCCTTAGGGCTCTATGCGCCGCGCGCATCCTATGCGCCGCATGCTCCTTTGTATGCGCCGCGCACTGACTGTCAGCACAATTCCGGCCCTTCAACAATGAAATTTGTCTATAACCTCCAACTTCGACTTTTCTGTGAGAATTTGAAAATGTAACTTGACTCAAATGGTTTATATAACTTGGAGAAATGTCTTACAAGAGTTGGATTTAATTTTTACTTCCTCCACAACCCACTTTGTAATGTTTCTCATTTGGCACTTTGTCATTTCTTTGAACTTCTGTCTTTTGGCTTTTCATTGATTTTCTGAGTTTGGACTGATGAAATTATTTGATTTTTGCAGGGATTTTGGCATTTGGACTTCGGCAAAGACCAGAGGCTGCATTGAAATTTTTTATGGTATAAAAAATACATGATTGTTACAAAAAATAAATTTGACAGTTTCTTGTTCAAAATAGAGTTTTGAACTAGAAATGTCCTCAAATGTGTTTGATGATGAAAATTTGAATTAAGAACCTTTTCGAAACCATCCCCATGGCCTGCGGGCATTTATTAAATACATCAAAAGACTGAACCCTAGACTCTAAAACTAAAAGACTCTTGTTGACGAAAATAATCATTTATGACCATGAATGACGTGACCTGAACTTCGATGATTTTCAAGGAGTTTTAATTAGCCCAGCAGGTACAAGCATGAGGGAATACAAGACGACCAAACCCTCTCGTCAGTCAATGGCATGCCCCTAGTGAAATGCAATGAAGTGAAGTGAGAGGGACACCTAAAAATGATATGCAAAAAGCGAAATGATCTCTGACGGAGGGCTGGTAAGGACCGACTCTAACAAAACTTGCAAAACAGAAACAAACTTTTAGCAAACAAGGGACTAAAAGGATGACTAGAAGCCAAACAGTGGTTTTGGAAGAGAAGAAAATAGTTGTAGAAGACAAAGCATAAACTAAGGGAAATCTAGAGGATATTTTACATGCCATTGACATAGAGGAAACACCTATTTTCCAAGCTGAATTCATAGAGGAAGGTGGGCAAAAGTTAAAGAAGGCTAAATCTGCAAAGAAATTAGAGTTTAAGGGAGAAGATGCAGGTTCCATGTTGCAAGCAAGAAAGCCTATGACAAGGCATGCTAGGAAATTAATAGAGAGCAGCAAAGAAGTTCAAACACCTACTAAGACAACTCAACTACTTCAAGAGATTATTGACCTCTCATCACCCATAGTAAAGGATACAGTCAGCAAATCAAAAAGGGAAAAGAGAAGGTGATAGAAAAAATAGAGTTGCAACTCCTTGAAGAGAAATTGAAATTGGCCAATCAGGAAATCACTGTCATGAAAAAAGAAGCTAGGAAACACAGTGTTGAGAAAATTCAATTTGAAAAGATGAAGTCAGTTTGGGAAGAACAGGTTGACACTGTTTCTAAAACTTTAGACAATACACAACATCTTATCAAGTGGACAATTCCAGCAAGGATAGAAGCCAAGCATGTCAGAAAGGTGAACACTCATCTGAAAGCCACCAATAGAAGACTTAAAGACCAGGTTATGGACCTTCAAGAGAAACTTGAACTGATTCATGAAGAATTAGAGAAAAAAGGGCTTAAAATGACAGTGATTGAAGAACCAATAGCCCAACCAATTGTAAATGAGGAAGAAATGCCTCAAGGAGCATAAGGTGAGTTGGTTTATGGTTGATGGAGGCTAATGACATGTTATATACAAGTTTTTGACACTTACAGGTTTCATATTTCAAAATTATACAAAAAATCTGCATTTTTAGCACTTTTCAGCAGTTTCGTAGCGCCTCCGGGCTTGAAGGGCAGCAAAGCGCTACGAAACTATTGTAGATGCTCTTTTGAATTTTTGACCAGTTTTGAACGCTATTAAGAGGTGAAATTGGTATGAGGGATGTGTTTGATGATGATGAACCTTATGCAAAAGGAAAGAGTCAAGAATCTTGAGGTTAAAGGCATGTTTTGAAATGCCACGAAAGTGCGCTACGAAACTGCCTTACTTTCGTAGCACACTATATTTCAACGTTTTTCAGCAGATTTTGGAGCAGTTTTGGACATCTGGAGATTATATTAGGGTTAAAGACCATGTCAAACATTTATTCAAAACTCAAGGAACATGAATTGAAGATTAAATGAAAGCCAAAGTATTCGAGGAAGAAGAAGACCATTTGCCTAAAAAGCAGGGTCTCGTTTCCTAGTTATGAGGAGGTCAGTTAAGTGGTCATAAAGGGATGAATCCCATCATCTCAATTCAACCATGTGAATATATACTTGTCAAATAATGTAATTGTTTTAGTAGATAAGGCTATTAAAGAAAATAATGAGTAGTTTGAGTCATATTTGAAATAGGATTGTCAAGTAGGATAGGTGTTTGTTGGTCATTAAAGTTGATGTTTTATGGTTATGCAAGGTGTCATTAGGAAAAAATTTGATGTATCTAGCCCAATGTCTACATGCTGATATTATTTTCAACCTACATTCATCAGCCCCAGTTTATTTCTTAAATAGAGTTAGCCATCTATATCTTTATTCCATATCATTAACCCTTGAGAGAGCCCTCTCAGATTGAGGAGGCTCAGCCTCAGTTAAAAGATTGGTTTGAAACAGTTGCATGAGATTTCCAGATTAGCATCCTATCAGAAGAAATTTTGTGATAACATTTTGGTGCATCTGCCGGGAGCCTGAAAATTATACTTTCCCAAAATTTTGAAGTTGAACTTCTGAAGGCAGCAGGAGCTCAAAAGCTGATCGAGGCTACATATACCTTGGTGACTCCATTCTAAATTCATATGATCAAAGGTGGTGTTGACCATGTCAGCCCCCTGCCAAAATCCTGGCCAGTAATCTCGCTTAAACCTTTTCAAACCCCCTCTTTATGCCCTAAAATTACATTAAAAAAAAAGGCCCAGCACCATTCGGTCCTAGCCCCTCAAGCCTTTTACTCCATATAACCCGAGTGCTAGACTGAGTGCTAGCTCTATAGGCGCTTATCACATCTGTGGATCGGGCATGCCCACAACCGTCGATCCGCACAAATCAAACGACATTCGCAATAATCCACCGCGCCTGTGGCCCACTCCATTCATCACCCAAATCACATCTCAGTCGTCCATACAGTCGCAAATCCGACGGCCCGTACCTTACTAGCCCCGGTGGTCCTAGCCGTGCACTACTCCAAAACTGGGTGGTATGTATCACACCGCCTTTCGGCGGTAGGCGGTAATTCTTCTTCGGCCAGCGATTCCATACATCGTGCGACGCGTGGCCCAACGCACTATTACAATACCGCCCTCCATCGCGCGTTAATGATCGACTGAGGATACAGAGCGATATCCATGACCGCCGTTCGATCTGAAAGTGTCCATCCAACGGTTATCGCTCTGTGAAGTTGCGTAGGTGTTAATCCCAGTGTACAGTGGCCCGGGCCCACAGTCCATCGTCCTCCAACGCATTTTAGCCGTCGATCTCCCCCGAGATCAAGCGACCCACATTTAGTCGCATGTCCGCAGTTGACCTCGTACCTCCACGTCATTCTTCCCACGTGGTCTATCGCACGGCCACCCGTCCATATTACATGTGCTTGTCGCATTTTCCTCCACCTTTATATGTTTCATTCATGAGTCGGATTCCAGTGTTTACGTTGAAAACCACCACCAGTCCATCCTCCACCGTTTCACTGCATTTTTCCACCTCCCTGCGTCGTTTCACCATTTCACCACGTCTGCGCAACCATTTCCATTCAACCTCGTCACATCCTCCATCCTCATAGCATGGTTTTCTTTAACAAGTTGGTGGGTTTTGCAGGTTTGCAGCAACGGAAACTGCCATTATTAACAGCCTCCATTACAAAAGCCGAAACCGCATCAAAGGACAATTTTTCAGAGGCAAAATTTACGAAGAAAGCTCTGGAGGTTGTTGCAACGTGACTTTCATTAATTCAGCTGGGTAGAAAAACTTTCGAACCCTCCAAAGCCATTCAAGAGGCAGATTTTGATGGATGGAGATATAAATGTTGCGGGAAAGAGTATCAGTGGAAGATCAAGGAATTCAATATTCAGCATTGAAGATTTTAAATATTAATTCAGAGTTTAGAAGGCAGAGGTTACGATGTACAAGAAACAATACCCTCCAGGTTTTATTTCAGCAAAATTCTCTTTCAGGAAAGGACAGAATGTTGGTATGATTTTATCTCTATACCCTATTCCTGAAGAGACTTTCACCTGGTGCATTTATTCCATTAAGTCGGCGGCAGAGTACATACAGCACAACAAAGTCAATAAACAGTATGGGTGCGAGTGTCCCCGCCATTTTGTTTTAATGAGACAATTAAATGTTTTCACCTACTTCTTTCATGAGTGTTTCTATTGCTTCTTCTATAAAAGCCCAGAAGAAAGACATTGTAAGGGTTCCAGATTTTATCAGAAAATTATGTAGTGAAAGGCTTTTTGTATACATTTTGTAAAATTCTTGTATGAAGGCTCAGAGCCCATAGGGTCTCAGTGAGGAGGAGTTCCATCTGTTGAAGAGGATTCTGGTCTTTGGTATTTCACAGTCTGTAACTTTCTCTTATGTGTTATTTAATATATCATTTCATTCCATCCATATTTCCTGTATCATGTTTTGGAATGCGAGTGGCTCACTGATTTTTGGCTTGGATTCATCCTAGTTGATGCCCATGCTCGGATCAGTCAAGCGCTTTAAATATGGCTCATGCATGATATTTTGTTCCATTATTCATCTAAACTGTATTTCTGCTATATTAGTTTCTTTGGGAGGGTGGTTTTAAAACGCCATTGTTGTGTATGGATTCTTAGATTGATAAGCCCATGCATGGCTATGTTGTGTATCTGGATATCAGCCCAATGATAACTAGTATCTTCTTAATATTTCCTTCACAGCTCGCTCCTTCTGATAATTGATTTCTGTGACAAATTACTTGAATTGGCCCTCTTTACAGTAAATTGTCTCTTAACTGTCTGATGCCTTTATATTGGAATCTTGCATCTTGCCTCTGCAGTATTCTTTTCCCTGTGACAGTTTCTGAGAGTTTGGTCCCATTCTAGTTTATTTCCCTGTTTACAGGAGATAGCATGTGAGCTTAAGCTGACAACTTCATACATTATATGCTCCTTGCTATGCTAAGATGTCCTAGGCACCGGTCTATCACAAATCTAGGCTGTCTCTAGGAGCGACAACATCTTTCTGGAGCTGTTGCCGGGGACGAAGTTAAGAAAATCAGAATCCCTGGGCCTCGAAAAAATTTATTTCACTCTCCAAGTAGGTGAGCATGGAGAGGTGAAGAGTTGTATATCCCTCACCTTGGCGACTCCACATTCAATTATCAAAAGAATTTACTTGTGCTCCCGACTTTGCTGGGGAAGAGACAAAAGGCTTTGATTTGGTAAATCACTGTGGTGGACAGTAAGATCTTAGATCATCCACCTGGCGACTCCACAGTTCCTAAATGATTAAAAAGACTCCACTGGGAGACCATGTCACAGTACAGCATCAGCCGTGCTAGAGACCAAATGACTCCACTGGTAGAAGAATTTGAACTGGTTGAGAAGATGCAGTGATCATCTTTGCAGAAACATGGATCCAAACATGGATAGGGATACAAAGCTAGATGCTTTGAATGATCAAATATATGAATTAAAGAGAATGTTTAATAAAGTGCTGAAGAGGTATATGGCTAATATGAATACAAATGATGATTATTTAGAACAACCCATGCCTCTTCCAGAACAAGGACAAAATCAAGGCCTAGATAATAAGCAAGACATGTATGGTGTTTTGAAACATAGAAGATGTAAAATCTGATGTGGAGGAAGAAACCACTCATGGGCCTTGCAGTCTAACCAAGTATCATCAAGTTCATGAGGAGTATCCTGAATCAGAGAGAGATCAAGAAACATCAGAAGATCCCCAAGATTCCCCTGCAAGCACAACTGAGGATATTTTGGAAGAGGTTCAAGAAGACATCCTGCCTCCAAATCAGCTAGTACAAGAAAAAGAGGGCTGCTGCTCTTCTGCACAAAGGAACACAAAACGATAATCTCCTTTGACAAAATAAGAGGTTGATCAGATATTAAATCAGCAGTCCACCTCAGAAATATTTTATAGAACTGATTCCCTTGCTCACTTGTCTTATGAGTTTGATGATACAGATCCAGAAGACTCCTCTGTGGATCAGGATGAAGAAAGACCTGCTGAGAGTCCAGTATGGTTGACTTGGTCGAGCCAACCAATCTATGACACTGATGGAGAGAATTACGACCGTATAATAGCAGATGAAGATTCTTTGAATCTTCACTATGCTTTACCACAGATCATCAGTGAGACTGGAAACCAGCAGCCTTCCTTCTTAGAGGATGAGGAGGAAAGCAAAGAAGAAATCCTTGAGCAGTTTGAAAGTAATGAGCCTTCTCTTACAAAAGAGGAAGTAATGGAACAAACCACTGCTCAAGAATACATAGATCTGTTCACAGAGCTCATCTCATCAGAGTAGAATATATCAGAGCTCCAAGAGGACTCAACTACCATACATGATGAGTCCTCCAGTTCAGAAAAAGAAGAGGAGGGAGATTCTCTTTCTCAAGAGAGTCTTGTTCTTGATCCAGTGGAAGAAGAAGAAATCCTGGTTGAAGCCTGCCTGCTACATATTCATCACCAGGTATCATATCATGATCCTTATGCACACTTCCTGCAAACATTTGAAGAAGTATCAAGGGTCTTTTTTAGCAGCATGTTGCCAACAGAAAGAAAATTTTTCAAAGTTGCTATTATGGAACAAAAAGAAGATATAACACTGCCTTTCGAAATACAAGAAGAAGTTGATCAGGCTTTCAAGAGTCATATTGAAGATGCAGTGGAAAATGCAGAAATCAAAGCTGCTCGGGATGAAGATAGCCTACCAATCACGGAAGGCCTAAAAGAAGAGCTGGTACATCATGTGTTCATTGATCCTGTGGCAGAATATATGGAGGTCCTGATTTGCTCAAATTCTCCAGCATTGATCCTGTGCCAGGGCCAGATTCATTCGGAGAGGCCACCACTGATGGTGACCACAGTTTTTAAGAATCACATGCAGAGCACCCTGTGGTTATCTCTAACAAGCAGTCAGTGATCATATCCTTTTTGTTACTGCTTGACTGGCTGCACTGGCATTATTGCATCACCTAGAGCATCAAATACTTCTAGGTTAGAGTAGAGTAGGTAGGAAGTCTAAAATAAAGCTCAGTCTGTGAGCATGTAGTTAGTTGTTTTAATTTCTGCAAAGTCCCACAAGCCAGACAGTCTAATCCTGGCTTGGCTGTTTTCCAATTTCTGTTTTAGAATGTAGAGAAGAAATTTGCTAGATAGCTTAATCCTAGCAGATGTAGTTTAGGTAGAGAAAATGTGAGACCAACAGTTTAATCTGGTCTCATGGAGTAATAAGGGTAGTAGTAGAATAGGTTTATTTCTCCTGTTTGTAAAAGTTGATGAATCATGAGGTGAAAAATAAGAGTGTTGAAGAACAGGGTCTGCACAGAAGATTATCAGGTGGTCTGCGGAGTTCTCGACACGTCCAAGGATGAACGTGCCGTCCCCAGGTGGAGCCAATGTTGACCATGTCAGCCCCCTGCCAAAATCCTGGCTAGTAATCTCGCTTAAACCTTTTCAATGCCCTCTTTCTGCCCTAAAATTACATTAAAAAAAAAGGCCCAGCACCATTCGGTCCTAGCCCTCAAGCCTTTTGCTCCATATAACCCGAGTGCTAGACCGAGTGCTAGCTCTATAGGCGCTTATCACATATGTGGATCAGGCATTCCCACAAACGTCGATCCGCACAAATCAAACGGCATTCGCAATACTCTACCGCGCCTGTGGCCCACTCCATTCATCACCCAAATCACATCTCAGTCATCCATACACTCGCAAATCCGACGGCCCGTACCTTACTAGCCCCGGTGGTCCCAGCCGTGCACTACTCCAAAACCGGGTGGTATGTATCGCACCGCCTTTCGGCGGTAGGCAGTAATTCTCCTTCGGCCAACAATTCCATACATCGCGCGACGCGTGGCCCAGCGCACTATTACAATACCTCCTGTTAGGTCTCTGTAATTTATTAGCAAGATTGGGAGAGTCCAATCACAGAGTTAACATCATTTCAACCAACTTTGGGATTCTAGGATCTAGCCCTCCTGAATCCGGAGAGGGATCCCTCCAATATGCACAAAGATGGATATTGTCTTTGAAAAGCTTAAGGTAATGATATTAGGCTAGTTATGAAGGCCAAGGGTTTTGTTTTGTTTTGGATGGTTGAGCATGAAATGTTACTTGAGGGGAAAGTCCTAAGTGCAAAAAGTTTCAAAAGTGAGAAGTTGCAAGAAAATAGAACAATTTTGGCAGATAGATAGATATAACACTGGTTTTTAGTCCATTGGGCTATGGAGTCATATCTGGGCTTTAATTGAACAACAAAATCAAGTGTGATCCAAGGGGCAAGTCATCTATACCACAAGATTATTGAGATTAAAATGATGAAATGGAAACATTAAAATGTTGGAGGGGTGGAAACTGATAATAATTTCTCAGAGGATTTATAGTCAGTCCAAACAAGAAAAGCCTTTTAAGTAACTGTTTTAAAACCAACCAAGGACAGGGCTAACCATAGACCTCTTGGGCAAGTTCTTATTAAAGCAGCTTAATTGAAAAACAATCCAGTAATCCACATAATTACCTTCAGAAAGTATGAAAACACATAAGAAAAATAGAGTGTAACTTAAGATCAGATAAAGTACTTTTAAACCTAGTCTGCTTTCAGTCAACACCAAGGGAAACTTTCAGAATCTGCCTTTGGAGAAAAGAATCTAGGAATTAGGGCAAACCATGTCTTCTCTAGTCTAACTTTAATAGCAAATAATGGAAATAACATTCGAGAACAATGTTTGAGCAAACAGAAGGACGAGGGAACGCCAACATTCCTAACTGTTTAAACTGTATTGAATCATTCTTAAATAAACAAATCTGAAGAAAACATTAAGATAAAGATTTCTCAGCCAGAGAAGGTTACTTCTATACAGAAAATCCTAACCCTGTTTAAACTGTTCTTTACAGAGGGGAAATGAACAATATGGCATACATAGAAGGAAAACGATTAACAAAGAAAGAAGCACTTCACCAGTGATAAAGACCAGGATCCCAAGAAACAACTTTTATATTGATTTCAAACCAGTTACAATCTTCAAGTCCAATGTTTCAGTTCAGCAATCATCTTCACTATTCAACCTAACTACTCTAGCGCAAACAGAGCTTCAAGGGCCAGTGAACACTATGTACAAATAGAAGTCTCGAGCTCAAGTGTATTTCAGAGTTCTGCAACCAACCATTTCTCATCTTCTGTAGAAGTACTTATAGGAAGATGAGGAGGTGAGATTTTAACAAAATATCTCAAGGACAATTAATGCAAAGTGAAGACTTCTCGGCCCTTTGAGAGGCTCGAGGGAATAATTTACAGGTGGATCGCTACATTAACTGTTTCACAATAAATATCAAAGCTCGGTGGAAGCTTTGTTTGTCTTTGAGGCTCTGTGTATGTTTTGGAGTAACTCTGCAGATATTTATTCATTGGTTTCCTTGCAGAAATAACTTCTTGGCAATGCTGGAGGCAGATATTTCTTCGAGCAATAACTTCGGCCTCTGTTCTGAATGGTTTGAGGCGACAGGTGGCTCTTTGTATTAGCTGAGGAATCAATTCGCCTCAGTTGAAGCGGTGGAAACCTTTCTGTCTGATAAAACACTTTAGGTTTTCTTTAAACTGTGTTTTGAGTCGGGGATTAGGCTTTTGATAACTGTCTTAGCCGTAATACCCGTAATACTGTCTTCAATCTTCATCTGCTGTGCTTTATTCTCAAAACTGATACTCTTTAACTGTGTTTGATTTAAAACAGTTTCTTGTCGATGTGCAGACCCGCACTGGGCTTTACGGCATCAATACTCATAGAGTACTGACGAAACATGGAATAGAGCCCCGTGAATGGCTTCTTTTAGATAGCTCGAAGGCACAGAAAACGTCTTTCCCATCCCTCGGATTTCCTTCATTCCATAATGGAAAACCATTTAAAACACCTGCAAAACACAAAAATAGTTAAGAAATCCTGCGGAGATAGGTTTAAAATGCTTTGGATGGCGGGGGAGGAGCGTAGCCGTCGGATGAAGGCAACCAACGGTAGAGATCTGCATAGAAAGGAAAAAGGGATAGCGGGAGAAGAATAAGGAGGAGCAGTTTTGGACCGTCCGATCTGGACACGTGGACGGTCCAGATCTAATCGGAGGGTCTCAATCGGGGGTGGCAGAAAAGGGGATGTGATTGAATTTCCAGTGCGATTAAGCGCTAGCCGTTCATCTGTAGATCAGATCGACGGTGGGAAACGAATCGACGGGTTTTGAAATGGCGGTAAGACTTGCGATCGGAGGAAATAAGGACAGTTGGATAGGCGGGAAATGGACGGCCCAGATTTAATCGGAGGATCGCAATCGGGGAGGTCACAAAACAACATGCGATTGAGCCCTTTTCGATTGAGCGCTGGCCGTTGATCTGAGGATCAGATCGACGGCGGGGAATGAATCGGAGGTAATCGCAAGGGGGTGAAACATTGCGATGCGATTTTGCGTGGACCGTTGGATCAAGGATTAGATCAAAGGTCAGGATTGAATCGGGGATCGGAAATCGGAGCACAGAGAAGAAGGCATGCGATTGAGAGTTTGCGATGCGATTTAGTGATAACCGTTGATTCAAGAAAGAGATCAACAGTGGAAAACCAATCGGGGGAGTCGCGATCGGGGGCGAAACAAAAACGCATGCGATTGAAAGTTTGCGATGCGATTGAGCACAGGCCGTTGGATCAAAGGACTAGATCAACGGTCAGGATTGCTATGACCTACGCACCGGTGGAAAAAACCTTAAACACATGAAAACCAAAGTTTTTTGCGAATAAAATAAGTTTAACGGATTGGGCGGAAAATACATAGGTAAAGGAAAAAAGGCGCCCGATTGCGGAGCCGGGGGTTTTAACGGAATGTAATATGCCCGGGAGTTATAAAGACAAGGGCTAATCGCAATCGGGTCATTGAGCCTGGTCTTTCCGATCAACCCATTTGTATTGTTTCCGATTGCGATTGCGCGATCGGCTCTTTTCAATCAACCCATTTATATTCAGCACATGGTTTTAAGTTTTAACTTAGAACTTTCGGAAAGTGGGTTTTTGGGTTTACAAAGGAAAATGAGCTTTGTAATGGTTCAAAGTCATGCACCCTTTGGATATTTGCGATTAGCGCCGAAAGCTTTGGCGTTTGGTTTTTAACACATGGGCATGTGGGGGGAAGTGGTTTAGGACTTAGCCAAAGGGGCTTAGGTCCATAGCAATAAAAATTTGTTTTTTATGAAAAATTTCAAGGTTTTAAATGGATTTGGGGGTTTCGGCACAGTTCAAAAAGAAGTTTCAAACCATGTCAGGAAGATTTTTACGGATGGAGGGAGAAACTCATGAAAAGTAGAGGAATAATATGGAGAAAAAAGGGGAAGAAAATGATGGTTTCTTCAGCAGTTTGTTATATGAAATCAGCAGAATTTTCTGAGTATAAAATGGGACAACAAATGAGGATTTTGGACAAAGGCATGAGGCCTTAAAGAGACTTCAAGAGCCAACAATTTTTTAGTGATAAAATTTGTTCCTTGGAGGCTCAAAAAAGATCTTAGCCACCTTTTGGTATAACAAAATATTATAGGTGGCTAACAGTGGCTCCACTTGGGGATGGTGCCTTCTTGAAGGCATCAAGAATTCAGACTTGATTTCTGGGAGGCTGACTAGTTGCCTCATCCATTGGGCTATCCTTCTGTGATTGAATAATCTTTTCAAAAAACATATTTGGCAGCCATGAAAACAATGGACCTTTATCAACAAACTTGCTACCTACCCAATCCTACAGATCTAGCATTTTTTCCTTCATCAGAGTGCACTTGGATTGGCAAACTCTATTCACAACATTTTATTCTTTTGAAAGCAAGAAATCTAATCTACTTCTACTCCTTATTTCTCCCTGAACTCAGATTAAACAGTTGAGCTCAAATATTTCTCTACCTAGTCTACTGTCTGTTGGGATTAAACAGTCCAACAAACTTTCATTCTCTAAATTCTACAACAGAAATTTAAAAATAGTCAAGTCAAGATTAAGTTGTTTGACTTGCTATGATCTATGGCATAAGAACAAGCTGCACATAGATTATTATTTGCAGAAAATTAAATCAAAATGGAAGGCTTAAGATCTGAAAGTTTCTCATTATGGCCTTCTTTTTCTTTACAACTCTGTTTTTAATTTTGTTTTGAGCTGTCTCTTTCTTGATATCTGATTCAGATTTTGGGCAAATTAGAACTAGTTTTTCTCTTTTATGACTCAGAAAAATAAAACAGTTTTGAGTCATCTCTCTTTGGAAACTTTGGTTCAGATTTTGAACATGTTTGAACCTTTAATTTCTATCCTAATCTATCTACTGATAAGCCAAGATTAAACGGTTTGGCAAATCAAATTCACTACCCTATCAGCAGAAAATTGAAAGCTAATTAGTCAAGATTAAATAGTTTGACTAACTAGAAGTGTGTTTTGCAGGAGTGGCATTTCAGCTTGCACACTTTCAGATTTATTTCTCTTTTTGGCATGGGGTTGTGCCTTTCTTGTTTTTCATTTCTGCCCTCTTTTCTTTCTTTCTTTGTTTTTGTATTTTTTTATTTTTCATAACTTTGAATGCAATGGTGGATGAAATATTCATAATGAAAAATAAAAAAGAAGGCTTAAAAACATATCATGAATCAAGAGAATTAATGCTTGAGCATCCTGCCATTGACAGGACCCCCAAACAAATCTGTTCCATCCAGCTCTTGTAAGAAGAATGCATTGTTTCCAGCAACTGAATGAATAGAGTAAGGTCCAAGCCATAGATTGTCAAATTTACCATGCTTTCCCTTGTCTTCCCTCTTTGAGTCCCACTTTAAAAATTTGTCCCCAATCTTGAAATTACTGGCCTTTGTTCTTCTGTCAAAAAGCTTCTTAATGCTGTCCTGTTTCTGCAATGTTTTGTTGTACACTTCCTCTCTCATTTGCTGAAGATGAATGGTCTGATTTATTCTTCTAATCATGTCATTATCTTCAGTCTGCAATTCTTGGATAAACTTCATAACTGGTACACCAAGGCTATTAGGAAAGATTGCATCTGTACCATACACAAGCTGAAAAGGTGACATACCAATAGATTTATTCAAAGTTAATCTGTCAGCCCAAAGTGCATGGACTAGCTTTGTGTGCCAAGACTTTTTATTGTCCTCCAACAGTTTCTTGATTATGTTCACTAAGCTTTTATTGGAAGATTCTACAAGTCCATTACCTTGAGGGTAATAGGCTGTGGAGTGTCCCAACGTTATCTGATATTTATGACAGAAGTCAACCATTTTCTTTGATCCAAATGCTGCTGCATTATCTGTGATGATCTTGGTAGGGCAGCCAAATCTGGAAAGGATATTGGTTTCTATGAACTTTATAATAACTGAATCATTGGCTTACCTACAAGGAATGGCTTCTATCCACTTAGTGAAATAGTCTGTGGCAGTAAGGATCCATCTATGCTGGGCAGAAGATGAGGGATGGATTTCACCTATGAAGTCAAGTCCCCACTGTTGAAAAGGAGCTTCAATAGTGATTGGATGCAGAGGAAGGGGTAATAATTTTCTCTTGCCCTCAAACAATTGGCATTTATGGCAAGTAGTTGTCATTTTGTGAACATCAGGAAAAAGGGTGGGCCAATAGAAACCAACCCTCAAAATTTTTTTGGCTGTTGACTTCCAGTACAAATGGCCTCCACACTCTCCTTCATGAAATTCCTGCTTAACCTTCTCTGCATCAAACTCAGGCAAACATTTAAGCAATATACCACTAGCATTTTTCCAATAAAGACACCCATCTATATTCTGTGGTTCACTGATTTGATTTAAGCTTGCCTTTGTCTTGACAAAACCGGAGGTGTATTTAAATTAAGCGAAAACATAAACGATATCAAAACCTGGGAAGGAGTTATAAAATGGTTTGAACTTATGGGTTCAGAATATTTCTGTTCCATAGAAGTCCTCTAACTGTTTGTATTATCAAGAACACTGCAAATATTTTTGATTTATCAGTTGTATGGGGTCTAAGGCCTATGGGTTATGTTGTCCTAGATCTCACTCCAGCATTCAGATGTATCACAACCATAAAGCTAAATTGTGGGCCATAATGTTTGTTTTTCCTTGGGATGAAACTTAGGTTTGACTCCTCAAATGTTGTCAACAGATCCAGTGACATCATTCCGATGAGCTCTGAAAGTCAGGATGATTCGCATTATACTCCCTCATTGATTTTTCCTAATGATTAACCTCGTAATCCTCGTACACATTAATTCTTCCGGCTCCTAATTTCTTCAGAGAGATGCAAGTCAAAGAGAAGGGATTCATATTCTCGCTATGTTGTTGGAACACTCCGAAAGTTTTAATTTGCAAGAGATGCATTTTTGTGCCTTGGTTGTTCTCGGTGTTAGCATGATCCAAACCCCACGCCTCTAAACGATTATTTCTAGTGCATGACCCATCAAAATACATACTCCATAAAAGGACTGTCTTTGGTTTCGCTTTGTTTGGCAATCGTCCTTTTTAACTATGGTGCCTTCGATACATTTGCTCATGGTTAGCAAGACTCAATTGAATTTGTTTTGACTCCTCAAATTCTTCAATAGATTGAGGGATGATGCTGACGTTAGGGGTATTATCGCGGGTTGTTAAGGAATGCTAAAAACAATGGACTCACTAACCGTAGATCAAGACCTATGCTTTGTTTACTAATGTTTTCACATGTGACAAGCCTGTTTGGACACTTAGCGATTATTATACTCTTCTTCCCCGTCGACCTCTTAATTCCGTTAAAGTGACTTTTTCACTAGGAGTTTCATTGTTAAAACATGATAAAAGAATCAAGGCCCATGTTGACGTAATATATAGGGAGAGTTTAGTGATCCTGCCTTGACTAGGACCATGTATTGCATATGAGACTCCATGTAAAGTCTTCCTGTCTCGATTGAAAACCTGGGATGGTCGACATGTCATGACCATCTCAGCATAGTCCCCTCGTAACTTAGCTGCCTCCCCAGATCTTGATAGTAACATTCCATACTTTGGGGGGAATGACATCCACGATAATGTCCATGAGTAAAACATTTGGGCTGAATCAAATGGCTAGATGCATCTGTAGGTGGTCTTTGATCAATCTAGTACATTTTACTCTATTTGAGTCAAAGGAGTACATGAGTCTTTGCTAGGGTCTCAGTGATTTCTAAACCAAGGCTCTCCATCACTGGCTTTTAGGCATTAAATTATGAGAAGCTCTCTAATCATGCATAGCGTTGTGTAGAATTTTCGTCGTGGATGTTCAAACTCACATAAAAGGGAGGAAGCCGTCCTTCTTGAAACCTCCCTTCAATCTTAGGGCCAAAAATCAACTCGTTTGGTAGGTCGTCACTAAGATTAATCAGTATCTCCATCTACTCTATATTTAAAACCTTCAAAATTTGGTTGCTATATGCATGTTGGCTACTCTAACTCAGTTAATGGAATGTGAGATCTTGATCTTTCAAGATTTATTTTCCATAGTGCGAAGGGGTTTGACTCTTTCGCAGCACTTGCTTTCAACCTTATTAGTCATTGCCACTCTATCTAACGATTATGACCTGTCAGCGTTTGTTTTACTATGACACAAGCTGATTGTAGAAGGATGTAGCTAGTCAAGTGTTAAGATCATTGCATGTCTATGCACCCTGCGTTTTTCAGAATCTTTTGAGTGTTTTTCTCCTTATCCTTATCGTAATTAACAACCACTTTGTTTTGTCTTTTTGTTTGGGTTGTTTTGGGTTTTATGGTGCGTGTCATCTGTTTGAGGATTTGTGCAGAGGTTTTGGTGTTGGGGGCTTGTTGATCGGGTTTTGCTTCTAAGGTCATATTCTCTTTGAGAGTTCTATGACTGTATTTTCCGTCCCGATATACTTTTCATTATCATCTCTTTTGTCGTCGTAAGGTGTGTAAAGACCTTGTTTATTATCACTAATGAACCTCAAAGTCATCATCCTCTTCCCCAAAACATGTTGATATCCTCTCCTACTCGCTTATGTCTTCTTGTTTCTTCAACCTCAATTACATAGTTTTGATGAAAGGGAGGGTGATCTCGCTCGATCATCATCCATGGGTCTATTTGGAGGTTGGGTTCCTTCTAACATCTCCGATTTTTGGTTCCTATTTTGAGGGAGCAAGTTTGATTTTGATTTGCTTTAAAGCTCCTTTTAATTAGCGCTCATCTCTTTCATCATTTATTCCATCATTCTCTCTATCTTTGAGCTTGAAGTGGAAGGGGTTGATTCCTCTCTAAAAGATACTCTCTTACATACGCTCTGTCATTCTCGTCTTTTCTCCATCAAGTTTACTTCCCACGTGAAAGAGCACACCACTGTATCTTCAAGGGTTTTCAAAAACTCTTTCTCTAGTGAATATGTCATGATGCTGGATCAAACCTCTTCAGAAATTTGTTTAAAGTTTAGATTTCTCCTGAGGGGAGGTTTTATTCGGAAAAGTGCATTATAGTACTGCTAGCAACTGTACTTTAATCAAGATTGTACACTCTTCAGTGTTCCTATGTAGATTGTTATAGTCGGCAAAGGACTTGGAGGATTCTTTCTCACTTCCACTTGTTTACAGAATGGCTCGATGGAAGCCTTGGAGGTCATTTATACTACTGGGAGCTAAACCTTTAAACTATTTTCATTTGCTTACCTAAAGCCTGCAGCGAAACAGCCTGAGCTTTGATATAAAGAATTCATCATCAATTTCATTTGATCAAAAATAGTCATTCATCTTATCCACATGTTGTGATGCGGTTGTAGCATTATTAGCATCATATAATGGAATTTTGGACGATAGTCTGGGTGGAAGATGACTAGTGGTATATTAGGGCTAAGGGAGCATACCATGTTGCTATGGCAGAGAGTGGAGGTGTGGATTTAGAGAAGGGAAAAATTAGATTTTTACAGAGATGAAGTGGTTTGAGTAGTGGGATGTAAGGTGCAGTAGAAGTGGATAAGACCCGAGGAGTGACTTTGTTGAGATGATCTTGGATGTAGGACGACACCTAAGTTGTGAAGGAAATGTGAATCGGGGAGGTGTTGTTTCCATGCTACCGGGATGTTCACTTTCTGTTTCGGTGAGATGAAAGTGAAGATTCGGGAGTCTATACGGATTATATCATCAAATGACTCGTCCTAAATGGGTTCACTAAGTCAGGCTTTTGTGATTAAGTTGCAGACTAAAGAATTTTCAGCGAGCGATTTAGCTCAAAGGGTGATTCGAAAACGCATTCAATAATTTAACCTTAGGAGGCTTCCAAAAGTGATATACTTTCTGGATTATCAACTATCTCGAATGGTTAGGGATTCGGTAGACTCCATGTGAATTCTTTTGAGAAGTTTCACTATGCTATAGTTGTTGAACCAAAACTTTGAAAAGTTCAACGAGACATGACAATCTTGGAGAGAAGTTATCAATCGTGTTTACACTTTTAAATCCCTACGGCCTCTAAGCGTGAGTTTGAATGATTTTACAATGATAAGGGTTCTTCCCGGAAGGATTCTGCATATTCACCAGCTGCAGTTGTGGAGTCGTGCCAAGTGGAAATTTTTAGCTCCCTTTGAGGTAAAAGGTCAGTATGGTCCACCACCATTTTATTTAATTCGATCCGAAATATTTTTAGGTTTTTCTAAGTCATTTTTCACGTATAGTTGTTAAGAATATGCTAACTTTGTTTTCAAAAACTTAGCTAAGGTCGCGATGGACAAAGGCAAGCCTACTCTTATGGCTAAGCTTGGTGATTTTCCAAAAGGTTAGATAAAAAACTTAAAAGAATCCTAGGAGTTGACCTAGTTGGTCACCGCATTGAATTGAGCTTCATCTTTCACATTACCATTTCTCGACATAGTGCTTGAAAATGCTTTGACTCAGCAAGATGTTATGAAGATTTGCGTGAAAGGGGTCCCAAATGGAGTCGCGCGAAATGTTAGGCTATCACGTAATTTATATCGCAAGATTGGGAGAGTCCAATCATAGAGTTAACATCATTTCAACCAACTTTGGGATTCTAGGATCTAGCTTTCCTGAATCCAGGAGGGATCTTCCAAAATGTCCAAAGATGGATATTGTCTTTGAAGTTTATGGTAATGATATTGGGCTAGTTATGAAGGCCACGATTGTTATTTTGTTTTGTTTTGGATGGTTGAGCATGAAATGTTACTTGAGGGGAAAATCCTAAATGCAAAAATTTTCAAAGTGAGAAGTTGCAAGTAACTAATGATTTGGTAGATAGATAGATATATGCTTTGGTTTTTTATTCATTGGTTTCTCACTAGTAACTTTCTTGTCAGTGTGTGATGCATATCTGATTTTCTTCAATAACTCAGCTTCTTTGGTTGAATGTGTGAGGCACCCAGTGGCTCGGTGGTAGCCGTGAGGAATCAATTTGCCTCAAATGTGGCGTTGAGGCTTTTTGTCTCGATAAAACACTTTAGGTTTTTTTTCATTTTAAAACGTGCTAGAGTTTGGGCGTATTAGGCTTTTTGATAAAGCTCGTCTTAGCCGTAATCCCACATAAAAATTGTCTTCAATCTTCATACTGCATGTGCTTTAATTTCCAAAACCGATATAACTTTAACGCGTGTTTGATTAAAAAACCGTGTCTTGTCGATGTGGAACCCTGACTTTAGCTTTACAGCATCAATACTCATGCGAGTACTTGACTTTTGAGACGTGGAATAGAGCCCCGTGAATGGCCTCTTTTTAAGATTGCTAGAAGGCACGAGGAAACGCCTTTCCCATCCCTCGACTTTCCTTCATTCTATAAATGGAAAAACATTGAAACACCACAGTAAAACACAACAAAGTGATTAAGAAATCATGCGGGAATAGGTTAGCAACCGCCGGATGGGGAGAGCGAATGGCCGCTTGGATGAAGGCAACCAACGTTTCGGAGATACGCAGAAGAAGAAAAAAGGAGAGATGGGGAGAAGAATAAGGAGGAGCGAGCTTTTGGACCGTCGTCCGCCGGACATGGATCGGTCCGAGATTGTAATCTGAGGGATCTCAATCGGAGGTGGCACAAAGGAGATGCGATCGACTTTCAGTGCAGTGACAGCGTGGCCGTTGATCGCAGATCGGACGATTTCGGCTGGAAAACGATCGCTTCGGGCTTTGGAAATGCGTGGTAGGACCCGAAACGTGGGAGGGAATAAGGGCCGCTGGATAGGCGGGAAATGGACGAGTGCTGCGAGGTGCAATCGTGAGGTGAATAGAAGGACTTCCGCGATTCAGGACGAGGCTGGGCGTAGCACAAGACGCCGTACCGTTGATCCGACGGGAGAAGATCAACGGTGGAGAACACAATCGAGAGGGGATCATTGATTAGGTGAGGGACCGTATCTGATCAACATGAAAACGGACGCGGCGAGATTTGAATCGTAAGGCTCCCAGCCAGGGCAAAGTGCTAATGCGACTTTCGTATTGCGATCGGGCATGGGCGTTTCGAGATGAGCGGCTGGATCGCGGAACCTCGGGATATCGAACTGTGGAGATGCACTCGGGGATCAGGCGGAAAGACTTGGCGCATTGCGATCGCAGCATGGGTTTTAGGGTGAGCGCAGTACGTTGACTGCGGGAAGAATGGATTCGTGGAGATTTAATCGGGGCACGTATACGAGGAGGAGCAGTATGGACTTGCGACCAGTGGAGGGCCGCTTCGATCGCTGCGCGAGAGATCGACGACTACCGCCATGTATCGGGAGGGTTTAGCGAGCACCGTAATCGAGGGAGGCGCACGATGTGTGTTGCGATAGCGATCGGGGGAGCACGAGCGTGATTGAGCGACGGACGTCGGATCTTTGCGATAGACTCGACTGCGCGGATCGTGTGAGAAAGACTTAACAATATAAACTATATCTGTACGGGTTTTTAAAATATTACAAAAGAATTTGCTCTCGCCGCGCCTTCGATTGCGATTGGCCCTAATGCTTAAGCTCTTGGTCTTGGGTGACGGATGCGTATGTGGGGAAGTGGTTTTAGGGACTTAGCCTGTGGGGCTTAGGTCCATAAAGTAATATAACTTTTGATTTTTTATATAAATTTCAAGTGATTAAAATGGATGTTGAGTTTCAAATAGTTAAAAAGTGATCTTTACTATTATAGTAAGAATTTTTCATAAATGGAGGAGAACTTGCCCCATGAAAATGAGAAATAATATTGGAAAAAGGGGGAGTAAATGAAGGTTAGTTATGATGGGAGAAAGGGGGAAAAAATGATGGTTTCTTCAGACAGCTCTTAGCAGACATCCTGGAGAATTGAATAGGGCGAGAACTGATGAAGATTTTGGACGAGAGGCATGAGGCCTATAAGGAGTCTTCAATTTTAGTAATGAAAAATTGTTTCTTGAAGGCTCAAACAGATTTAGCCACCTTTTGGTATAACAAAATATTATAGGTGGCTAACATGCGTAATTCTATATTGAGCTCACAAGTAACATATGCTAAGTGCTTATGCTGTGTGTTGCACTCATTGATGCAGATCATCATTAGACTTGATGCAAGAATAGCCGCGATAGTTTTATTATTTCCATATTTGTTATTTTTTGTGTATTATACATGTATTGCGCACTTGGATGCGAGAGAGGAACCGATAGTTCTAGGTTCCGTGACATCACAATGCGATATTTGTGGTCGAACATGTTCTTTCCAACACTCTTCCCTCTCCCTGTGGTGCGGAAACACCGGTTCTAGCACCCTCTCCCATACTACTGTAGGTGAGACTTTTGGCTCTACGCCAAGCATGCGCCATTTACTAAAAGGGCCAAGAGATATAGGGGTTTGTCTGGCAAACCTTAGCCTACGAACCTAGGACGTGACCCCTCAAGCCAACAACTAGATACATGGATTTTATGAGCAAAGGTATTAATATGTAACCATCCTCTTTCAAGGAACTAAATGCAAGACCAGTGTGGGTTAATTCCATGGTTTAGCATGACTCATTATCGAGAAATAGTGAATGTGAAGTTGTCCCTAAGACTAGTGGGGAAGTTAGTTGTAAGATCTAGGTGGGCTTCTACAAGGTGAAGTAAGAAACAAATTGGGGTGTGGAGAAGCAAAAGTCAGATTTGTGGCCATCACTGTGCTCTTAGTGGAGGGGATTGACTATGATGAGAATTTTTCACTGGCTGCATGTTGGTCATATAATATCCAGTCCTTGCACCCTTAGTGGATATGTAGATATGACTGGATAAGTAAAGACAACCCTTTCTTAATGGAAGGCTGAGGAAGAGGTGTACATTGAGGTCATAATAGACTTAGATAGGGAGTCACATATGTGCAGATCAAGAGACAATGAGGAGCCTAAAGGGCACCTTGTGCTTGGTACAATTGACCATAACTATTTCACCAAAGTTGGGCTTACCAAGAGTGAAGATGTGGACTCATATCATTAAAGGATGGTAAGTTTTTTGATTGTAATTTATGTTGATGATCTAATACTGACAGTGATGAGAAGCCATAAAGTCTTGCAAAGAGGATCTTGTAAGAGAAATTGAGATAGCATCCATCTAGAGGGATCCTAAAGTGTTCTAATTTTAATTAGTCTCGAATTATTTCCAACTAGCACTGAATTATAGGCTTAACTACTGACTCATTGAAGACATCCAAGCCCAAAAATAAATTTCCATATGAGGGAGAAAATCCCCGTTGAAATTACAAAGACAAAATATTTAAATACAGTAGTATGAAATTTCACAACAGATTACAGTGCGCTTGGTCAAAGTCAAACAAAAGTGCATTCAACATAGTTCAAAGTCCTGCTATTGAACTAGGACTTCCATTTCATTATCACAAAACTTAACCATTACACTTGCTAGTGCTTTGATAATACATGGTAAGAAGCAATATATTGTTTACATATGGTAAAAGGGGTAAGCGTATTGCTTCTCCGCTACATCTAGTGGCCCCACCAACCTAAAAGCCTATGTGGCATTTGGATTATCAAGACACTTCAACAATGATGTCGATGACACATCATTGTTAAATCGGCAAGAAATATATATAAAAGAAGCAGGTGGTGAGGTAGCAAATAAATGATAAAACGGTAGTTGTGTTGGCATGGGAGGTACCCACGTAGTTGTGGTAAGTTGAAAAGAGATGACAATGAATATTATACAATGGGTATAACATGATACCACCGTATTTGGTTACAATATATCGGTATAGTTAGTAGGTTGAACTATACATTAACTATTAATGATGGTAATAACTAGAGAGTGTATTGCACTGATATTGAAATATATGCACCAATGCCAAGTATATTGGTAACTATTGTGCTATGTGTATAATGATAATTGCATCTAAATACAATGTTTTCCATGTAAAATTTCAGAGGTCCGCAGGGTTTAGACTCAGACTTTCTGCCTTATAAAATTGCTGCATCTGCACGTGTATCAGGAGATGCATGCTGAGTCCGGCTTTAAATAGTGTTATTTGTGCTTGCAAATGAATTTTTGGGAATAACTTGGTCATCCTTTGGCCTTTTCTTTTTAGAATGTGAGAGTTACAAGGGAGAGAGAGTCATGCCTACGTGTCGACAAGATATGGTGTCATGAGCATGGTAAGTTGAAAAATGTACAAAGAGCCTTTTTGAGCATTCCTAATATAACACGCCAATTGGAAGTAGACCCGCAGACGTAGTCCTAGAGCGATGAACTCCGGCCATCAATGTTGCCATTTTATTGTTGTTATTCATGCTTATGTTTCACCCCCGGGGTTTATGTTTAAAGCAATTCTACTATCAATTTTCATTCATCTAAATGAAACCTTAGTTAATGGGCTCATGAGTATCGTGCAAATAGTCAACTCGGATGTTTTCATATCATATTTTAAAGAGATAGGTTGATCATGTATAAGCAATTACATTTTGTTGCTAACATGGAATGTGAATATATCATAGAAGGAGAATGGAAACTTTAAGAGGAAAATCCATAGATCAGAAGAGAAAGTCACCTGAAGATGGTAGGTGAAAACTAAGAAGAAAATCCCCAGGCCCAATACCGATGAGAAATTTCGTAAGATGTTCCTCAACATGGTAGTATGATTATTTCTGCATTCAAGAAGACAGAAGACTGATATGTGCCTACCTCTTAAACCTCAAAGATAAAAAGGGAAAGGAAAAAGTTGATGGTAATGGATCTCATTTTTCTCCATCTTCATCATCATCTTCTTTCTATCCTCTTATATATACTGGGATTCTATCTTAATCAATGATAAAAGTAAATATCTCACAGTAGCTTCATGTTAAGTTTTAATTAACGATATATGATGGTGAAATGAATCCTCCAAAAAATTTGGATAACCGGACTAAACAACTTGAAGTATATTAATTTATAGACGTTGATGATTCTGCCATAATTCATGAATACACTTACAATATAGAAACAATGATTAGGAAAGTAACTAAAATGAAATGAAGCAAGAAGGAAAAATTATCACCTCATAGTCTAAGTTTATTAAAGCTCTTAGAAAGAATTTATCCTTTAGAGAGAAAACAGCAAGTTTTAGATTGCTAAATATGAAATATAAAGGAAAAGTGTGCAAGAGTTTACATAGAATTATAGCTGCTACAGTATCAGCACTTACAATATTTCATTAGACACAGTAGAAAACTTTGTTACATTTATATTTGGAAGTTTGTATTCTATTGCATATACATTTTTTGTGTTTAATCCAAATGACTATGATGAAGTATGTGCAAACAATTCATGTTGAATCAGTGTATGAATGTCAACAAATTAAAGAACCATTCAAGAATTTAGAAAAAAGGATTCCAAAGAAGGCAAAGAGAAGAGCAAATCAAAGGGGAAGAAATTGCAACATCAAGAAGGTAAAAAAGGCCTACTTGTAATCATTGTTAGATATTTGGACATGATGACTCCATATGAAGCTTCATCCAGAATCTACACAAAAATTCTTAAGAAGAAGGGGGTGAGAGGAAATAATGTTTATGTACCCAACAATATTTGGGATCTCAGTACTGGGTATCAAAAGAAGATAACCGCTTACAATTGATGTAATCCTTCTAAAGCTAGTTCTAGTTCTACTTGTTCTCAAGATATTCTTCAAAAATCTAATAATGTGGTTGAGGAAAGTAAGAGAATGGAAGAGCTAATATAGATATGATCAAACACTAAAATTGACACATTGTTTGACAAAGGATCACAAGAAAACTTAATATCTAAGAAATTAGTAAGGAAATTTCATTTAAATCAAAGATCAAAACCTTACCTCTTTAGGATATGAAGTAAAACACTCGGATGCATGTCACAAACAAGGACATTGGTGTTTTATAACTGCAACGACTAATATGAAACACTGTAGATGATTCCTTTGGCTATATGTGGAGTTATGTTGGGTAGTTCTTATCTTTATGACCAGATGCTATATTTATGTAAAGGCATAAGTGTCATCTCTTCAAATATGGAATTGAGTATGTTGTCGAAAGACATCACTTAAGACAAACTTGATTTAACTACATTAAACAAAAAAACTCATAAGTTCAACTAAAAAAGTATTACGTTCTCATGTTTGTTAAGGAACTACCTAAAAGATAATATGATTTTTTCAAGGACGAGATTCTCAGTTTAAGGAAAAATTGGTTGAAAATAGAGATTTATACATAACGGTTAAAAGAACCAAAAAATTGTACCACCAAAAACGGTGAAAAACAACATGAGATTCAATTACAACCCGATGCTCCTCTCCAGAAACATTATAATGTAATTACAGCATACATCATTGAAAATGAAGAAATTATGAAACAAATTTAGGAATTGTTTGATAAAATATTATTAAACCTATTTTTTATCCAATGGATCACCGACCGTATTAACTAAGAAAGATGACACTTATATATAAGAATTTTAGAGCCTGAATAAAATCACCATAAAGAACATGTATCTCTTCCAAGAATAGATGATTTGCTTGATCAAGTAAAATAATGTTGTTTACTTTAAAAAAATGGATCAAGAAGTGGTTATGACTAGATTCATATTATAGAGAATGTTATTTGGAAAACTACATTTGAGTCTAGACAAGGGTTTATGAATTGTTGGTTATGCCGCTTTGGTTTATGCAATGTCTAACAACTTTGGTAGCAGGAATGATGGTTTTCATTCTTTTATTGATAATTTTTTCATAGTCTATCTGGATGAATTCTTATATTCATTAAGTTTGGAAGAACAAATAAAGCATGTGAACAAGGCTTTAAAGGTAAAGAGAGTAGCCATCTCCAACTTAAGTGTGAATTTGAAAAAATTCATATTATCCTGTTACATAGTTGAGGTCATCGAAATAGATCAACTAAAATTGATGTGATTGTTATGGCCAAGACCAAACAAAATGTGACTAAAAGAAGTTTTGGTGCAATTCAGGATTATAATGACACATTTTTATCAGATCACTTCATGCTTTAATAAGTTCTAAAGTTTTTTCTGGGAGGAAAATACCAAAAGAATTTGAAACTTTAAAGCATAAAATTGTTTCAACTCCAATCTTAGCTTTACCAAACCTTCAATAACCATTTTAAATATAATATAATGCTAGTGGGTATGCAATGGGTTTCGTAAGTTATTACAAGAAATAAAGGCCTATTTGTTTTCATTCGTAAACATTTTCTAAGCAAGTGCTTGCTAACCATCGCATATATGATAAAGAATTATTTGCATTAGAAGAAAGTGTTAAAAAATGGAAACATTATTTAATGGGCAAAGAACAAGTGATTCATACAACTATCAACTACTTGTAATACCTTCAATTCAAAACTAAGTTGCAACAACTCAACATTATAGATGGATGGATTTTTTGGTAAAAGTTAGCCTCCACTTAGTAATCAAATATAAGAAAGGTATCAATAAAGTATTATATATACCAAGACCACTTGAATGGTTTTAAATGAAAATGCACAAAAAAGGTTTGCATGAAAGGTATTGAACAATATGTTGAAGATTCTAATTTCAAAGGTGCTTTTATGAATCACTAATCTCAGTGCCTAAGTGGAAGGAAGTGAATTATCATGTTCATGATAGGTTATTATACCATCTTGGAAAAGCAGGCATACTTAGGGTGAAAGATCATAGGATCAAAGGGAAACACATTCTTCTCAATGGCATTTAGTAGTAAAGTAAATACTGCAAAGGAATATTATTGGCCTCAAGTTGTTTGAAACATTTACGAAGTACATAAAAAGGTTTTGTCATGTGTTTGAAAAGAAAAATTAAACACAGAAAGTTAGGTTTGTATGTGCCACTTGTAGCCTTCTCGGCCATGGGACACTGCACTATGGACGGTAGGGACTTCCAATGTCTAGAAAATAGCATGATTATTTGTATGTTGTGGTTGGAGTAGATTTAGAAAAAATGTGTATTCTTGTTCCATGTAGAAAAGAAAAGAATTTGGCTGAACAACCTATAAATGTTATTGTATGTATGGGTTCATTTGGGTTGCCTACTTCTATAATTTCAAACCTAGACTCTCGTTTCAGTGTGAGTTATGGTCCACTTTGTGTAGACTATACACTAAGCCGAAAAAGAGCAATAAATTTACCCATGCAACCATAATGTGTGGTAAACATAACAAAGGGTGACATCTTCTCACAGGCGATAAGTTACAAAAGCCCAAGTTGTGGGATGAATCGCTAGCATTATAAATCAACAGAAGAAAATCAGCTCTTTACATTCTTTCTTACTAGTAGACTTCCTTTTGAGACATGTTTTGGTACTGCCAAAGTCACCAATGGACTTGAATGATGAAGGTGACTGTGAGGATAACAGGAGATGCCGACAAAGAAATCAAGTTCATCAAAGACCCAAAGATTCATGAAGCCTGAAGGATCAATTGGAGAAGATGTGCTGCACAAAATGCTACCATTTATTAAGCATCGATGGATCATCATATTCAGCAGACCATATGGATGCACACCAACAAAGAAAGGATGATACGGCGACAGTAAAAAGTTGAACCAACTATATGGTCCTTTTAGAATTGTTGAAAAGATTGGGAAGAATTGCATTATGGTTGAATTTTCCTCCATATGATTGTTAATAAGATATCTACTAATGTCAACTTGAAATGTATGAACCTCCTATGATCATGGTTCAAAGGAAAATGTTCAAATTCCAATTGTAGATGACTTTGCACCTGAAGGGCGACCAAGTTACATGAAGATACCATCTTAGATAGGAAGGTATGCACTTGCGCTGGAGATTGAGTATCTTCGAGAACTCAAAAAGTGTCAATCTATGAAATCAAGGTGGATGGAGATTGAAAGGGTGGCGAGTTGTATCATCACCTCTCATGTCTCATATAACCAAACTTTGGTGGTCCAAAAGCTTCTAAAGGGAGAGGAATGATCCGTGAAGATCCTACCTTCTTGCACTTAATCATGCCTCATATACTACCCAAAATCACACTAAGATTTAGTGCTCTTCAGACCGATTTTGGCTACGGTCTAGGCTCAAAATAGCCTTCATATGAGGGAGAAAACACCAACAAATGGAAAGCAATGGAAAAACATTTGGCCTTGTAGGCCAAGTGGGAAATCTCACAAATTACGTGTGGTCAAAGTCAAACATAAGTGCATTCAACACGTCAGCGTCCAGCTGGGGTCAAACCCAGACCTTTGTTGCATTATCACAAAACTTAACCAATATGCCATGCTAGTGTTGATAACACATTGGGCGCATTATGGTATACATCACATATGGTAAATGGGGGTGAGGTATGTATTTCAAGTATCCGACGGCCCCGCTAACCCAAAGCCTATGTATATTAGAGTATTGATGGTGCGATACAAAAATATGGTGGAGTATGGCATGTATTAGCACCGATGAAGCATATGGCACAATAGTTAAGTGTGGTAGAGGTAGCTATAAAATGCTATGTGTAGAGTAGTTGTGCTCGGCACTGCAGAGCCGCATCCAATGACGCAGTGGTAAGTTTAGTTAATACAATGACATACATACAAAGGGTATAACATGATACCACCACAATGGTTACAATATATGCTAGTATATGAATACACCAAACTATAACATTAATATGATAAGTATTGCAATAATGTTATATGGTTATACCATATTTCAAAATACATGTGCCTAATGCCATATAATTATAACTATTGCGCTATGTGTGTAACGATAATCGCATCGGAATAGCAATGTTTTCCATGTATAGCCAGAGAGGTCCACGAAGCTGACCTAGGGGCCCTCGCCCATGCCTTATAAAATCAGATACCAATGCACCACAGGACAAGAGATGTACAAGAGTCTACCTAGATAAGGTTATTTGCATCAGCAAATGCATTTACATAACTTGGCCATCCTTAGCATTTTTTAGAACGTAGAGTTGCATTGAAGAGAAGAGGAGGAGGTTTGGCGTTAAAAATAGGCTACCTGGGCTGCAGAGATAAGCAATGACAAAAATGTATAAAGATAATTTTTGTGGAGCATTCTACATAAGGGACACCCATCGTAGCTGCACTCAGAGACGTAGTCTAGAGGGACGAACTTTGTCATCAATGTTTATCAGGTTTGCATATTTTATCACGCTTCTCATGCTTATGATTCAATTTCAAGTTTATGTTTAAATTAATTCTATACTTCAATTTCCTTCATTCATTCACAAAAACGCAACCTTAGTTAATGTTCGATGAGATCACAGTAAATAACAATCATGTGTTTTCGCATCAAGGACAGGAGCTCTTTCACTATTTCCCTAGATTGGAAATATGAAAAATATGGGACATTTTTATCTCAGAAAGTATGCTAACGATATCCTCATGAAGTTCTACATGGAGGAAAACAAACTCATGGAGACTTAGCTAGGAAATTGAGGAAGGAGGATGCTACTGTGCAAAGAGGATGCTAATGTTTACAGTAGTCAGGGGTTCACTCATGTATTTGGTGAACATGCGACGATATATGCTACGCATTTAACTAACTTATTTAGGCTTGCTTAGTGTAAGCTTACCAAGATATTTTAGAAGGTAATAAATATGTTGAGATACCTCTGCAGAGCACTACAGAGTATGGGCTATGGTACAAATAAAAGAGGGAGTGAAGTTTCAAGGCTTCACCGATGTAGATTGGGAAGGAGTCCATCCGACAAGAAGAGCACATCAGGAAGCATATTCATCATAATATCAAACAATTTCCTAGCACACCATGAAATAGAGATTATTTAATCTACTCAAACATAGGTAGAGTACAGGTCATTCATGCAAATATGTGAGGCATGTGATGAGGAAGATACTTGTTGGTTTGTTTGGTCAACAAAGGATCCGACGATGATACATTGTGATAACTGAAGTTGCATCAAACTTCAAGTTAATCTAGTTTTCATGACAAATCCAAGACATGCTGATATCCAAATATCACTCATCTCAGATTGTGTGCATGCGGATTATGTCATTAGACATATTCCCATAGAGAGCAAGATGTACATCTTGACAGTGGCGCCGCAAGGGAGAAAATTTTGAATTCCACAGAGACAAGATCGAGTTAGCAGAGTTAACGTTTTAGGAGGGAGTGTTGAAAGTCAGACACCTGGGGCAGCCGATTAATTTCTCTCAATTAAATTGGAAGAGAAATTATAATTTTATCTCATGAAAACTCGTATTAGTTAACCGAGTCAAGAAGACATTCTTAGCGGAAATTGAGTCGAGGGTTAGATGAGAGGATAGAGTTCTCCCATGATTTTAGTGGGGTCAAGTTACATTTATTTGTGAGTTATAATTAGTTAACTCAATTAATTATTAAAACTGCTTAACTAAGCTTCTAACCGAGAAATGAGATAGTGAGAGATCCAATGAATTAAATATGTTTTAATTCACAAATAGTGGTCAATCGCTTAACCGATAATTCACTATAATAGTTTTTACATGTTAGTTCTAATGAAGGCCTAATTGAGTTTGAGGTTAAAGGGAAGATAACTATCGGCTTGTATAATTAGAAAATGAATAGGTCATGTATGTGGTCAATTTAAAGCCTTTGAAATGAATTGTAATTTTATCACTGCTGAATTTTCATTTAATAGGGCCAAAATTCCTCCAAGAATGCTGGAGTAAGGCTAGTCGACAAGGTTGAGAATTGGTTACATTTGACTGATTTTTTCCTAGATCAAAGTAGGGAGACAAGCTAGCAAATGCAAAGGTTTCTCGCTGAGAGAAAAAAATGAATACATTTACAAGCTTTGACTTTATACAATATATAGATAGAAAAGGCTTTGAGAAGTTGATTTCCTGTATACATCTTCATAGTATGTACCTGATTATTTCTTTTTTCATACATGTTATGTGACGAAAATCATATTTGGTTTCCACAAATTGTGGAAGGATTCATTATTTTGCCTTTAGGCACAATAAATACAAGATCAAATTTAATCCCTTTTGGATAATTTTGGCACTTTATGGTTTTAATGTTGAATCTTCAACCCTAGACAAGACTCCACAACTACAAGGTCTGCCATCTTTATGACCTCATCCATCCGCACATATTCCCAAAAAACCATATTAATCCCTTTCCCTCCTTTAATTAAAATATCATATTTTCTTTCTTTTTCCTCACGTATGATTTGTGACCCACCTAAAAAAGGTTGGTTCTTTCTATCCTAGTCCATATTCTCTTAGTGAAGAAACCTCTTTGTTGTCCGCCTGGCTCCCGCCACCCATAGAGAGATCTTTCCTCGAGAGCCACACACAAAACTGTTACAAATGGAGAAACACTTCAATTTGAGGCAGACCCAAAAGACCCTACCCATAGTGATTTCTCTTCCAAGGGAAAACCCTTCGAAACCAAGTCCCCCAAATCACTAGATGAACATGTTTACAATCATCCACCCGTGAAACCCACTTTGATATATAACTTCTCCAAGAGTCCAATGGAGCTATGTTGTGGCCTAATTCCTTATGGGAACTCCAACTCTCAATAACTCCGTTGGACAAGCTAGAATAGACACCTCCTTTGTGCGAGAAGGAGGGGGCACATGGTTAAAAACAAACTAATTTTGAAGGATCCATTACTATTCTTCATACCCAAGATCTAAGAAAATGAACCTATCTAGGTACAGACTATGTGCAAGTAACATAGACCGACCCACCAATCGGACTTAAAGACACCTTCGTATCCGAGCTAATTTCTTCGCAACCAATTCCATACATGTTCCAAACACCTTTGATCCTATTACTCCATCATCACATAACGAATTGCTAACTAACTTCCATCGATTTGGATAAACTCAAAAAGATCTGTGTGAGTAGTCTACCTAAATCACCAATTAAATAAAACTCATCCTAAACAAAGTGACTACAGCTCAAAAATGGATACATCTTCAAAACTATTGAATCTATATGTGTTTGTGATATACCCATAACAAAGTAATATTAAACGTACGATTTAATTAATTCTATTATTTATTTTCAAAAATTTCAAAAATGATAAAAAATCTTATTTTTTAATTATTTGTAAAGTAAATTACACTTGATAAATAAATCATTAATTAACAAATAATTATTTATAAAATTTTATTAAGAAAATTAGTTATATAACAAACTATTTATATATATAATTTTATTCTTAATAAAATTTGAAATGTAAAAATTATAGCAAAAATTCGTGTAATTATAAAATTTTATTTATTTTCTTAAAATTTTAACAAGAATATCAACTATATTTAACTATCTTTGATGACTAAATCACTCTGTATCCGTGAATTTAACAATCAAATTTTATCACTTTGTGGAGTTACAAAAAAACTCAACGGGCTATAGGATGATAAGTCTCCCTCCCCCGACGACAAAAGGGAAAAATATAAATGGGGGTGATGTGACGTTGCTTCAATTGCTATTTTTGAAGAGTTTGGCGCTCTACCATATTTCTAGCCAACGAGTTGTAAGGATGATTATATATTTATAAGCTTCGCACTGATTCATTCATCACACCATCATTAAAGCGAAATAGCTCTAATGAACTTTTGTTATTTGAAGACATAGACAGAGCTCAGGTGGTTGCTGAACAACAAGATGGGCAAGGCAGGCGAGCCACAACAAATGGTAACGACAAAAGACAATGAGAATACAACGTCAGATTGTAGGTTACAACATTTGTGAGCAGTGAGATTCAAAAGAGAATTTTCTGAGAAAGAAGAGGAGTGCAGAGCAGCGCTTTCTGGATAAACCAAGTAGATAAAATTAAGGTCATTTCTGAAGAATTTGAGGCAGCATATAAAGCTTGGGAATTGAAAAAAGGATGGCTCTTCTTCACAGACGCTGCAGCGCGAAAGGAGACTAAGGAGATCGCTAAAAGAAACTTAATTGTAGATAAAGTATGGAATGCAGACAGGAGAACCTTTTGTGTTCATTAGGTGCAGGTCAGTATGAGAAACAAATTGAAGACATGTGTTCCCTGAACGAAAGGGTTTTACTTGAAAAGATTTGTTGGACCAATTGAAGAATCCAAGGAAAGGATTCGGGAATTACTTGAAAAAGACAAGATAGATATTTGTGGTACTAGTACAAAATCTTGCGAGACAATGTGGCAGAGCTGCAAACTAAGGTTTTTAATATGGCTAGTCGAAAAGGAGGTTCCTCTGCTTGAGAATAAAACACAGTCTGCTGAAGTAGAGCCTGCAGGCCCAGTTGAATGAGAATATAGCGAAAGTAGCTGAAATGCAGATGCAGTGGTCAAAATGAAAGGTTTTGCCAACAATATAGATAGTAATATTGAGATCTGCAATCCAACTTGATTGAAGGAATGTCCTGTTTGGAAGAAATGAAGGAATCTACTTCCAAGGGTGAGAAAGGAAATAGCAAATTTAAAGATTCAGCTTTTAGCTGTTGCAGAGGAAAAAAGATGGTCAAATCTGAGATACAGAGAGGCAGTTTTTCAGCCATGGCAGAGAGAAAAGAGTCAGTTAGCGACTTTACAAGATCAGCTTTCATCTATTACTGAGGGAAAAAGGATCCTTGAAGAGGAAACGTCTTTACAGATTGAATTGGACAAAAGTAAATTAGTCTCAATGGAAGAGAAGGCAAGTCTTGAAGGCAGAGTAAGGGAGTTGGGTAAAATAACCTTCAATTCTCTCAACATGGAGATTGAATCCACCAGGGCAATTGCGAGGGAGAAAGACAGGCAGTTTGTTGATTTACAGAATAGGCATTCAGAACTTGAAGAGGCCAAAAAGTCTTGGAGAATAAAAAATGACTCCCTATACGCTAATTTGTAGGATAACAGGGTTCGATGAAAAATATCCTATTCCAAAACCGAATAAGGGAATTTGAAAGAGAGTTGGAAATTCGTCAAAAAGAATTTCTGAAACTCAAAGAGAATCGCCATCAGAATATGATGTCAGAACGTCAACCTACTTGTAGAAAGGCACTATTCTATTGTGAATGGAAATGGAAGTCCAAATGCAAATGGTGCGCTGAAAGAAAATCCCAAAACCAAATTGTGTTCTTCAAGAAATGGAAAAAGCAAAGGTCACACGCAAAAAACGAACCATGCAAAAGTAGAAGATTTTGAGTGAAGTACATTAGTTGGTTGTATTGCAGTTTGTACTTTTTAATAGTTTGATGTCCTTCAACATTGCTTGGTTTTATATGGTAGCTTTGGTTTGAAAATTGGTCTTATGGGCCAATCAAGAAAAATAGACTTACGGCCATGAAGTAGATCCCAACCCATTACGCATGTACTCATAGATCAATAGATTGACATACATTATAACAACACCATAGCTTCACGATGTCTGTATCACTGATCTTCCCAATATGTCCACCTCTACCTTGAAACCATTATCATTGGAAGCATCACATTTACTACTGCTTCAAAAACCTTCTAATGGAAACTCCCTCCTCATTGCTCAACATGGCCTTGTAACCTTACCAGCTTGGTCGCTCCTAATAACATTATTTTCATCCAAGCAATCCAAAAATCTTACGCTAAACCTCAACTTGTGAAATGAAGTCAACATCTAGGAAGATTTGATCGTGAATTTTTTCCTCTCTATTTTTCAAATATTTGCAATTTCTATAAACCAGGCAAGTCCAAGGACAAAAATACGAGAGACAAAGAAAACAAACAACGAATCAACCACCACCATTTCTGCTGATTAGCTTTTTCATTGCTTTCTTCAGTAAAAGACTTTAGTCGTCTGGCAGAGAAGTTTTTCTAACAGGTCCAGATAATGAAGTAGTGGCAAGTACTAGAGACTTGTAGAACGAGTTGAAGAACTAGCTAGGTATTGATCTCGCTCCAATTGCTTTGGGCCTAACTAATGCCCCGCTAATTTTTTTTGCAACTACGAAATTGATGCACACACAAATATTCAATTTTCTAACATTTAATCTGGACGCTTACAGATGCAATAGCAGTGGCAACTAGGGGGAGTCGCTTTCAAAGAGAAACACATTATAATACTTGGAAATTAGAAAAAATCTGATTTGGTTCCATAGATTGGATCTCGGCCATAGTTTGCACATTCACAATCCCAAGAGACCCAATAAGCGATAGGTGTCTTTACATTGGGTTCTCACTCTGTGAGAAAATGTCATCAAAGAATCGAATACATATTCAAGAGATTATGTCATATAAATTTAATATAAGGAAAAATAATTTGTTAATAAAAATAAAAATAATAGAATGAGAAATAAGAAAATAAATTTTTATAAAAATACTTAAAATAATAATAATAACAATTTATTTTTATAAAAAATATATAAAATCAATTAATCAATTAATGTTTAAATTTTGAATTTTTATTAAATATTTTTATTTAAAAAATATACTTTAAAAAAATATAAAACTCAAATTCACTTAAATATAGATGGCTAATTTTCTAATTAAACATTTTCCCTTTTTGTAACTAACCACATATTAAACAATTTTCTTTGCAACATCACATATAAAAATTATATTAGAAATTCTAAAAAATAATTTACATTTACCATTCAACATAATTATAAGGAATTAACATACTTTCTCTCATACATGACAATACAATAATATCCTAAAACAATATAAAGATATTAAAAATGATTTATACTCACTATTCAATATACAAACACTAGTCTTTTATTTCACTTTTATTAAAAAAAGCCTATAATTTATAATAAGATATGGTTTTAATCAAACATTTTTTTTGTATAAATACATACGAATATTTTTTTGCAACAACATTACAAATGGTATCCTAACATCGCACATAAAAAAATAAAATATTTACAGCCAAAAATAATTTAGATTTTTACCGCTAAATATACAAAGATTATTAAAAATTAGCATAATGTCTGCTAGATTTCACGGGATTCAACCGCGTTATGCAAGTCATTCATTCATGACCATTTCCATGAGAGGTAGTTACAACTAACCGATTTCGCTAACTTTGAATAGTCCACTCTTATCTCCTCATTACATCGTGTGATGCTCACAAGGGTGAAGAATACAATAGCATAATTTTCTTATAATAAAAAATACAAGAATATTCAAAATTAAATAAAAAGTATTAAAAAGTTATTTATACTCATTATTCAATATAAATATTATTATTATTTAAAAAATATAAAATTTAAATACAAAAAATAATACTCCATTCTACAATCATTTAAATTTAATTTACTTAACCAAGAAAAGTTATATTATAATACCATCGACACATACATTTAAATTAAACTTAAACCACCAAAAAAATTTTTATACTACCATGGCTAACACACACACACACACACACACACACACATATATATATATATATATCATGGATGAAAATAAAATGATCAAAAATGTTTTGAATAAAGTGTAGTCCGGGTATTTAAGTAGATGTCTCTGAAAATAAACATTTGGCGAAGTCGTTAGCAAGGCTTGTATTTTGTCGTATCAGGAGGTAAATCTCCACAAACCTAAGATGAATTAGATGGAGATTGTGTGTGTACTTATACATGGAGGTGAGGTTATTGGGATCACTTCCCAATGTATCTTGGCTTTATTTACTAAATTACAATAATATATTAGTTCCACCAACTTTTAGGATACAAGTCAATATCTTCACTTAATCTAAAGGGATGTTGTGAGTCCTAGTGTCGTCAACTTTCAAAATTTCTCTTTCCAAGCACTTTGGTGAAGATGTCCATTCAGTTTTACTTGTGGAACAATGACGATGGATGGTTTTGGCCTCAACATGATGTCGCGGTCGATGGTATTTGTATTGATGCGTTTATCATCAAGCAACGTGTTCTCGCCAAATTTCTTGTAGCGTTAGTCGATCATGAGTGGAAAGAATGCATTTGTTTCGCTTACCAATCTTCCGTGATTTTCTTGAGCCACACAATTTCCTTTGTTGTTTAAATGACGTTACACTGCTTCTATTGCAGGTAACCTAATCGCACTGATCATTTGTGATCTCCATGAGACAACTCCTAATCCAAGACTCATGTAGTATAACTAAGTAGGATAATCTTCAGCTTTCTTGTTCATCAAAAGTTCAATCATATCCATCAATAAATCACCACTATATATTGAACGTTTAAAGTTCAGGTCCCCTTCAAGTACTTTAGAACTTGCAACAGCATCAATGTCCTTCACAAGGTTTTTGCATAAACCTAGAGAGGATTCCAAACAACAAATGATGTTTAACTGGGTGGTGAATGTAGAGAAGACTTCCTACAAGTGCTAGGAGTACTTTGTTGCATCCTCGACCCTTCCAATGGATGTGGAAGCCAGTTTTGTCTACTGAGTATATGAATCTGCATTCATCCATGCCAAACTTAGCCCAAAAATATCTCCACATTGTACTTCTTTTGAGAAAGAAATATAAATCTAGGATGTTGTTATCAATACCTGTATAGTAATGGAACAAAACCAACCATTCATTTCAAAAACCTTTCTTCAATTATTTATTTATGATTAAATATAACCCTCATTGTTCCCTCGTCATCAAAAGATCATCTACATACACTACAAGATATGAAATTATTTAACTTTCTTAACAAACAAAGCCTACTGCTGAGATCAAAATGTTTGAAGTCAAGGTTCGAAGATGCTCAAGCATTTCTCATGCCAAGCCATGCAGCATGCTGTCAGAGGCCATACAATATTTTATAAGTTTGCATACTTTGTGTTCTTGGCCCTTCACAACAAACTTTTTCAATGTATAAAAAACTTCTCCTTAGACTCAGTCTGGGTGGCAGGCTGACATCCATCCGATGGAATTGTCCTTCTCCAGCCGCTAGGGCAAAGAGGTCCATGTGGCCTATTTTGCCGTGGGAGAAATTTTTTCTTCATAATCAACCCTTTCTTTCCGTGCAAAACCTGCCACAAGCCCTGCCAGGCTTGTCAAGTGAGCCATTTGCTTTGTACTTGTTTCAGACCCACTTACAGCCTAATTGGTTCCCAAAGGAGGATTAACCAAATTTTCCAAGTGTCATTATTTTATCATGCATCTATACTTTTTCATCGCTTCATTCATCTACCAGAGAAGCGCTTTCTTGAAGGAAGTGAATGGCATCCTAGACAACCAATTCATAGTTATCATGAATATTCATATCAACAAAAGAATCAGACCATTCATATCACCTTCGTTTGCTCTAGTGGGAACTTCTGTTCCCCGTTCTTCCAATCTCATCGTATCTAATGTCATGGTGTCTTTGTCAACTATTTTGGGGGTCCACCTTTCAGATGGCCTTCAGTTGTTTTAATGATAAACTGAATCAAGATTCAATTTCTCAAATTCTGTCAATCACATCATTCAATGTGTCATCCGTGGTTGTTTCTTCATGTGGGGGAGAGAGTGCTTCAGGACATGATTCCACAGTTTGATTCAATATCAGAATCCCCCCTTCAAGATGTGGAATCTCATTATCAAATTCTTGGAAAGACTTTGCATGTGTGAATCTATCCAGGCGATCAAGTTGCCGCTCAACAACCTTGTCACTCTTGGAAGATTCAAGGAATATGACATCTCTTTCTATTAAAAACTTCTTATTGGCTTCATCATAGAGACGATATCCTTTGGAGGTATTGGAGTACCCCAAGAAGATACATTTTCAACTTCTAGCACCAATTTTATTCCTTTGACCCTTGGGTATCAAGGCATAACAGGTGGACCCAAAGACCCTGAAATGCTTTACCGAAGGAATGTGGCCATGCCACATTTCAAAAGGAGTTTTTTTTCTAATTGAACTTGAAGGACACCTATTCTTTATGTAAACAACACATAGAACTGCATCAACCCAAAACATCAATTTTACATTCTTGAAAAATAACATGGAGCAAACCATATTTAAAATAGTTCTGTTCATTCTTTCAGCTACACCGTTCTGTTGGGGATTATATGGCATAGTTGTTTGATGTTTGATTCCATGTTGACGAAGATAAATTTCGAATTTGTTTGAAGTGTATTCTTTTCCATTATCAATACGTAGAGAGCCAATATGAGTTTGTGCATCATTTTCTATCCATGCATGAAAATTCTTGAATGTTTGAAAAGCATCAGACTTGTTCTTCAATAAGTAAATCCAACACATTCTGGTGTAGTCATCAATAAATGTCATCATGTATTTATTTCCATTTGCAGAAGAAATAGGCATAGGACCACATAAATCTGAATGAACAAGCTCAAGTTTTCTATGTGCTCTGGAGTGTGAATCATGAAATGGCTGTTTGCTATGCTTTCCTAGAATACAAGCATCACATTCCTTAGGTTTTCTAGGAATTGTAGGTAGTCCATTAACACCATTTTTCTTCAAAAAACGAAGGCTTTCATAGTTTAAGTGTCCAAATCTAGCATGCCATAAAAGACTTGATGGGAATGTACCTTCATCATGATGTGAACTGAATGCAAAGTTTTGAGCATGAACAGATGAACCTTTCAGCTTCAAGAGTCTCCCTTCTTCTATTCCCTCCATGACAAGTGAGTGATCTGATGCTGATCTGACCTCTGCCTTGCCATCAAACAAGTGAACTGAGTGTCCTTGCTGCCGGATTTCGATCAGGGACAGCAAGTTTCTCTTCAACTCCGGGAAGTATAGAACCTCATGTAGGATATGATCAGGAAGACCAGGCAGTTTAAGCCTGACTGTGCCAAGCCCTGATGGCTTGAGTTTGGATTTATCTGCGAAATATACTGCTCCATCAACTTTGTCAGTGAATTCTTCAAAAAAATCTTTTCTAAATGTCATGTGACATGTTGCTCCCGAATCTAGCAACCAATCATCTCTCCATGAAGTAAATGAAACATCAAACAAGTCTTCAGTTACTCCATTGTTACAATGTGCTAGAACATAATGAGCTGATTCAGGTGCTTTACCTTTGTCTTTGTCATTAGTTTTACCTTTGTCTTGATTTCTTTGCTGCTAAATTTTCTCCCAAGGTGTTCTGCATTTGGATGCATCATGTCCATCTTTATTGCAACGTGTGAAATGAATATTGGATTTGTCAGATTGTCTTCCCCCCCTTTCTGTGAAGTTTCTTCTTCCTCTGCCTCTTCTGCCACCTCTTCCTCTGGATGAATCTAGAGGATGACTCTTTTCTCTATGTGTCAAGTATGCAGCCTCTTTAGAAGACAAAGGTACTGTCATCTTCCCGAAAGCTTTCTCTCTTTCTGCAAACTTTTTCTCAAGTGTATCAAAGGTGATATGATCAAGGTTCCCACTTGCTTGTAATGACTCAAGATAATGTGAGTAAGTCGGATATAATGCCTTAACATATGCTATGAGAGGTATGTCCATTTTTACACCAGTGCTATCAATATCATGCATGATAGATCTAACTTCTGAAGCTAAAGCAAGGGGATCATCATTCTTCATTTCAAGACTGAACAACTTAATCATCAATTGAACATTTTCTAATTCTGAATGTGAGTCATAGAGATCTTTTAGCTTGCTCAAGGAATCATAGGCATTTGATAATGATGAAATATGGTGACTCACCTCTTCATTTACGCAAGCTGCAATCAAGGCATAGGCCTTGCAGTTCTTGTTTTCCAAAATGGCGAGCTCCTTGTCTGAAGTGGGCTCTGCTGGTGGATTTCCTTCTTGTCCTTCACAGATTCCTTTCCACAACTCATTAAAAATGAGTGTGTGTTTAATCTTCCAAGACCATTCAAGATAGTTCTCTTTGCTGGAGAGAACCACCCCTACAATAGATATGAGAGAATGCATTCTTCTGAAGGGAAAGAATAATTACTTTGCTGGAAAAAAAATCTTTTGAAGAGGAAAAATCTTCAATTCTAGAAATTTTCTCAATTAAAGGGGACAAAAACTCTTTACTAAAAAAAAAAAAAAGGACTGAATTCTGCACCAAAAAAAAAAAATATATATATATATATATATATATATTGTGTTTGAAGAAAAATTGTATTGAAAGTATGGTGTTGGGGGGGGGTGTGCTTTTGAATAATGGACAGAAGTTATGAAGGGCGGTATTGAATATTATGAAGGGAGGTATGGAATGTTATATGAGGAGCGTTATATATGACAAGGGGGCGTGAATGTTATATGAGGAGCGTTATATATGACAAAGTGGTATTATATGGACAGCGCTGTATTATAGGTGACAGAGTCGGTGGTAAAAATGGAAAGGAGGTATTGTTAAATACAGGTGGAATTAAATGCAGGTGCAGTGGAATATGAATGAAGGGGGGGCGTATTATATAGATAGAGGGCGGTATATGCAGCGTGGAGGGTGGTGTATGAGGGTGGAGTGGTATTCAATACCACGATACTTAAATAGAGTAGGCGTTGAGGTGATGTATACCACGCTGTGTTAAATGGAGCAGGCATTGAGGCGTTGAGGCAATGTATACCACACTGTGTTAAATGGAGCAGGCGTTGAGTGGGGCGTAGGATAGAGGGAGAAGGCGTTGGGGAAGGCGATGGGGAAGAGGGGAGATGTGAGGGGGCGGGGAGAGATAATAGAGAGGGGAGGCAGAGTTTAGGGAGAGCAGGTAATGGGAAGCGATAGGTATGGATGAGAGATGTGTTGGAGAATGAGGGAGGCCGAAAGGCCGTTAAGAAAATATGGAATCAAATATTTGTAGGACTGCAGAATTGCAGAGTGGCAGGTATCTACTGGAACTGCAAATTACAGGATTTCAGGGACTGCAGATTGCAGAATCTTCAAGAGCTGCAAATGTCATAGCTGTGCATAAATTGCAGAGATAAAAAAAATGCAAAATTTCAGTATAGCAATTTAATGGAGCAGCAAAAACTATACATAAAAACTGACTGAGCAAAGGAATGAGGGAGTTACACCACAGGAAAAAATTTCAATAGTGGGACTGGCTCTGATACCATGTCAAACTAGGAGGTAACTCCGCAAATCAGAATGTTTATTAAATGAGGAATGTGCATGTATTTATACATGGAGGTGAGGCTATTGGGATTCATCTCCCAATGACTCTTGGCCCTCCTTATTTCCTAATATTATTTATTATACAATATTACATATCCACACCCAACCCATAGGATTTGGTGTCAACAGTTTGTTCACCAAAGGTACTACAGAGTACAGCAAACCAGGATGCATCAAAGACATACCTGGAGTTAATGAAGCCTGACGAAGACCATTATTTCCTCCAAAGAGTGCCAAAGATTAATGATCAAAGTTTAAAACAGGATGGGCTTCGGCCCTCTTCCTCTTCTGAGTGTTAATGTTGCACTTAGTTTTCTACCTACCTCCTCTGCTTCTCTTTAGTTATAAAACTCATGAAGAAAATATTGTAAGGTTGTTGATGAGATATCTGTGAATTGCAAGCTTTCGCTTGAGGCATGCTCACTGTGTAAAGTTGTAAGATAGGCTGAGGAGTATGTTTTCAAACTGAATTTTAAGCTATTGGAAAATGTTGTACCTGAATGGTGTTGATCTTAATATGACAAGCACATTTCTTTGGATCCTGATCTAAAGATGCGGTGATGTTTTTCTATCTCTGAGTTTTATTTCATTCCATTTTAGTTCTTCTAGCTTGCATCAGAAATCTGGCATAGGATTTTCCCTTTTTAGGCACCCTATGCTTCTGCTCTCCTTGCCTTAATGTTTTCTGCTAAATGTGTTATCTGAGAATTGGTTTTAGTTCATTTAACCTGTGTAGTGGATGCTATTTCCTGCTATCTAATGTATGAGTTAATGAATATGCTTCTTAGATGTTATTTTTAGAGTTTAACTAAATGAATTGGGAACACTGGGAGTGTGGAACTCTATCTCTGTCTCACTAGGATCCTTTTCAGTTAGTTAAACCTTTCTAAGTTCCCTTAGTTTGTTCCTTGCCTTTCTTTGAGAGTTGCCTAAGATTATGTCCAAGCAGGTCTGGAGTTAAATGACCTCTGACCTGATCTATAGATAGAAATTGGTTTACCCTCATCCTTTCACTTTCTTCCCTGATTGTTTCACTCCACCTATCTTTTTAGGATCCAATGCTTTAGATGACTAGCCCAACTGAAAGCCTGCATATTGAACAGCAAGTAAACCCTTTCCTAACTCCATTTGCCCAATTGTCTTGAGATACTACCTGAATTTATCCCTCTTTGCCTAAAATCTTCTTTGCCTTGCCTTGTCTTATATTGAACCCTTCATTCCTGATTCCCAACAACCAAATCAAAACAAATCAAACAAAACCCCGAGCCTTATAACTAGCCTAACATCTTAACATTTGAACTTTAAAGATATATACCCTTGACAATCATAGAGAGATCCCTCTCTAGACCCAGGAGGGCTAGATCCTGAGGTCTGAAAGTTGTTTGATGTTGTCTCATCTTTTGGTCTTGCCAATCTGGCCAAAACATGGGAACCCCAACAGATACTTAACATTTCTATTGGTTCAATTTTGATATGATTTGAAGCTTTGTAGGAGCTATCTCCAAGAGGCAGAACGAGATCGGATCTATAATGAATTCACTGGAATATATTTGAAGTTAAATAATAATTTCTTACATTTAACTCACAAATGTATTTTTCTTTTATCTCATTAATTAAATATGAATTTCTTCATTTAGTTAATGAAAACTACATGGCGAATTCGATCAACAACAAACTAGACTCTCTAATCCTAGTTTGACTGTTTTAAAATTTCTGTTGTAGAATGTAGAGAAGAAATCTGCTGGACAGTTTAATACTAGTAGATATTAGATTAGGTAGAGAAACATATGAGACCAACAGTCTAATCTGGTCTCATGGAGCAATAAGGGTAGATTTAGAATATGTTTATTTTCTGTTGTAAAAATAAATGATGTAAAGGGTCTGCTAGTTCAAATGCACCCTAGAAGAAAAAATTCTAGGACTGTAGGATGGGTAGGTAGATTGTCAGGAATGTTTTGCTGATCTATCATATTTGTGGCAGCTGAGAATCAAATAAGAAAGGTGGCTTAAGCAGCAGGCATCTGGCCTACACCAAAGATCATTTTCTAAATTCTTGACTCCTTCAAGAAGAAGCCATCCCCATGTGGAGCCACTGTTAGCCCCTTATGAATTACTTGACAAGAAAGCAAGGGGATATATTTTCTTATGAGCCTTCAAGGAATGCATTTCCCTTGAAAACACATCATCCTTGAAGCCTTTTTATGATTCCCTGCCTTTGACTATCTCCCTCTGCTGTTATGAAGTCAGTAAGCCTTGCTGATGATAAAAATTGTGCTCCAAAAGGCCATTGTCTTCCCCTTGTACCTCTGCAGAATGCTTCATTTCACCCCTTTTTCCCCTTTTGTCAAAGTCCCCTTTGTTCCCCCTAAATCCCCCCTTACTCTCCAAAATCTCCCCAAAATCCCCATGAAATCCCACCCTTGCCCTTTGTTTTTCCAAATTCCCCCTTAGTCCTCCTATCGTTACCCTCCTACGGCTTTAAAATCCATTTAAAGGGCTAAAAAACCCACTTTTTAACCTTATAATAGGGCTTAGCCCATTTTCCCGCCAGCCCCAACCACTTCCCCACATATACCCTTTGCGCTAAGACCAAGCGCTTAAAGCCTTGGGAGCTAATCGCAATCGGAGAGTCGGGCGGGTGCATTCCTTTGTATCATCGAAAAAATCCAATGCGATTGGGTTTCAACACCAAGTCCCGTGACAGGATATACACCGTCGATCTACTGTTCCAATCCAATGGTGGAGCGCCAATAGCACCCCCTGGCCTAATCGCGATCGCAAGTTTCTCGTGTCACCCCTTCCGTTCCTCCCTATCGCGACGCTCCGATCACATTTGGACCGTCGATCTTCTCGCCAGATCGGACAGTCCAGTGCTAATCGCGCTCCCCGCTCTAATCGCAATCGCAAGTTTCTGTTCGGTGCCACTTTCTTCCTTTTTTATTACGATCTCCCCGATCTCATCCTAGCCATCCATTTCCCTGTCGATCCTACGACCCGACGCTAATCGCTCCATCACAATTGCAACATTCAATCCCATCTCCCTTTCCACGCCCCCCGATTCCGATTATCCTGATTCAATCTCGACTGTCTGTTCAATCCATGATCCGACGGTCATTGCACTTCTCGCCCCATCACAATCGGAACGTTCGTAATGTGCCACACTTGTTTCCCTCCGATTGCGATTGCTATGAACCGATCCTAGCCGTCCATCTCCCCACTGATCCAACGACTATCGCATGTCTCCGCCCAATCGCAATCGGAAGTTTGTTGGTGCCGCCCCTTTGTGTCCCCTCTGATTGCGATCCCCCGATCCACATATCCACCGTCGATTCCCGGGTAGATCCAACGGTCATCGCATCCCCTTTCCCAATCACAATCGGAACTTATGTATTGTGTTCCCCCTGCCCCTTCCCAATTGCGATGCTCCGAATTAATCTCAACCGTTCATTGGATCTGAAGATCTGACGGCTCAGATCTAATCGCCCTCCACCACATTGGGTCCCACCATGTATGATATTTCCCCTCACATTTCATTACATTTCGTCCAAATTCCTTTTCATTCCCACCGATAACCAAATTTTTATGTTTTTCATTAAAGGTCTTATGTTTCATATTTTTTCCACCCGCTGTTCATAAATCATCCTGTTGTTCGATCTCCACCGCCGATTTTCATCTCCAAAACATAATCGAACGGTCCATACGCAAGTTTCGGTCAAACCCTATTTTCTCACTATTACACCATATCAAAGCATCTTCACCGTTGTTTCATATTAAACCACTGTTACCACCGCCGCGCTATCACTCCGCCCGTCCTCCGGTACAGAAGTTGAAACGTCGCCATGATTGCACAGTGTTGATACAGTGGAAAGTTTTCACTGACAGAGGTATTAATGAAGTGGCAGAGAGTTCCACGCATGAAAATGAAGATCTTTGAGCCTTAAACCAAGTTTTTCAAGGCAAGCTACCAGGTCAAAGATGTCATAGACCACCAGAGGATACGGATATGCAGAAGTTAATATATAGCAGGTTTTTCTACATCAACAGAATGTTTTTCCTAGGAAAGGACGGGTTTCCCATACTGCTTTTATTCTACACCATGCTCCAGAGGATATTTCTGCCTAGACTACTGTCCAAAGCTACCAGAACATTTTTTTCACAAGTATGGCGGACCATTCATTCATTTATTTACCTGTTGTTTATTCACCAAAGGTACTACAGAGTACATCAAACCAGGATGCATCAGAGACATACCTGGAGCTAATGAAGCCTGACGAAGACCATTCTTTCCTCCAAAGAGTGCCAGAGATTAATGATCAGAGTTTAAAACAGGATGGGCTTCGTCCCTCATCCTCTTCTGAGTGTTAATGCTGCATTTAGATTTCTACCTACCTCCTCTGCTTCTCTTCAGTTATAAAACTCATGAAGAAAATATTGTAAGGTTGTTGATGAGATATCTGTGAATTGCAAGCTTTCTCTTGAGGCATGCTCACTGTGTAAAGTTGTAAGATAGGCTGAGGAGTATGTTTTCAAACTGAATTTCAAGCTATTGGCAAATGTTGTACCTGATTGGTGTTGCTCTTAATATGACAAGCACATTTCTTTGGATCCTGATCTAAAGCTGCAGTGATGTTTTTCTATCTCTGAGTTTTATTTCATTCCATTTTATTTCTTCTGGCTTGCATCAGAAATCTGGCATAGGATTTTCCCTTGTTAGGCACCCTATGCTTCTGCTCTCCTTGCCTTAATGTTTTCTGCTAAATGTGTTATCTGAGAATTGGTTTCAGTTAATTTAACCAGTGTAGTGGATGTTATTGCCTGCTAGATGATGTATGAGTTAATGAATCTGCTTCTTAGATGTTCTTTTTAGAGTTTAATTAAATGAATTGGGAACACTAGGAGTGTGGAACTCTATCTCTGTCTCACTAGGATCCTTTTCAGTTAGTTAAACCTTTCTAAGATCCCTCAGTTTGTTCCTTGCCTTTCTTTGAGAGTTGCCTAAGAGTATGTCCAAGCAGGTCTGGAGTTAAATGACCTCTGACCTGATCTATAGACAAAAGTTGGTTTACCCTCATCCTTTCACTTTCTTCCCTGATTGTTTCACTCCACCTATCTTTTTAGGATCTAATGCTTTAGATGACTAGCCCAACTGAAAGCTTGCATATTGAACAACAAGTAAACCCTTTCCTGACTCCATTTTCCCAATGGTATTGAGATACTACCTAAATTTATCCCTCTTTTCCTAAAATCTTCTTTGCCTTGCCTTGTCTTATATTGAACCCTTCATTCCTGATTCCCAACAACCAAATCAAAACAAATCAAACAAAACCCCGAGCCTTATAACTAGCCTAACATCTTAACATTTGAACTTTAAAGATATATACCCTTGACAATCATAGAGAGATCCCTCTCTAGACCCAGGAGGGCTAGATCCTGAGGTCTGAAAGTGGTTTGATGTTGTCTCATCTTTTGGTCTTGCCAATCTGGCCAAAACATGGGAACCCCAACAGATACTTAACATTTCTGTTGGTTCAATTTTGATATGATTTGAAGCTTTGCAGGAGCTATCTCCAAGAGGCAGAACGAGATCGGATCTATAATGAATTCACTGGAATATATTTGAAGTTAAATAATAATTTCTTACATTTAACTCACAAATGTATTTTTCTTTTATCTCATTAATTAAATATGAATTTCTTCTTTTAGTTAATGAAAACTACATGGCGAATTCGATCATAAAGCAGTCCTTCCCCCTATTTTATAATTGATTTTGATTTCTATTCTAAAATATATTTCTTATTGATGCTTAGCATTTATGTTGGTTCAATTTTGATATGATTTGAAGCTTTGTAGGAGCTATCTCCAAGAGGCAGAACGAAATCGGATCTATAACAAATTCATTGAAATATATTTGCGATTAAATAATAATTTCTTATATTTAACTCGCAAATGTATTTTTCTTTTATCCCATTAATTAAATATGAATTTATTCTTTTAATTAATGGAAACTACATAGTGAATTAAATCATAAACATGTCTTTCCCCTATTTTTATTTAATTTTCTCTCGGATTAAGAGAGGGTTATCCCATCTTAGTCTGAGATAGGATTTTCGTTTTAGATTAATTTTGTATTTGTAAATGATCGCAACATAAAAGTCCTCTTTGGTTAAAGGCAAACATCTTGATCTTCAGTGGCACAATCCAGTCATTAGATTAGTCAAACTTCTATGATTGATTTTAATCATTATTCAAAATACTAAGAAATCAATCATTAGAACTAATGTAATATCTTGTATATTAATTCATTTATTTTTAATTAATAACAATAAACATTAGAAAACATTTTTATTTTTCTTTTTAGAGCTAGCCTTAACATACTAACTACTCATTAATTCGTAACATTCACTTTCAATAAATAATAATAACTTAAGACAATTAGAATAATTTTAACTTTAAATATGGTAGTATAGTTAACTAAGATATTATTAATTGTTTACTTATAATAATAATAATAATAATAATAATATTTATTTAACATTCATTTCATAGTTTATCATAGATATATTATAATCTCATAATAAACTAGATTAAATATTTAAAACTATCATTAGAACTATATTAGTGATATTTAGGAATATATTATAGTATAAGGTATAATTATTTACATAGTATAGTTAGTTAATTAGCATAATAACATAGGATATATTAGCTTAGATTTGACATATGAGATAAATAGGAATACTTTAGCACTTAACAAAGATTTTAACGATAAATGTAGTATTAACAGTATGTTACTTTTGGATTAACAATTAATATTAATTTAATACTATAAAGACAGTTAGGTTAGAATAGTTAGGCTAATTATAAGACATAACTTAGTTGTGGCTTGGTTGAGCCCCAGATCAGCTTAATGATCAACTCTCTTGCCTAATCAGTAAGAGAGCTTATATGATATCTCTTCTCCGTTAATGAATGTAAGTTGTATTTTAAGTAATCAGAGTTTGGGAAAAGGTAACTGGAGCTAATTTAACCAGTCGGAGCCACTACTCCAAACGGAAAAGGAGCTGCTTTAAGTTTCAGACCGGGTGGTTATCCCCCAATGTTATTGCATCGATTTTCGAGGCTTCAACAAGATGAAAACGAAGAGCCAAAAAAAAATATAGGAGGAAACACTGGTCGGACATTGCGTTTTATAGTTAAAGGGAAATGTCATCCCTAGGGGTCTTGTGCAATATCCATAAAAATGATATCCTAGCGAACCCTAGCAAACTGACCTTCGACGAGCCATTCAAGGATTTTAATATTGGGACAGAGGAAGATCCAAAGGTGGTGAAGCTATCGAAAAGAATCCCTGAAGAATATCAAGGTAAGTACCTGAGGCTATTCCAATAATATAAAGATGTCTTTTCTTGGTCATACGAGGATATGAATACTTTTGATGTCGATATCATACAACATAAGATACCCCTCAAAGAAGACGTTAAGCCTCATAAAAAAAAATTGAGGCAAATCAATCCACTTCTCCTTCCAGCTATCAAAAAAGAGATAAAGAAGTTGTTGCATGTAAAGATCATTGTCCCTCTGAGGTACTCAGAATGGGTGGAAAACCTAGTTCATGTAAGAAAGAAAAATGGTGAAATCAGGTTTTGCGTGGATTTCCAGAATTTGAACAAAGCCTCACTCAAATATAATTATCTCCTCCCTAAGATGGACCACATATTGCAAAAGGTAGTGGGATCCTCCCGCATGTCTATGATGGATGGTTTTTCAGGATATAACAAGGTGGCAGTACTCCCTGAAGACCAGAAGAAGATGATGTTCACCATGCCATGGGGAACCTTCATGTACACCCGAATGCTTTTTTTCCTGATAAACATTGGTGCCAGATTGCAACGTGTGATGGAAATCGCCTTCATAGGAGACCAGGATAAGTTCATGGTGATTTATATATACAATGTCATCATCTTCTCGAAGAGTGATGTTGAGCATATAGAACATCTCTGACGAACCTTTGACAAATGTCACAGGTACGGTTTATCTCTGAACCCCCAAAATTCCATGTTTTCCCTGGAATAAGGGAAACTACTGGGGAATATAGTAACTAAAGAAGGATTAAAGATTGACCCGAAACAGGTGGAGGTGACAAATGAAATTTCTCTACCAAGAAACAAAAAATAAATATAGGTATTCCTGGGAAGGATAAATTTCTTAAGAAGGTTCATACCGAATTACGTCAAGATTGTTTGAAACATCACTGAAATGTTAAAGAATAATAATAGAGTGAATGGACTCCTTAGTTGAGAGATTCTTTCAATAGGACCAATAAGGCTTTTGTGGAAGCTCCAGTGCTGACTGGTCTAGATTATGGAAAGTTGTTCATGATTTTTTCTTTCACCTCGCCTCACAGAATAGTCACGGTGTTGTTACAAAAAAGTGACGAAGGGAATGAACAACCTATTGTGTTTTTCAACCAAGTCCTCCAATATGCCGAACTAAAATAGAATATCCTAGAGAAGCAAGCATATGCTCTGGTCAAATCACTTAAGGCATTTCGGGTGTATGTGTTACAATCTATCATAACAATTTACGTGCCCACTGCAGTGGTGAAGGATATTCTAGTGCAAGGTGACAGCGAAGGGAATAAGGGAAAGTGGATAGCTAAGATTCAGGAGTAAAAAATGGAAATAAATCCTACCAAGCTCATCAAAGGCCAAGGGCTGGAATTTTTTTTTGTCTTAATCCAACTATAAAGCTCTAGGGATAAATCTATCTATGATAGGATGAGAAGCGTCGGAGGATACATGTATACAATAGGGCATAGAACCTTCCATGCAAAAGGCACGTGTAAAGTATCCCCTATCCCCATGATATAAATATATATTGGAATACCTCTTAACCCTGAGGTTTCCTCCTAACTATGAAAATACCAGGCATCGCCCTTTAAGTTTAAGATCCCAAAAGTACATCGTGGCAAATGGGTGACTGCATTGGAAGGACATAGCTAGGATATTATTATTTTGTTTAACAGATAAAGAGGTTGACGAAGTGATGAAAAAATTCCACGAAGGCATATGCAGCAGGCATTATAGCTAGCGATCCACTGGACACAAGATCCTGAGGGCAGGTTTTTTTTGGCCTAAGATGTTTGGTGATGTACATGCTCGTGCCCAGCCCTGCTAAAAGTGTTATAAATTTGCTGAAAAGAAAATTTTTGCACCTCTCCTGTTGATCCCAGTACATGTTGAAGAGTCGTTCAAACAATGGGGGATCGACTTCATATGTGATATTCACCCAACTTCCAGCAACTAGCGCCAGTGGATCCTCACCATCATAAATTACTTCACTAAATGGGTTGAGGCCATGCCCGCAAGGAATGCCACAGATTTGCTGGTGATCAAGTTCCTGGAGGAAAACATAATAGCTAGGTTTGGATGCCCTACTAAAATCATCACAGATAACACCCAAGCTTTCAAGTTGGATAAGTTCATGAAATTCTGTCAAAATTACAATATCCTTTTGGGGCACTCCATTGCATATTACCCCTAGGGGAACGGATTTGCGGAGTCATATAACAAGACATTGGTGAGGATACTGAAAAAGACCATCAATGAGAACCAAAATAACTAGGATTCCCAACTCAAGTTTTCTCTTTGGGAAAATCGCATCACCACTAAAATATCTGTAGGGAAGTCCCCTTATGAGCTAGTGTATGGCAGAGCAGCATTCTTCCCTATTCAGCTCGCACTACCTATGGTCCAATTCTTACAAGAGAACAAGGAAGAACCAAATGACCTTGTCAGAAGAATATTAAGTCTTCATCATATGAGCATGAAACTAGGCCTCTTATAGAATGGAAAGCTAACTGTGACTCATGGCCTTTGGATAAAGAGATGGAAGTTGAATCCCCAGGTGCCAAAGGAAAGGCAGATAGTACACATGATGAAGTGGAGATCCTAGAGCAGGAGAGCCACGAGGCGGACCAGGAACTCACAAATGAAGAAGAAGAGGATAACCTCAGTAAGAAAGAAAGAATTGAAGGTTCGAGATAATAGGACACTGAGCATATCGAGGATGAAACCTTACAACTCACAGGTCATGAAAAAGATAAACCAGGGTTTCATCTCTTTTATGATTATTCTTCCTCTTCTATGCCTTCATAGCTTTCATAGGCTATAAATTTGGGTAAGGGAGAAAGAAGAGAGCATATGGAGGCAAAGAACCAATCTGCAAGAGAAAAAATTAGAGAAAAAATGGCCCAGTTTGTGGATAAGCATCACACTAGGCTCACTACAGCCTTAGATGTGGATAAGGACCATCTTATAGTCATTTTTTAACACTCGTCCTCTCATCCCATACCCCCGGGATCCAAGTACAATGCTTTAGAGATGACTCTAGAGCTGGCCTCTATCCCCTTGCTACAAAAACTGAACTTGCATAAGTCCATTGGGGAAATGCTACATACAGAGGTGCTGAAACATACTATCTCCCAAGAGAAGGCCGAGAAGAGGATAGATCAAATGAAGATCACTCTACAAATGGACAGATAAAGTGCGAAGGCCCTTGCCACTTAACTAGAGGACTATAAAAATTTGGTAAGAGGTAAATGATTCGATCCTAATACACCAGTGCAAACTCTTTTATGCAAATATAAAGTGAAATTGGAGGGGATGCATCGTAATATAAAAATTCCTCATTTGTAACATATCCAAACGAAGGAGTTAGCCAAAGTTGAAAAGAGAAGTTGGCTGAGCTACAACAGGCTCAAGATAGCCATATATTTCTAGTGCAAGTACCAAAGGACCCCCAAAGTGCTCCGGAGCATTTGAACAAGGCTCTGGCGGACCTAAATATGTCAGAGGATGAAGCTCGTACCACTCGACGACTCTTGGATGAAGTTAAGGTGACCTTCATAGAAAACTAAAAGACGGTCTCATCACTACAGAAGGAGGTAGAGACCCTTCGCAAAGAGGCTTAATAGCACCAGAAGTCAATCAAGGATTTGAAGGCACAAATTAAAGGTAACATGTCATTAGTGGAAGCCAAGAAAATAGTCTGGACCAAGATTATAATAGAGGTGAAAGAGCATTGGGAGCTCATCACACTGGAAAATGATAAGAAGAACACCATCCGAGATTGTAAGGTACAATTGGAAGTAGGACGCAGGGAAGGAAATGAGAATATAGTGACTTCTCAGAGATACATCAGGTACATCAATGATCTCCCCTCTAAAGAACTAGGCATACGCGGAGTGGTCGACCAGTTCAGGACCATTATGAAGGTCACCAAAATTATCTAGAAGGAAGAGGCACAAGTAAAGGCACCAGGATACTTGGCACTTGTGACAAATGGAGTGGAAACCTTTGATCATGAATGGGGTAAGTTAGTGGAAGCCGACCTCCCCTTATGTTGGGATCAGTTAGGGGAATTTCTCATCTAGACCACTTATTATCAGAAGCTGTCCGAGATCAAGTGTAAGTCCGACATGACACTGGAGAAGACCTCTCGTTTAAAGGCTGAGACCTTAGTGGCAGCATTACGCAAGGAATTATTTCTCCTTGCCATGGTCAAGATATTTTTCGCTGCTCACCTTGATTACACCGAGCTAACTCAGCTTTAGGCATTATTCGATCATTTTATCTCTACACCTCTTCCTGCTGACATTATATGGCAAATATGATACGAGTATTCACATCCACCAGCACCATCTACTTCACAGTAACTGCCAACTCATCCATCCCGCAACTCTGGCTCTTCCTTTGCTTCAACTCGTCCACGTAGCTAGGGGCCTTTTCCCACTCCTTACCATCCTCGTTAAAGAAGTCAGGATTAGGCCCATGCAACCTTTATTTACTTTTCCTTTTATTTTCAGTTATGTTTTAAAATTTGGTGAAATCTCGATTTCACCCTAAGTACTATTTTATTGTTAAGTCTTTTTTGTAATCAGTGACGAAGAGTAGTGCTCTTCATATGATACAGTTACATTGTATCAATTTTGATTTTGATGGGAAACAGAAAGATCAAGAAAGAATATCCGTCTAAGAAATATATGGTAGATGGCCTTGAATGTAAGAAACTATAAAGAGTAAGCTCAACAAGTATAAAAGGGTTCTGGTTTCCATGGAAGTTTTGAGTTTAAATATTGTATAGCCCATTTTTTAATGACTGTGATAAGCTCTGAATGCATATCTTGAAGAGTTGTTTTGAGAAGATAATATATTAACGACTTGTTTCAAATGGATTCCAATTGGAATTTTGAACAGTATGTATGTATATTTCATGTGTTTGTTTAACTTTCTATTTCTATTTCGCTAAATGATTCTTCAATTATATTTTGTTCAGAATGCTGGTCATTTATGTTTAATAAATGAATTTTCCTATATCCTGCTGTGGGAAAATGGTACTCATGAGTTAATCACCTAGTTACCTTAATTGGGTTGGATGCAGGGTTACTATTTCATAAATCTTATAACAACCACTTTCTTATTTAAGTCTGAGAGGGGCAGATTCTTACTACATAATAAGCCCACCTCCCTCAAACTATCCTCCTCCATTCATATGAGCGTTCATCCATTTTACCCATAAGGTCTATTCATTGGTTTCAAACTAGGCCCATTCACAGCGACTGAAGTTCATACAGCCTCAATCCCATTCTGGGTCATGTACAATATAAAATAGAGTTAGCACCATTTCTCCCATGGTTATTTAGAACCACAAAATAAATAAATCTTATAGAAGTTAGATTTCGGAGGGTCTCCTCAAAGTGAAAGTTAATATAAGAAAACCTCATATTCTTAAGATGTCCTAGGCACTGGTCTTCTGAAAATCGATACTGTCTCTAGGAGTGACAACAAGATGTATGCATGCCTATGTCATGGGAGCATCTAGAGCCTCATATACACATCCATTCCTATATTGTGTGAGCATACGGGGGTTAATTGGGTTAAAAAATTAGTGGGCCCTAGGGGCTAGATACCTAAGTGGTTGGGATGCTTCCTACAAGTATTTTTGTAGATGTGGAAGGTTTGTATGATGTTTTTATGTTGATTCCACTTCCTTAAGGTCACCTAGGAGGTTGAATCTGATCATAGTAGCCTCTCATCACATGTTTACCCCGGTTGGGTGGTTACTTGGGTAGATATGGGAGGATGGTGTTACAAAGGTGTTCGAGATCATATTGTCTCGAGCCTCCATGGGCAGGAAACTCCATGTGAAATGTGGAAGCCCTTAACATACTTTTTTAGAACAATAGTGACCAAAATAAGTTGGCACCAAAGGAAAAGATAAGGAAAATAAAGATGGAGAAGGGAGACATAATACCAAAGTACTTGAGCAAGTTCACCCAATGTTGGGATGAGCTTGGAAGTGTTGGCATTACAGTTATTGAAGATGATATGGTTCGCCTAGGAATTCTAGGCCTTCCTAAGGGTTGTCACAACAACTGATATTTAGTATATGGGAGGGAGAAGCTAGTAGAGTGGGAGTGTTTGTGGTTTGACTTGGTGCACAAAGAGAATAGATGGAACACATGAGATGGGACCTGATCCAAATAAATGGAATATGATTTTGCACTATTTAGCAAATAAAATAAATCCAAGGGAAGGAATCTCTAAGGAGATGAGGTCACAAAGAAATAATTATCGAACATCAAGTTATTTCAGTGTTATGAATTTGAGAAATATGCCATGAAATGATCATAGAAGAAGGAAAGAAAGAAGGAGCCTGTAGTAGCAGCAGCAGGTGAAGTCTATATTCACAATTTGAGCTTGATTTCACTTTGATTGAATGCATGGAAAGAAATATAATGGGAATCATGTGGTATCTCGACAGTGTTTCCTCATTCCATATGACAAGGAATAGAGATATCTTCAGTGACTTGGAGGAGAAATTCCTCAGGTAGAGCATAGAGTTTGGAGATGATGGGAGATATAGTGTAACCAATATCAACATAATTAGTTTTATGTAATATCCCAAAATAGGGAATTTCTACAATAATAAGAACATCTTAAGATGTTCAAAAGTTGGAGATCCAGCAAGAAATCAAATCAAAAGAGTGTATGGAACACATATCCGTCATGTTGAGGAAATTTCACTACATAGAGTCAAAGTAATCTCAGTGGACCAATTGTAAGGTGAATATCCAATTCAAAGACAAGAAACACTGACAAAACTCAGAAAAGAGGCCAAAATTCAATCCTACAGGATTCAGCGCGACTGTTTAGCTATAATCCGCGCAAAACAGGGATTGGTGCACCTGTTACAAAAGTAACATGTGCCAATCAATGTGACTATTCAAATAAAAGAAGCGTCAAGCTAGAAAACCATGGGAAAAAATAAAAACCACTGAGCAGAGGTCAGAATTGACACTCTAGAACTGAACAGGATGATTGAAAATATTCAGACAGGTCAAACAAAGCAGAAAAACGATGAAACAACCAAAGTCAACATGACAAAAAAAATGCTAGATGAGCAATGAGAGACGATAAACACACACTGATCCTCAGTGGATTTGCAAAATTGTTGTGTAGGTAAATCCCCTCTATGGACAGAGGCAATCCCTCTAGCCATAGGGTGGGTCTAGCCACAAGAGGACATGCTAATGCATCAATTCCTAGTTTATGAATGAAACTGAGTCAGGATAGATGTCTTACATTTTTTCCAACGCAGTTGTCATAACTGTGGAAGTAGTCTCCTAATCTTCGTCATTACACGTTGCGGTTCTTCAGTGGTGGTAATCAGGTTCCTACATAAGGATTAGAGACTGATAGCAGCATATGAAACAATACTTGCATTCATAACTATTTAATTGGTCAAGGAGAACTAAACGCATTTCACAAGATTAATCATATCAAATGAAAAACGGGAACCAAAACATCAGTCATGTATTAATAAGAAGAGAGAAATATTTTACAACCAAAAGAGCATTGATGTTGCAGCCTCCTTTAGCGGGTCTAGTCAAAACGTGTCTCAAGAATTCGTCGGGGGATCCCTCATATGGTGGAAGGGAGGCCTTATCCCTTGGGAGGTTTCTCAAATATAGGAAACAAGAAGCCAAAGGAAGATGATTGACGTTATTCAGTTGAACAACACATGTTGAATATGCTCATGAAGTGGTTGGGAATGGAAACTTCGCTTCTATTTTAAAAAAATTTCCAAAAAAAACTTGACGCTGGAAGTCCACTGAGAAAAAGCTCCAATGGGCGTGAGGCCCGGTGACAATTTCTCTATGGCCGCGAGGCCATAACTACCTACCAGCGCTGACCCAAAATCATATGTTTTTGAGAGCCTGTTCCAGGAATAGTCAACAGAGGAAAATTTCTTCTCATGGCAAGGGATGCAATGACACTTTTTGCAAGGCATGACACTACACAGAAGTCATAGAAATGGTCCTCCAATATTCAGATGGGGATTGCAGGGACAGTGACAAAATGTTTTGTAACACTCACAAATTTTGATAGCTTGAGTGCAGTCAAAGAATAAGGTGGGCCAGAAATAACCTGCCCGAAATTTTTTTTGAGTGGTAGCCATCCTGGAGAGGTGGCCGCCGCAAGCTCTACTATGACAGTCATTTAGGTCTTCCTCATCTTTTTCGTGTGTGAGGCATCATCGTAAGATAGTATCGATGCCTCGTCAATAAAGGACATCCCCCACAAGGATATATCAGGGGTCCTTGTGGCATATGCGCCTTCGATCATCAGCTGTGATATTTGGATTGAAATTTTAGGTTCATAAAAATAAGAGGATATTTTCGTACCAAGGATCGTTGGTCATCAATGGAAATAGATGTTTTTTTGGTAGTGAGTTGTTAACTGGAGATAATTTAGTCTGACTTGGGAGTTCAGTGATGAAATCAACTAAGATTAAAGCTTTTTTTCTCTTAGGGGAGCTAAATTCTAGGTCAAATTCCTTCAGTATGACTACCCAGTGAGCGTATTTGTGTTTTATCAGAAAACAGGTTATTAGGTTTCTCATGGGGTTGATATATGATACGACTGTGGTAGTCAATAGGATGATGTAATGCCGAATATTTTGTACTGTGTGTACAAGGGCTAGGGAAGCTTTTTATTCAGGTTTATATCTTAAGGCGGGGCCAAATAAGTTCTTACTGACGTAATAGATTATGTGTTCTTTACCATCTGGTCGGTCTTGGATTAACACCCCAGCTATGGCGGTCTCCGATGCTGATAATTATAGGGTGTAATCTTTGTCATAATATATTAGGCTGATTAATAGGGTTGAAGAAAATGTGTCTTTTAGTGCCTTAAACAATTTTTGAGCTTGCTCGTCCCATTTAAATGGGATATCCTAACAGTGTAGGCATAGGAATCCTTGTGCGCAAGTGGTGTAATCTAGGACAAAGTGTCTCAAGAAGTTGGATTTCCCCTACAATATTTGAAGTTGATTGGGGGTTTTGGGTGGTGGTACCTCTTTGATTGCCTAGAACTTGAGGGGGTCCACTCAGATCCGTTGTTGGGACATGATACATCATAATAGTTGAGCTATGTTGACGCAGAAGATGCACTTGAGAGGGTTCAAGCGTAGGTTGTAATGTTGGCATCTTTGTAATACCAACCGTAAATCCTCTAGATGGTCACTTCGCTTCTTGGATTGGATGATGAGGTCATCCAAGTAAGCTAAGATGAGGTGGGATAGGTCATGGAAAATATAATTCTTGGTCTGCTAGAAGTTGGCTCCATCATTTTAAAGACTGAACGACATATCCTAGTATGCAAATGTGCCCCAAGGGGTAGTGAATGTCATGTTGTATCGATTTGTATGTCGGATTTGAATTTGGTTATACCCTAAGAATCCATCCATAAAGGACATGGCCTCGTGACTTGCGCAAGCATCAATGACTTGGTCGATAAATGGGGTAGGGTATTTGTCCTTAGGACAAGATTTTTTCAAATCTCAGAAATCACTCTAGATGCGAATGGTGCCCTATTTTTTCATGATGGGCACAGGGTTGGAAACTCATGATGTGTCATAAATTGGGTAGAAGAACCTGGATTTGTGAAGCTTGTCGATTTATTGCTTGATCGCTTCTGCCTTAGATGGGCATAATTGATGTTGTTTCTAGCGTACCGGTGGTATGTTAGGACAGGTGTCAATGTGGTGCTCTACGATAGTGGGGTTAAGCCCCGAAATTTCTGAACAATCCCCTGCGAAGATGTCCCTATACTCTTGCACCAAGCTTGTGTAAGTGACTACCTCATCTAGGGAGCATGTTTCCCCCAGTGGGATTTCTTCGATTTTTCTTGGTTTTCTCAAGATATTTACCTTAATGGGTGGTGAAATATTCGACATATGCCCTTCTTCAAATGCATCGGGTTCTGGGATGGGATTTTTGAACCAGTATACCTTCCCTTATGGGATGAATTATTTGGATTCGATGGCATATATCTATTTAGTTTACGAGTTGTTAGGACCAAATATTTTTCTGAAATAAAAAATGAGTGGTGGTGCATTGAGACCCATGGACAATCTCATTCCTTCATGGACTCTAGAATATCCTCGTCTGAATGGAAAAATATGTCTGAGGGGGATTTGGTTTGTGTGAGATTGTGAGGAGTTGTTTCAGGCCTAACAATGCTTGTCGATAGACATGAATAGGATTCCATAGTTGATGTTGTGGAACCAGACGAGGTCGACAGGGTGCAGACTGGTTGAGTTTTCACCATTGATGGTACAACTACATTGTAGTTGTAGTGGTCTTGATGCTAATGATAGATGAGCAGATAGCACGAGTCATAGTTCCCATGAATGATGAGATGAATCATATATGGTGTTGTGTGTCATCGACGTTGAGTGTTGGAGAAATTTCTATTGTGGTGGCTTGTGTGAGAGCAATTTTATGCTCTTCTTGTGGCGTACTAAAGTTACTCGCACTTTCCGGGAATTGGAAGTCATGTTGAGTACATAGGTACCTAAATTTTTCCATTAAGGGGCACAACTCTATTTCATGATTGTGACTTGTGAAAATGGTGCATGGTGTCAAGGTGCTTATCGAGTAGATGGTGTGAGAACCAATGCTACTCTTTGTGCCTAAAGTGGGCACTCAGAGATGATTTGGTATTGGGGCCCGTTTTCATTTCTGACATCTCCGAGTCTTTGGTTTTGGTTGGTCTAGCTCTTTCGGGGAGTTCTGACTCAACACTGCCCTTGCCACTTGTAGCCATGAGAGGTACTCATAATCCATCATATGGTGAAATTGTGAGCAAATTTTGCAATAGAAGTGTGTGATCTTCTCTTGATTGGCGCGATTGACCAGTGGGATGGTGGTGACCATGCGAAGAATGTCAGTGAGATTCTTGAGTTCCTGACATTGATTGACTCTGTGGTCATTTTTTTCACACAACTCACATGTCGTACTTGGTTGTTTTTGGACCCTGCTAGGACGATAGGTTGTCTTAGCTTTCCTAATGTTTTGGTATCGATGGGGGGCAGGTTTCTTAGGGGAAGGTTTCCTTGTGTCAGGTTGACATGGTTCTAGACCAGTTATATCCAGGTATTGGGTGGCTAATGAGCGTATGGTGTCTATAAAAGCTTGAAACTGGGAAACGTAAGACAGTGTCAAGTCTGATGGTTGTCATGACAAATTAGAAAAGATTTTTCTTCCTTGGTTCTCCACCCCCTTTGGACTACTGGAGCAATTGGGTACCATTTACAAAATGATCTTAAATTTGGCCATTGGGCGACCAAGTGGTCACGTCCGTCGCATAATGCGTAGGTTTGGATTACTCATGGATGATGGTTGGGGGTGATGATACGCCCCTTTGTTGGCCATTTTTATAATGACATGAAGAAAATGGAACTGGTTGCCACATTTTATTTTGTTGTCAAACTTTCCATGAATCCATAATTTGAGTCATCTGCTGCAGAGATGCATGTTATGGCTTGGTTTAAAATATTTAACCTAGATCGGAATAAGGGGATATAGGGACAACAACAAACCGGGTGGTTGCCTGAACATGCTCGACATGAATACTGGACTTCTCGTAAGCCGTTGTAGTATACAAGGTTGGCTAGATACCATATCTGAAACAAATCTATGGCTGAAAAATAAATGATGAAGTGATCTAGTTCATCACAGAGTGCACAGAGATGGATAGGAGCTTGAGGGTGATAACAGGGGGGAGGTGGTCATTCAGGTGACTATCTCTCCATGAACACATATAATATGGTCCTTATTACTTATTTCCCTTGAGTGGTAGTATTGTTCGTAGATTCCATGTATGAGCTAGCCAAGTCAGATGTTTCACTAATGAAGCGTCACATGAAATCCAACATGGACCGAAACCAATGGATGTGGGAAGACGATGCACATGGTGGTTGCTTAGAAAAATATGACATGTATGTCAGTGATGCCAAACTATGTTTCTTTTGGAAACATGAGGGACTTGGTACCAACGGTTAAACACCCTTAATTCAGGACACTGTGTGACTAAGTGGTTTGGCTCGTCGCACAGTGCGCAAATTGGGTCTTGCTGAGTGGCCTCCGTTTTCCATCTTTGGTCTGTTGGGGTGACTGTGTATGAGTAGGATGTAGTCTCCTCTCGTAGGTATAGTATGGTTCTAATCTCTCCCTTATCCATTTTCATGGGTGGATCTGAGGGGTCCTATTGGTATGATTTCTCTAGGGCTTGAAGGGCATCCGTATATCATGGCATCTTTGGGAAACGGTGGGTATAATGCCCATAATAGTTGCATATGGTGCATGCATGGTTGGTTTGCAATGATTTCCCTTGATTTTTCATGGCCTGTTCATTTTTATGGGAATTTTAGGCCACAACATTTCTTTAAGTGTTTAGAAGAGGTTTTAATTCATCTAACTCTAGGAAAATATTGGTAGGATCGCCTATGATATCACACAATTCACAAGGTGTAATGCCCTAGATATTTTGGGGTTATCATTTTTCTTCCATTTTTTGTTGGCTTTCTTGGTCACATTAGCTAGCACTTATATGAGAGTTTTGTTAACCATTGTGGCCTCCTGAAGGGTGATAGGGGTTATCCCTATAGAAGTGATGCCATGAATTCCAAGCATGGATGGAGGGACCAAAAACCACACAGGAATTGTGAAAGCCATGTTTGGAAATGTAATAGTTTTGAAAACTTGCTTTAACACAAAACCAGGAGGGGGGTATAAAAATGGGGTTTGGGCGATGGTATAGGGTAGGAAAGATGTGCCAGTGGCTTCGGTATCCGTACTACTGGTTTCCATTTTCAGGGTGGTATTAGTGTTTGCAGATAACATCATGCACATCGGTGCCCCCGTGATTTCTGGGGTGCCTCTGGTATGATAGGTGTAAAAATTATACAAACCATATGTATATCAATGGATTCAATCAGATCATGCGATCTACTAAAGAGAGATACTGAATCCTTATACAAATCAATTACAAAAAATAAACATGATTTCCAATCACAACAAGTAACGAAAGAAGCAAATCAAACAAAAACACATATATTTTCCTTGGGAAAGATTGCTGCTCAAAAATTCTCTATCTTCTATTGTATATTCACCAAAAAATCATGAAACAATACAATGCATTCTTCTCACAAGAGCCTGTTGCACTATCCTGACTGTCTCACATTGATCCAGACAAAATCAAGCTAGTACTTAGCCAATTCTCAACCTTTTCTCAACCTGCTTTTCTCACGCAATTCATGATCAATGAAATCCCTATTCTTTATAAATTTCAGCCTTCCTAAACTGTGCAAGGATAATTGGCAATCCAATGGATGTCTAGTTGCATGCAGGAAACCTACTAATCACACAACTGATATTTAACATCCCTTTTACCTTTGTATCAACTGGGTCTCCACTGGAATTGACATGCATGCTGCTATTAATAGTAAATCATCAATTGCATGGCAGATCACTGATTGTGAATTAAATAATATTTAATTCACTTGATCTCTCACTAGTGCACCAAATAGTTACAACTTGTTAAACTAACTCTAACTCACTTAACTGAGTTAACTAATTACTCATGCATTAAAATAATGCACTAAATGAAATTCAAACTCCATAACTAATACAGTTACTCTACATGCCTCACCAACCACCCACAACTCGGAATACATGAGCTAAATGAGTTTATCACACTCAGTTAATAGTATTACAAGTGATCATGAGATAAGATTACATTTTATTGTCCAATTTAATTAAGGGAAAATTAAATTATACACTGCACCAAATTAGTTAAATAATTTTTCCTTCACACTAATGTATCGCTAGGACCTATTGGTCCCACACTAGTCTGTGTGATGCAATTTCTTTTTGGAATTCAACACTCCCTGTCAACAAGAAAGGGATTATCTGTCACCTCGATCCTGCCTCTATGGTATTTGATTTTTCTCCCAGCGAGCGCCTTCATCAGAATATTTTCATCTTGATCCTCCGTGGGAATGTACTAAAGTAATATAATGCACATCTTAACACAATATATGAGATGGTGGTAACAGATTTCTATGTGCTTGGACCTATCATGGAATACCAAATTAACTGAGAGTTTAATGCAACTCTGGTTATCACAATGTATCACAATCGGATCCATCTGAGAATCAAACAAACCAACCAGGATATTTCTCATACAGATGGCCTCACATACAGCTTGACTTACTGCGATACTCTGCCTCGACTGAACTGAGTGCCACAGATCGCTGCTTCTTGCTCTACCAAGAAAATGTTGACGATCCTATCGTGAATATCCCTCCTGATGTGCTCTTTTTTTCTGATGGACTGCCTGCCCAATCTGCATCTGTGAATGCTTGAATCTTAACTCCCTCTATCCATCTATACCATAATCCATACTCTGTAGTGCCCCCGATATATCTCAAGACATGCTTCCCCACCTTCCAAACGAGCTTGGTCGGCTTAACTATAGCTTTAATCGGTTGGTTAAATACATAGAAAAAGTCTGGTATGGTGTTCACCAAGTACATCAGTGAACCCACTAGCTTCCTGTAGATAGTAGCGTCCACTACTTCTCCAGAAGTAGCATCATGTTTCCTCAAATTTCCTGGAAGGGGAGTGTCCATGGGTTTACATCTCTCCAAGTGAAACTTACCCAGTATCACTTTGACATACTTGCCTTGAGAAACAAAAAATTCACCATCCTGCTACAATATTTCCAAACCAAGGAAATAGTGAAGGAGTCCCATGTCCTTCATTTCTAACTCCCTCACAAGATCCTCCTTGAATGAAGTTATCAGCTACTCATCACTTATCAAAATTAGATAGTCAACATAAAGTACGATGATCAAGAGCTTACCATCAACAACAATCTGGTAGAGGTTTGCATCTGCTTCACTTTTGATGAATCCCAACCCAGTGAAATAGCTGTCAATCTGAGTGTACCAAGCACGAGGTGCTTGCTTTAGCCCATACAGTTCTCTCTTGAGTCGGCACACATGTGACTCACTGTCAAATATCTTAAAACCTTATGGATTATCTATGTACACTTCATCCTCAATAAATCCATTGAGAAATGAGGCTTTCACATCCATATGATGAATGTGCCACCCCATCTGCGCTAAGAGTGCAAGGATAGATCTAATGGAAGAGTACCTCGCGACTAGTGTGAAAGTCTCCTCATAGTTAATCCCCTCAACTTGTGAGAATCCCCGGGCCACAAATATGGCCTTGTACTTCTCTAGACTCCCATTTGTTGCTTTCTTAACCTTATAGATCCATCTAGATCCAACCATTGATTTTCCAACCAGTCTTGGGACAACCTCCCATGCACTGTTATTGATGATGGAGTCATACTCCTCTACCATACCATCAACCCAAATTGGTTGTTGCACTTCTTCCTCAAAGGAATATGGTTCTGTCACAATACACTTGGTCATAAGAGCCATGTATCCAGTAAAAATTTCTAGAGACTATCTCTATCGGCGCAGTGAAGTAAGGGCTACATTCTCTGTCGCATCAAGTCTCAATCTATCAGCTTTTGTGGTTCGCCTTCTACCATTTGTGGTGGATGGCTCTGCATGAGTGTTTTTTTCCACTCCATGACCCTCCGCAGGTGGCTTCTCCACATCTTGAGGTTCATTCTTTGGAACTAAGAGTTCCTCCTCTGCATGCAAATCCATCTCCCTCTCAAGGGAAAATCACATAACTTTCTCCTCATCAAATTGTATATCTCATCTCACAAAAATCATCTTGTTGTTTGGAAAATACACCCGATAGTTGTGGGGAGTGTCATTGTACCCCACAAATATCCCAATCTCAGTTGTCTGTTCAAGCTTTTTCTTGGCGTCTTTGTTCACATGCACATAAACAGATGAGCCAAAAATCTTAAAATGTGAAACATTAGGTTTCTTACTAGTAAAAGCCTCCTCTGGTGTACTCATGCCAATTATCCAATGAGGACAATGGTTTTTCACAAATACCGTTGTGTTTCATTCCTCCGTGCACATATGCAATGGTAGGTCGTGATCATGCAACATCGCTCGTGCTGCACCCACTATTGTTCTATTCTTTCTTTCTGCGACCCCATTATATTGTGGGTTATGAGGCGCAATCAACTCTCTCTGAATTCCTTATTTGCTGCAAAACTTATTGAATTAATTGGAGATGTACTCACCACCATTGTCACTCCTAAGAGCCTTCACATGATTCCCCATGTATTTCTCCACCAGTGCTTTGAACTCAAGAAATTTTGAGAGCTTTTGATCTTTCTTCTACACGAAGTAGATCCAACACTTTCTAGAAAAGTCATCAAAAAATATCACATAGTACTTATTCTTTTCTTGCGAACCAGTAAAGAATGGTCCACACATGTCTGAGTGAACTCTCTCAAGGATTTCGGAAGCTCAGCACTCCTTCTTGTGAAAAGTGGCCTTTGCATACTTCCCCATAGTCCATCCCTTGCATGTGTCTGACTGCATAAGAGTACCTTTAGGAAGGCCCATAGAAATATGTTACATGACCTTCAAGGCTCTGTCGTGTAGATGGCCCAATATCTTGTGCCATAACTCACCCTTATCTCGGCTCACCACTTTTTCTGCCCTACCCATCAATGCTGCGCAACGATATACATCATTTTTATAGAAATTCTTCACATGAATTCCAATATTCTTGGCTTGTCTTGTTGTTTCGTCTTGCAGGAAAGCTTTTCCCTCACTGAAAACAACATCAGAGCCTCTATCCTCCAACATTGCGACTAAGACCAAATTTTTCTTCAAGCCTGGTATGTGCATTACATATTTTAGTTGAAATGCTTTACTTGACTACCTCTAGAAGGTAACTATACCAATCTCGGTAGCATTTTATTGCCCGTCATCACCCATTTCGATATGCATCTGGAGGTCCTTCTCCTCCAAGCTACTGAAAAGTTAATTGTCTCCCGTCATGTGAAAGAATGCACCACTATCCAAGTACCACAACGATCCCATTTCACTTGACACCATGAATGCAATGAGTGAGAATTCAAGCTCAAATTGCGAAGCCAAAGCCTCACCAGCTGCTGATGCTGAAGCCTTCTTGTTCTTCTTCTTTTGTGGACAATTAGTGGCATAATGTCCATGCTCATGACAGTGAAAACAATTCACTCTGGACATGTTATGCTTCTTGCCATCTTTGTCGGACTCATATTTTTAATGGAATTTCTTTCCTTTTCTGATTTGCGCACATTGTAATTGTCCCATTGTCGCAAAATTTTCTAAAAAAAGAGTTGATTTTAAATCGATGATATCTCCCTCATCCGAGCTCCAATTCGACTAAATTTTTTTTCAATTTGGGTATTTTTTCACAAGGAATCCAAATATTCTATTTTTTTTTTGAAAATTTGGCATCAAGAGTTTCATATATTCTCTGCAAACTCGCCACCCAAACAATTCATGCTATGATACCATGTAGAAATTATACAAACAATATGTATATCAATGGATTCAATATGATCATGAAATCTACTAAAGAAGGATATTGAATCCTTCTAAAAATTAGTTGCAGAAAATAAACACGATCACCAATCACAAGAAGTAAAGAAAGAAGCTATTCAAACTACAACACAAATATTTTCCTGAGAAAATATTGCTACTCAAAACCCCTCTATCTTCTATTGTATGTTCACCAAGGAGTCATGAAACAATATAATGCACTCTTCTCACAAGATTCTGTTGCACTATCATGACTGTCTCACACTGATCCAGACAAAATTGGGCTAGTACTTAGCCAATTCTCAGCCTTTGTTTAGCCTTCCTTGCTCACACAATTCATGAGGAATGCAATCCCTACTCTTTAGGAATTTCAGCCTTCCTAAACTGCGCAACGATCATGGCCAATCCAATGGATGTCTGGTTGCATGCAGGAAACCTAATAATCACACAACTGATAGTTAACATCCCTTTAACCTTTTTCTCAACTGGGTCTCCACTGGAACTGACATGCATGTAGCTATTAATAGTAAATCATCAGTTGTATGGCAGATCACTGATTATGAACTAGATAATATTTAATTCACTTGATCTCTCACTAGTGAAACAAACAGTTACAACTAGTTCAACTGACTCTAACTCACCTAACTGAGTTAAATAATTACTCATGCATTAAAGTAATGCACGGACTATGATTCAAACTCCATAACTAATATAATTACTCTGCATGCCTCACCAACCACTCTCAACTTGGAATACATGAGCTAACTAAGTTTATCACACTCAGTTAACTATTACAAGTGATCATGAGGTAAGATTACATTTTATTATCCAATTTAATTAAGGTAAAATTAAATTAGAAACTGCACCAAATTAATTAATAAATTTGGCCTTCACACCAATGTATCGCTAGGAACTATTGGTCCCACACTAGTGTGTGTGCTAGAATTTCTTGTTGGACATCAACAATAGGGAGATCTCCTAGGAATAATCCTAGGATCAATGATGGTTTGAATTGGATGAGGCCAAATTCTTGATACCGCATGATCGATTTCGTAGTTGTGTCTATGTAAGGTAAAACAACATCAAGAGTCATCATGGGTTTCTTATCATAGTATGTAAGCTAGTCCATGATGATGATTCCATATTCATGGGGGAACATCATCACCTGAAACACAGAGGATGTTATTGTAGTCATGGAATACATATAACTCTGCCCAAGGAGTATATTGTAGTCTAGCTGCGTGTCCAAGAATTTAATGTCTATAAGTATCGTCTTTCCGGACAAGTTTACAGGGACATTATGATATAGATCGACGTTGGCTGATGGCTGACTGTCGTATGCTCTAATCATGATGTGAGATTGTTTCAATTCATGTGATCCCAACTTTTGCCAAATAGATTTGGACATGATTCATGTAGATGCTCCTTCTTCAATGATGCATTGGTGTATGGTGATATTATGTACTGACAGCAGTTTTTGGAAGGCGACCAGAGAAGGAATCCTAGGGCTTGATTTGTTTAGGTCAAAATCCACTAGGCATGAATCAAAACGGTTTATTGCACCTAATGTGGAAAGTAGGGTTTTCCATTATTTTGGGCATGATTTTATGACTTCTAAGGCTGACATGGAAACAGGTGATTGTGCTAAATCATTCACTATGTTGTAGTTATGGGCAACGTTTGAGTGGTTTCCTACGCGCCTGGTTTTCCCCTTGACCATTTTTGGAAGGGTCTCTATAGGTGCATTGGATATGGTTAACGGTGCAGTAGGTGCACTTGTGCTCGTACCTGATGGGTTGGTGTCTGAGGGGGGTCATAGTTCCTATTCCTTGTTTGGAAGAACATTTTTTCACTAGTCATGTAAATTTCGTTGTTGCTGCTCTCAGTATCATTTTGGGGTGGTTTTTGTAGTTGGGTGTTAACCACTCCTTATTGGGGGAAAGGTTCATGCATTACAATAGGTTGATGGTTAGGTCCCTCTTATCCGCTGTTACCCTGAAGTATTTTCAGTTCAGGGAGTTCAGGACAGTGGTGAGTGCAATGGCCGTACTCACCACATATGGTACAAGGATGCTTTTTCCTTAGACTGGACCTATTTTTTTGCCCTTGGGAGTTGTTGTTTGGCTCCTATTTTTTATTTCAGTTGGGGTTGCCTCTAGACTAAGATCACGAGGGGTGTTGCTAGTTACTACACCCCTGTCCAAAGTCTCCTTTTTTTTTTTATTCTGAAGCTTATTTTTGCATTGTTAGGAGGGTTGTTTCAGTTCTCTTGGTCATAATCCTAGCACTGTTGAGATTGGGAAGGTTGCACTAAGTTCACTAGCACATTGTTCTGCGGTGGTGTATTTTGTGCGGAATATTGGTTTCCACGTCCCTGGTTGGTGTAAGGTTTTTGGTGGTATATCTTCCATCAACATTACTAGATGAGTAATGGATCCCGTGTGAGGGAAGGTACAAGCTTCCCTACTATTAGTGATATGATGACACCCTATTCGTCATATTCTGCAAAGTTGCAGATTGAATTTGGTGGTAGCCAGGTTGCATCATGTTCTAGGTAGAATCATATGAATATCCTAGGTACTGAATACTGCTTCCTAGGTGACATTGGGTCAATGAACTGATCAAGCCATTTGAGTATTCGACGCACCTTGAAATTCTCTATAAGTTTGCAAGCACGGGGCATTTGGCAGGATGTTGTAGATATATCCTAACTAGGTATAGATGAGTTCAAGTTGTTGGGCTTTGAAAATGGCGTCCTCCTCGGAGGTAGGTCCTTGTGTCTCCATGTCTTTTGAGATATCTGTTATGAGAGTTTTCAAAAACAATTCCAGCAAAACTCTATCGTTGAGTTTGGCTTTGCACAAACTACGGCGTTGCTGCCATTTGTGGAGATGGTCTAATATATGGACAACTGGCCTTTGCCTAAAATGAGTCAGAAATTGCATCCCCGAATCATGGTGGATGAGTAGCTGAAAATAAGTGAGGAATGAAGTAGTGAGGGTGCTAAAGGTCCCATGCAAAGAAGAAGGCTGTTTGGCATACCATTTCACTGCAAGCCTATTTAGGGTGAGTTGAAATAGTCTTAGTCGAATAGTATCATCAATGATATTAATGGACGAACACCATAGGTGGAAAGTCACAATATGATTTCCAGGGTCTTCCGCTTAATTCCCTTTGAATTTTGGTATATCCGAGGGGAGCTTCATGGGCATGGAAGGCCAATTGAATCTATGTGAAATGGGGTCATTGTTGGTTGTGGAGCCCGATTATCTTCTTTATTTATATGTATCACAATGTTGGACCCCTGTTGTTAATGGGGCGATAATGTCGCCTGTCATTTAAACATGGCATGGGGGGTCCAGGGGGGTGGTTGCCCCCGAAGCTAAAAACATCTGTAAAATTTCCTTGTAAAATATTTTAATTTATAGTCAATCTGGGTCATTCATTAGGTGGATGATCTGATGGTAGAATTTATTTTTAATTTAGGGTTTTTTTTCCCTAGAAGGCTACCTCTTTGTTTTATGAGGGTATTGTATTGCGGCTATGAATTGTATGAGTATTATGAGAGAGAAACATAAAGGGGGACTATGAGAGAGAACATAAGATATTACAACGGATTTGTTGTAGGTTGTATCTCTTCATTTTGCTAGATAATATAAAGGAAGGATTGGTTTTTCGGGGTGGACATAGCCCAAATTGGGTGAACCACGCATATTTGTGTCGATCTTGTTTTATTTTTTTTCTGTGTTTTGTGTTTCCACATATTTTATGTGTTCCATTTCCCTATCATATATAATTTTCTAACAGTCATTAGTTAGCTTTGATAGATCTAGAAGGTTTAGTGATGCTAAAAAGGGTAACTTAGTATTGACTGCCATTGTGTACTGTGGATACACAGGTGTTTGGGTGTAATGTTTTATGGGGGGTTCCTACGGAATATTACCCTATGAAATGCCCTGTTGTATGCTCTGCTGACTCCCTGAATGGGTATTGCTCCTCTGGGGGTTGTGGGAGGAGTTGAGTGTGGTGACCATGTTGGTGTTTCCACTAGTGTGGTGTTGGGTGACCCTTGGGGTTTCCAACCAAAGATGCCCCGATAAAGGATGAATTGATAATGGTAGCGGTGTGTCTTCTTTGACACCTAAATGGAAAATACTTGGCACTCTAGCCTCTAATGGTGGTAGGTCCAAAAAATGCCTAAATCGACGAGGTCCCGTTGGGTCCATTATGGTGTTGACTAGCTTAATTTTAGAAATATTTTTGGTTTACTGAGAGAAGGAAGATTATTATCAAAGAAAATATGATCACATGTATAAAACAAAGTGAAAAAATAAGAGGTATGTTTTCCTTTATATTAATGCTATGTGATCAAGTAAGCAAAATATATGGTTTGGTTATTTTTCATATGATACTCAAAAGCCTAAATAGACCTAATCGTCCTTACACTCTCAAATGTAATTGGGCCTTGTGAATATATCTTCTAATTGGTATTGGGGCTAACGCCCCAAAATAAATGGCGATGCCTTCCAGTAGCTAAATAATCGACCAAGTTAATGGTAATATGTAATGTTCATAATTAGCTTTTAGCTAGTTTGAATATTATATTTTTCCTTCATTCATAACTTAGATGAATAAGTGGGTAGAGAGACCCTTAAATCTATTTAGTAGGAATAAAAACCACTTCTAGTATGAATGTGGATCAATGTAGCTAGCTGAAATAAAAAAACCTTAGTGTGAATGGGGTCAATGCATGTAGATGGGGTCAAGGTTGACCAAATCAACAATGCTTCCATAATGAGAGTGGAGCTAGTAGGGACAACGCAGTTTTGGTGGAGGAGTGTTTTCCTGGAAGTAGCATCTTTAATGAGTGGGGCTAAGGGTGAGGAACCTCACCAAGCATATAAGGAAGGGAATGGAAGCCATAAAAGCATTATTATTATCATTCATGACTTGGTATTTTATGAATTTCTTCACGCTTTAGTTGTTTAGCGGAGTTTGCTTTGTTGTTTAGAACAAGGGTGTTTCCGGGCAGAAATCCCACCCTCATCCTCGGGGGTCTTCGAGTGCCCACTTAAGAGAGGTTCCTTTGGGTTTCATTCCACTATCTGAAATTATGCCAAGCTTCATCCATCTTTAGCAGTGCAGTCTCCTTCATGAATTGCGTAAATCAGTAGGGCAGCAGCAGTGGAGGGTTGAAAAACCCAGTTTGTGAGCTAGTTTCCTAGTGAAGGGGCCAGCCCTTCACCCGAAAAGCTAAATGGGATAAATTGCATCCACTTTATTTTCATTTCAGCCATCTCCTAGTAGTGATTCAATGATACAACATTACTCAGCCCTAGGGCTGCATTTTGTACATTTTTCATCTTTTGTATTTCTAGAAACCCTTTCTGGGTTATCTTGGAGTTGTGCTTGGGAGCTTAGATCTTTATTCTCGACATATTTTGAGAATTCTATCAGCATATCTATCTATTTCTATTTTCCAGTTGCAGTGTCTCTCACTGGGACTGCATTGTCTTGTTCTCCGGTATTTTGTATAGCAGGTACATTTCATGTTTGGGTGTATTTAAGCATTGGAGGCTTGCCTTGCCTAGTTTGAGTGACTTGTTCCTCAACATATTGTACTTATTTGTTGTTGTGATACATAATATAATGGATCTATGATTTTCTCATGTGCAGTGTATCGATATTTGTTGTAACTTCTAGTTTTATGTTCAATATTGTTGTTTTTTCTATTTTGGAATATTATAGTGTTATTCGAGCATAATCTTGGCTCATCTTGTGGGACAGTGCCTATATAACAATGGAGGAAAGAGAAATTTGAAAAATTATTCTCTATACCATGAAAAATATTCCTAAAGAAATCAAGGATAGGAGGTTATAAAGGCAAAATTAATCCAATAGATGGTTTCAACATGGAGAGAGTTTCAGTGCCTCACATATTTGGTGTGAGCAACCAAAAATTCAATCTTCTTCACAACAATCCACCATGCCCACATTAAAAACAATAGGAAATGAGGTGGGAGGGCCACAAAGAGAGGAAAATCTTGGTGATTATTTCTTAGAATATTAATCTCAGTCTCAAAGGTTCAAGGAGCACCTGAACTTCCAAGAGTTTTGTCGGATCAAGGATAATAGAAGACCCAACAATCACAATAGAGGTGGAGGGTACATGCAGAAAAATGATCTGCAATGTACTATGGGTAGATTATTTTTCCCTATTTTGATGGGTCACCCAAGTGCACAACCAAGGTTTGGGTAGAGAATTTGGATACTTATTTTCAGCTGAACCAAGTTTTAGAGATGGAGTCCATTAAGATAGTAGCATTGCACCTGGAAGGTGAAGCATATGAGTGGTGGTTTCATGGCCTATCTACACTAGGGCATGCTAGTGTCATTTCTTATGCAGAATTTACCCAGAGATTAGCGAAGAGATTTGACCGCAAGAATCCAGAAGCACATTTTGTTGATCTAGCCAAGCTTAAGAAAATAGGAGATCTAGAGACTTATATCTCTAAATTTCTAAAGCTTTCAGTCATGGTGTCTGACCTATCTACAATTAGGAGAGTATATATGTTTATTGATGGTCTAGCAGAACCATTGCATGTGTTGGTGAAATCCACAAGACCAACTACACTCCAAGAGGCTATTGACAAGGCTAGAGATTTGTAGCATGCTTTTCTTAAGGAAAAGGCCCCATTCCAGCAAAATTTCACTTCTCAAGCAAAGGGAAAGGATGTAATATTTCCTCCCTTAAAGGAGAATCATGAGAAGGGGTCTCTTGGTGATGATGTCCCAGGATATCTAAGGAGGAGGAAACTTTGCTTCACTTGCCAAGAGCCATAGATACCAGGACACCGGTGTGTTGTGGGAAAGGCACATTATATTGAGGTGTTCTCTGATGATGGAGAGGAGGAAGCAGAAGACTTGGAGGAGGATACCAGTGTTGTAGCATCAGGAGGGGTTGCACCACCATCAGGAGGTGTGGCGGGAGAATTTGCTCCAACTGGAGGGACTCTTGCAACTTTTCCAGGAGTTCCCAAGTATCTAACATAGAGGGTTAGAGGCACTATTCAGGGGAAGATAGTATTAGTGTTGATAGAAAGTGGGGCTACCCATAACTTTATTATTACTAAATTAGTGCAGAGAAGAGGCATTCACATGGATGATTTTGAGGGCTTCTCAGTATTGGTTCTAGAAGCTAGAACCATGCAGTGTGCCAAGTATGTTCTGGTAATAACTATCACTTTGGGGACCTACACATTGACAGAACACTTCTTTGTGTTTGATATTCCACTTCAAATTTTTATATTGGGTGTTCAGTGTTTGATCATCTTGGGGAAGGTTACCACAGATTGACCTTGGAGATGGAATGGAAAGATAAGGGGATTGGTAAGCACCAGAAGATTAGGGGCATGCACACCTATCTGCCCCAAATTTTCTTAGCACACAGGATGGAGGTTGATTTCCACAGAGGGAAAATAGAGTGGGCTATGGAACTTCATATTTTAGAGGCAGGGGGAAAGGGTGCACTGGTACACCCAGATGTGGAGTCTATTCTAGACCGTTATTTTACAATATTTGGAGATATTCCACTAGGGAGGCCACCTGACCTAGGATTTGAGCACTCTATTGAGTTGGAGCAAGGGATCCAACAAATTATCACCACACCCTATAGGCATCCCAATGCCTACATGGATGATATTGGAAAATCCATTCAGGAGCTCTTGGATTTAGGATATATCCAACCCAACACTAGTCCTTTTGCTTCTTCTGTGGTCCTTGTTAGTGTCCCGTGATTTGGAAAATTGGCTAAACCAAATTACAGGGTAACATCAGACTAGTCTTTGGAGTCCTAGGACCTAGCCTTCTTGGAATTAGAGAGGGCTCTCTCTATTATGTGAAGGATGTGAACGTGTTCTCTTTCGATGATTGATTTTAGGCTAGTTGTTAAGTGTAATTTGTTTGTTTGTTTTGGGTTGGGGTAAGATTACTAAGTAGGATAGGTGGAATGAGATATTATCAAATCAATAGGGCTATGGGGTAAGATGAATTCAAGGGTGTCTAAATGATGAAACTGAGTGTATTTTAGGGCTGATTTAGCCACAGGGGCTTTACTCAATTAACCTCTATCATATCACGTGAAATCATAGCATATTAAAAAATACCCTTAATTTGAGTGCATATTGGAAAATACCTCTAAAAATCACATTATTTAACCCCCTCCCAATATAAACCCAATACACCTTCCCAATTTAAAAAGCCCCTACTTTCACTATATATTGTAGGTATCCATTTTTTCATTAACATTTTTTATACCCCTTTATATTTTTTATTAACTTTGAGCTCCATTTTTATAATTCCCAATATAAAAACCCTTCACCCCCTATATATCCCCCAATATATAATGTCATTTTTTTCTCATTATATATCCCCCAATATGAACCCATTTGCTATGGTATTTCTCCTACAGTAAATTCCCCATGGATTTAGCAAGGTTAATGGATCCTTTGGGTGATGTATGAGGTGTAATGAACATTAAGTTTGGGAAAAACTAAGAGGTCTTAAACATATATAGCATGAAAGAAATAACTCATGAGGTAGGGAAAACCATTAATCTCTATGAACAATACTCAAACTGATAAACATGTAAGATGAACATTCCGGTGATACATAGAAGCATTAGAACTCCTGACTTTAGAAATACACCTTCAACTTTTTGAGAAAACACATAAGATAAAAAAACAACTCAATATATGGAGAGGGAACTCCTAAACAACATATTTCAAACTATCATAAACTCTAAAACAATTTGGTAAGCATGGGCAAAGGGCAAGATCGAAACGAGACCTCTTTGTCTTAACCTAATTAATCAGCATTCCATAGAAAAGCTTCAAAATAGGGTTTTGAAAATTTTAAATAAGCAGGGCATACCATGAATCATATTTATAATCTAACATACTAACCGTTCATGAAACAAAAACAAGTTTTAGTGGGCCTAAGGAGCAGTCAAGAATTCCTTAAGATGACTAAAAGAAGAAAACATCAAAACTATAGCAAACATGAGGTTTGAGGTGCTTCCATGAGAATATATCAACCTATAATTTTATGATCTATAGAAACCAAGAAGACTGAAACAAAGTGAGGACAAGAAAACATTAACAAGTTAGGAAAACATCACCATTTACCAAGCTATGGAATCCTGCAAGCAAGCTTCTCCAACATCAAGCCACACAAGCCATTCATTCACTTCATAAAACCAATATCTTGTCCAAGCTCATAAAACCATGTATTTCCCTTAAACACAAAAATTCCCAACTGTTTACAATGAATCCTCATGTCTTATATAACAAATGAGGAGATGAGAGCCTACTAGAGCATCTAGAAGCCTATTGGCCAAAGAGAAATATCCTAGCTTGTCCTTGAGGCTTTGCAAAGCCCAAGGCACAAAAATATCTAAATAAATATCATTTCCAACTATAAATAGAAATAAAATTGATTTTTAGGCCTGACATGCCTAATAAAGCTTTCCAAATGCACATTTTTCCCACACATCCATAGGAGCGTCGCACATGTGTCAAACAGTGAAAAATTTCCAGGTGCGTAGCGCAGAAATAGGCCCTGTTGCAGTAGTCTTCTGGAGGTATTCCCGACATCAGATTTGGATCCGTGATGGCTCGTTGGAAAGCTTGATGAGTATAATTTCCAAAAATGTTTGAGTTGTGATGAATGGATGCCATTTACCTGCTCAAAAATCAAATATCCCAACATTTCTTTGTGTGTAACACTTGGTCTGAAAAGGAGGCAGAAAGGTCAAATTTTTGATGTTTTTTGACCTTTTGAGGGGGTTAAAATGCTCCAAATGATATGAAAATTGGCAAGTAGAATATTGGTGATGTGAAAAATCCAAAAATGTAAAATTTTAGAGCTAAATATGCACCAAATTTGTGCGTAGCACCTAGGGTGTTGCACTCCTAGGGGTCAAAATTTGGAAAAAACAAAAATTTGTCTAGATTGCCTCAAAATTTGTGGAGAGACCCCTCAAGAGGTTTTGGATACCTGTTGAGAAGCCTAAGCCAAGAATCCAAGGCTGTCATTCACTTTGGCTCTTTTTAGGTCTTCTAATTCAATGAGGGCCTTCTTTAGCTTGGTGCTAGCAAACATGCTTTTCCTTGCATAATGTTTGGCCATTTTCTTTTGTAGGGCAAGGCCCCTCTTAACCTCCTTGAAATGCTTATGCTCCTCTTTGTAGTAGTATATGACCCTTTGAGCCATGTTAAAGTCCCTTTCCCACTCCTGAAGCTGTGCATCTTTTTCCAAGAGGAGAAACCTAGTTTTCATCTCTTGGTCCTCATTGTCACTATCTAGATCAATGAATTGAGATCCTTGAGAAGTCTTCTTGATCCTTTTGCTCCTTCTTACTTGTACCTTCTGCTCACCTTTTTACACCTTTCCCTTTCCTTTGTCTTTATGCTTGATTGCCAGAGGAAAGATGACCCTTTGCCTTTCTGAGGCATCAAACACATCTCTTCTACCTCTGTGATAGGTGCATGTGAGAGGTTTTATGATGGTGTCTCTACCTTTGGAAGTGCCACAAGCCTTGTCATATTATTCATCATAAGACCCACTTTTTTGGCCCTTTTTCTCATCATGAGGCTTACTGATTTTAACTTTGTTTTCTTGCTCACTGTTTCCTTCTTGAGAGCCGGCCTCTTCTTTGTCATCATAGCTCTGTTGTTCCTCTCCTTCACACTTTGTTTCTGTCCCATAGTCTTCATCATTTTCACCACTTTCAACATCTTTTTCAAGCTCTGCATTTTCCTCAATGTTTTCAACCTTTGTCTCACTTGCATCTTTCTCTTGATTTCTGTTGTCATCAATTTCTTGTTTGTTGTGGTTATTATCACTTTCCTACTCACTACTGTCCTCTTCTTTGTTTTTTCCATCTTCCTCAGCTTCTACCTCACTGTCCTCTTCTTCATTATCTTCTTCTTCCTCATCTTCTACCTCGTTTTCCTCTTCTTCATTATCTTCTTCTTCCTCAGCTTCTACCTCACTATCCTCTTCCTCATTATTGTCATCTGTTTTCTCTTCATTAGAGCCACTGTCAGCGTCTTCACTTGGCACATTAGGAGAAGAGATAGGAGGTGAATTTGTTTGTGGAGAAGTCATAGGCAGAGATGATGGAGGAGTGGAGGTAGGTGGTTGTGAAGTGGAAGGTAAATTCTGTTGAATGAAGCCTTGGGGGTTTGTAAACACATCATGTGAGATGAAGACTTCCAAAGGGATTTCTTGCTGCTCTAGCTGATGTAAGACAATCATTTTGATCAAGGAGTGGTGGAAAAGGCTCGACATTTGGTAGGCATAGCTTCTTTTCTTGACAAGTGAGGCCATCTTGTCAATGCTCTGGAAAAGGTAGTATGGTAGGTTCATTATTTTGACTTTGGTGAAGTGCACTAGTAACCTTATATGATATGAGTAAATATTGGAGTATTCCCCCTCACAAGTGAAATATCTGATAATTTTATTATCAGCAAGGCACACCTCTATAAGTAGTGCTCATAGTAGCTCAACTCCAAATTATTTTGTTTAAACCATATCTCACCGATGTCTGGTATACCTATTGCTTTGGAAATGGATTTAGATGAGAGTTCAAATTTCACTCCAGCAAGGTTAACTTGGTGATTTTGTAAGCCAATGACGAACAATCTAGTCAAGTCAGAGTGGCTTTTGACTTGCTTGACCTTTTCACAAAACTGATAACACCCAAAATCCTGAAAGTATGAAAGGATCATGGGAGAGGAGGTAATTTGAATGGTTTCTAAGGGATCAAACCTATTGGACCTTCCTCCCTTGTGCTGAGGCTCGGTAGGTCTTTGACTTTCATCACTGCTGGTGTGAATCTCTGCTTCAGACATGCTGGCTAGTTCTTTAGCACAGAAGGCTTTTTGAAAAATGTTTGAGGGCCTTTGGGTCAAAGGATGGTAATGAGTGAAGTGATGGGTGAATTTTTCAAATGGGGGCTAAGATGAAACTCTCCAAGAGTGCACTCAGTGTTTATAGGTTTGTTTGATGTCACTCGGCCTCCTCTGGCACATATAACAATTTTCTCCTTCAAACCCTAACCAGAGATATTTAAAATTGATTTCTTAGGTAGCTTAGGGTTTGGTTTAATTAAGCCTTTAAATATCTCTTTACCTAGGCAAATGAAAGCTTTGGAGGCAAGAAATAAACCACCAAACTTGTGTCTTGACTTTTGCAGAAGCTTTGAAGGTGAAAAATCAAAATTTTGACTCCTTTTAGAAATTTTAGACAAACTCTGTCTGTGCGTAACACCGGTGTGTAGTGTCGGGTCAGCTCGGGCTGATCAGGCTCACAGGAGAGTAGCGCAGGTGCGTAACAGACTGGAGATGGGCCAGTCGGGCTTTAGGAATGTAGCGCTGGTGCGTAACAGGCCAGAGATGGGCCAGTTGGGCTTCAGGAGTGTAGCGCCGGTGCGTAACAGGAAGTTTTATGCACTTTTCTATGTCTGTGCGTAACACTGGCCCAAGTACGTAGCATCGGGCTTTGGATGCACAACATAGTGTTAAATAACACTACGGCCACCCCTCCTATGCGTAGCGCTAAGAGCCAAGTGCATAGCGCCAGCCTCGTTGTGTAGCGCCTGGAGATTTTCGCTGATTTGCACAAAAACCCTTCAAAAACACTTCCAACGGCTTCCTTTGGCTTGGAGATGAAAAATGATGTGAGGGAACAACCAAAAATTCTTTTATAACCCTTTTGAAAATAAATTTGAAGCCAAAACCCACTTTTGTAATGTTCATGTTTATTTACTTTTTCTCACTGTGTCTTTGACTGTTTTGGTGTTGCAGGTGGCATATTTGATTGATAAAGTTGCTTTTCTTCATTGCTGGAGGCCTCTTAAGGCTCTTTTAATTTGACACCCTACCTAAAGACACCAAGCCTATGCCTTTCAACCCTTTCTTGGAAAAAGAACCTATTTTTTACTTTAACATCTACAAACATCAAATTCATCCCCTTTTTTTGCCATTTCTCCTTTTGACTGATATTTTTTATTTGAAACATTCTTTCCTTTGACCTTGTCATTATTTCTATGGGAAAACCACCTTTTCCAGCTCTGTGAAGTGTTGTTTATGTCTTAGTCATATTTTTGCAGAATATTCTTTTGACAAAGAGGTCTTTGTTGGGAGTTTCACTGTTCTGCTATAAACCAGGGGTATACCTGTTTGTTTTTAGGTCAATTTGATCATTGTCTCTTTTGAACTTGGACAACTTGATTTATCATATAATGGCCTAGGCTTATCATAGTTGCTGCCTTTGGAAATTTACACCCATGTTTTTCCCCTTTGGCCATTTGAAGATGTCTTTAACTATTTTTAGAGAAAAATGCCTTTGAACTGACATTTTTGTATTTTAAAACATTCTTCCTTTTAACCTTATGGAGTATAGTGCTTGTTTGCCTAACCATACAAGGTAGTTGGAAAAACCCTTGAAACCATCTGATGTGATGAAGAAGGTTTCTTGGTCACTATTTTGACCTTCTTTGTCTATCTTCCCAAGCTTCTGAGTTTTTAGGGATACTTTAGAAAAATAGACAGTGTTATCTTCTGAGTTGTCAAAAAGACACTTATCAAACTCACTATTTTATGTCTAAAGCCTTCAATGATCTTTTGAAGGGTTTTAGGTGTTCTTTGCCTTTGTAGCCTTAGCATTGCTCTATTACTTGGTCAAAATAGTCATGAATCTTGATTCCCAAAAAACACATACCTTGCTGCTTTTTCCTAGGTTGTGAATGGTCTTCTCATGATGACCCTCCTTTTTTACCTTAGATCATGGCTAATCTGATAACTTTTTGGTCCTTTTTGCAGGAATATAGGCAAAGGGTAGTTTTCCCTCTACCAGTTTCATGCTTGAGGCCAAACAACCTTTAATGATCTTTTTTATTGATGTACAGTGTTTCTTATGTGCCACTATCTTTCAGGACCTGCATGGACCTTTTGATTGGCAACACCTCATAACAATCTCCCATGAGATCATTTTCTTGCTTGTAAACATAAAACTATTTGTATCTTGATACCAGTTGTGGATGCCTTTATAATTTTTTTAGGCCTCCTTCTTTGACTCTATTCTGTTGTTGACCATTTACAAAACATTTCTGCAGAAATTCTTGGACATGGTAAATTTCTCCTTTGTAGGCTTACTGCTTGATCAAGAGGATACCTTTGGAGGTCTTTGATGTTCTTTGGCCAATGATAGGCCTCATCCTTATGTTCTCTTGAATTCACCTTTGAATACTTGTGGAAATAGTGCATTTATAACCATGATAGCGCATAACCTAGGTGACCCTATTTGACTTATGGTAATGTCCTTGGCATAGGTTTTTGACTAAAAACTTTGAATCAGGGTTTGGATGAGGAGACAGGGTTTTTGACACTATATTATGCACTATCATCCTAGACAACTAGAAAAAATAGTTTTCTTTAGAGGGCTTTAGAAAGGGAGTTTTGAAATCACCATTGCTTGAGGCACTTGGTGAGTAGGAGAAAAGTTTGGTTTACTTGGCGAAACAAGGTGTGAAAGTAGAGGGCTTAGGCAAACAGAGACAAAGTGTTATAGGAAGAGATGGAAAACATAGTGAGAGTGAGGGACATTGGTATTGTATGGGCTATATATTGGCCATGATTTGACAAGGAAGTGGGATAAACAGTAAATTTCTCTTTGAGGATATTTCTAGAACTCACATGATTATTGAATTCTGTTTCTAGAAATCTTGGACAAAGAATTTAGTCATCTAAATAGATAAAAATTACTGATGAATAATAGTCCTATTAAAGAAGAAGGATGACACATTGAGGATGTGCATTGATTACAGAGCTTTGAACAAGAAAAAAATGAAGAACAGGTACCCAATCCCTAGGATCGATGAGTTGATGGATGAGCTAAGGCGATCCAAGTAATTTTCAAAGATTTATTTGAGGTCGGGATATCATCAAATCAGAGTGAGGGATCAAGATATCCCCAAGACCGCATTTAGATGTCACTATGGCCATTTTGAGTTTTTGGTGATGCCCTTTGGGTTAACCAATGCTTCGTAAAATTTTCAGTCTTGCATGAACCACATTTTCCGTGGTCAACTAAGGAATTTTGTGTTGGTTTTCTTTGATGACATTCTTATTTACGGCCGCACATGGGAGGAGCATTTGCTGCATATTGAGATATTATTGTGCATTATTGAAGAGAAAAAATTCTATGCTAAGCTATCCAAGTGCGAGTTTGGACTCATAGAGATGCTCTATCTGGGCCACATCATTGGAGTGGATGGTGTGAGGGTTCATGAGGAGAAGATCCATGCTATCAGAGATTGGACTGAGCCAAAGAATGTAATAGAACTTCAAGGGTTTGTAGGCATCTGTACCTACTACCAGAAATTGTCAAAGGGTTCTCTAAACTAGCAGCACCACTTGCAGATTTGACCAAGAAGGGAGCCTTTAGTTGGATAGCCATAGTGCATAGGGCCTTTGATAGGCTGAAGGAGGTGATGAGAATCTGCCTGATGTTGGTTTTACCAGATTTTACCCAGCCCTTTGTGCTGGAATGTGATGCCTTAGGGGAGGGCATTGGAGTAGTCTTGATACAAGGGGGTCACCCTATAGCTTTTGAGAGTCAGAGGTTTTTTCCTCACGAGAGGTTTTACTATATATATGATAAGGAAATGTTGGCTATCATGCATGCATTAGCCAAATTCCCACAATATTTGGTGGGCAACATATTCCAAGTGAAGACTAATCACAATAGTCTTCGGCTCTTTCTTGAGCGGAAGTAGCTGCAGGAGAGGTAGCATAAATGGGTGAGAAAGATCCAAGCATATGACTTTGACATTGAATATGTCAAAGGGAAGATAAATGTAGTAGCGGATTCTCTATCACGGAGACCAGCAACACTTTCTTTGATGAGTATGGATACAGATTGGAAGGCCCAGATGTTGGTGGAGTATTCCAAAGACTGCTTTGAATGTGAGATCCTAGATGGGCAGGTGACCGATTAGAGGTTTATAGTGATGGATGAGGTCATCTATTATCGGACTGGATCTTCTTGAATAGAGATTCTAGACTCAAGGAGAATATTTTGTAGGAATCACATGATTCACAACTTTCAGTCATCAAGGATTCACCAAGACATATCGGGTCATTCGGGAGAGATTCTCATGGAAGGGTCTCAAGGAGGATGTGCTCCAACAAATCAGGGGGTGCGTAGTTTTCTAGTAGAACAAAGGAGAGAACAACCATCCTGCAATATTTTTTCATACACTCCCTATTCCGAAAGGAAAATGGGAGAGTATCTCCATGGACTTCATCACCGGACTACCTACAGTTCAGGGTTGTAGTTCTTGATCGACTAACAAAGTATTCACACTAATTTTCTATTTCTGCATGATATACTGCTTCACAAGTGGTCGAGCTCTTCTTTAGATATTTTTTTAGACTCCATGGTCTTCCAAAGACCATAAACAGTGATCGGGATAGCCGCTTCATGGGTGGCTTTTGGAAGTATATTTTTCGGTTAGTGGGTACTGAGTTGACAATGAGTACCAGTTATCACCCTGAGATTGATGGGTAGACATAGATATTAAAAAAGTGGTTGGAAGGCTACTTGCGAAACTATGTTTCGGGGCAGCAAAGAGCATGGTTGTGCTGCCTCCATTTGGGGGAGTATCACTACAAAACAAATTTTCACATGTCCATCGGCATGACTCCATTTAGGGCTCTTTATGGGTATGATGCTCTATCATTTTCTGATGTGACGTTTGGAGCAAGGAAGGCTCCTAGAGCCATGGAGTGGATCTAGGAGAGTCAAGATATACTCCGTGCTCTCAAGGACAACATTGCTACAGCCCAAAAACAACAGAAGTTGTATGCAGCCCGTGGTCGGATAGAGAGGAAGTTTGAGGTAGATGATTTAGTCTATATATCTCTTCAACCTTGTAAACAGTCTACACTGAAGGAGAAGGGAGCTGAAAAGCTTAAGCCCCAGTTACATGGGCCATACAGGGTGATTCGTCCTGTTGGAGAGGTAGCAGATGAGCTGGAGTTCCCCATTGGGAGTAAGATCCATAACAGTTTTCATGTCTCATGCCTCAAGAAGGCCATTGGACAACATGTGGTTTCCACCATGGATCTCCCACCTATTGATGATGAGGTCCATCTGGTTTTACAATCAGAAGGCATCTTGGACACTAAGGAGAGGCAGCTGAGGAGGAAGGTGATTAGAGAATATTTGATTCGGTGGAGGAATCTACCAGATGAGGATGCCACTTGGGAAGGAGAGAAGATTTTGCAGCATCCATCTTTACAGTTTCTTCAAGACAGACAAAATTTGGGAGGGGAGGACTGTAATATTCCTAATTAGCTTTTAGCTAGTTGGAATGTTATATTTTTCTTTTATTCATAACTTAGATGAATAAGTGGGTAGAGAGACCCTTAAATATATTTAGTAGGAATAAAAACCACTTCCAGTATGAATGTGGATCAGTGTAGCTAGCTAAAATAAAACAACCCTTAGTGCGAATGGGGTCAATCCATGTAGATGGTGTCAAGTTTTACCAAATCAAAAACGTTTCCATAATGAGACTGGAGCTAGTGGGGATAGCGCAGTTTTGGTGGATGAGTGTTTGCATGGAAGTAGAATCTTCAGTGAGTGGGGCCAAGGGTGAGGAACCTCACCAAGAATATAAGGAAGGGGATGAAATACATAGAAGGCATTATAATTATCATTCATGTCTTGGTATTTTATGACTTTCTACATGCTTCAGCTGTTTAGTGGAGTCCGTTGTGTTGTTTCGCACAAGGGTGTTTCCGGGCGGAAATCCCACCCTCATCCTTGGGGGACTTTGAGTGCCCACTTAGGAGAGGTTCCTTTGGGCTTCATTCCACTATCTGGAACCAAGTGAAGCTTCAAAAATCTTCAGGAGTGTAGTCTCCTTCAGTAATTATGCAAATCAGTAGGGCAACATGAGTGGAGGGTTGAAAAACCCAGTTTGTGAGCTAGTTTCCTAGTGAAGGGGCCAGCCCTTCACCCGAAAATCTAGAGGGGAGAAGTTTCATCCATTTTCTTGTCATTTAAGCCATATCATAGTAGTGATTTAGTGATACAACATTACTCATCCCTAGGGCTGCATTTTTGCACATTTTGCATCTTATGTATTTCCGGAAACCCTTTCTGGGTTGTCTTGGAGTTATGCTTGGGAGATGATATATTTATTACCGGAACCTTTTGAGAATTATATAAGAAGATATATCTATTTATATTTTCCAATTGCAGTGTATCTCACCAGGACTGCATTGTCTTTTTCTCTGGTATTTTTTATAGCAGCTACATTTCATGTTTGGGTGTATTTGAGCATTGGAGGCTTGTCTTGCCTAGTTTGAGTGACTTGTTCCTCAACATATTGTACTTATTTTTTGCCGTGATACATAATATAAAGGATCTATTATTTTCTCATGTCTATTGTATTTATATTTGCTGTAAATTGCAGTTTTATGTTCAATATTGCTACTTTTCCTATTTTGGAATATTACATAAGAGGATCTAGTGCTTCCTGCACCGTCACCTATAGGGAAGGATGCCCTAAATTTGGCCACTAAAGAAATATTGTCCCATGTGAGCATTCGAGTCTTCAACTTCTTGGTATTCAACTATTAGTACCTAGCACTAGATGGGTTAGGTACCCCCAAAAAGTACCCCACACACTAGGCCTAAGCTTAACCCCCTCTCAAACAGGTCTCTGGTAACGCCCGGGTATTCGTTCTGTGGGCGGATAGACGGATTTGAAGCTCCCTAAAATGTCAACATATATGTTTAAAAATGTATAATGACCAAAACGGCTTATTGGATGCCTACCCCCAGTGGTTGTAACCTGAACTATAATTTCATTTTTGGCCCCTATGGGGACAATTTAGTGATTTCAATTAGAGATTATTTTTAGAGAGTCTCAATTTTCCTAAGGTGTTCCTTGGTGGAGTAACTGTAAGAAGAGGACAAAGGTCCCAACACACTGGGTGTATTTTGGTCCAATTATTACTGATGATTCTTGTGTGCTTTGGAGTGTATAATCGCAGGTGTTATGAGATGTGGATATGCACTGATCCTTTACAATAATTTTCTAATTATGTTATGTGTTTGTTCCTTGCAAAAATAAACGATGTGCGGATTATGGGTCGCTTAAACCTTACCTAGTTCTAGACTAAGTTTTCACTATAGGGAGATGAAAAATTGTCTTAAGAAAGCATTCATATGCATACTTAGGCTCATCATGAGGTGCAAAGGTGGCAAATATTACTTGCTTTATTTTCGATAGTTTGGTCCTTGTCCCGATTACTAATGAAAAATTTGAAAAAAATAATTTTCTGCTAATTACTCTATGTGTTATGTATATTTTACTAGAAAATAATTTGTTTGGATAACATATGTGTATTGAAGGCCACTTACTTTCCCCTACTTAAACTATGTGTGACTTTTACTAATAAAAAACTAAAATTGAAACTACCTAGTTGCTAGGCTCAACTCTAGAAATTAAGTGTCCTAACTAGTCATGAAATATTGGAATACAGTGATGGAAAATTTATTATGGGTTTCCAACACCTTACAAATGAAAAAAAATGAGAAAAATAATTGGAAATTGGTCTTACTACCAAGCACGCGGCTTATCTTCCCACAGGAGTGAAGATTGCATGTCTATCTAAACATAATGCGCATAGATGGAAGAGACTGAAAAATCTGCCTTCTCATAGCCAAATTTATCACTGAGGATGACTGGAAAGTGTTGAGAGGAAGCAAGAGTGGTTTTGCATCAAGTCTGAGTAGGAGAGAGGACCTGCATCAACAACCATTAACTCAAAAGAAAGAATCTAGTGGAGTCACCATTCCTGTTGTAGTGTATTTGGCGCATGGGCAAACAAAATACATTGTGATTAATAGTGAGGTTTATTTTCTACAAGTAAGTCACAGGTCAAAGTGGTTTTTCAAATGTTATTGGAACAAGCTCAACATGTAATAAGCTAATTTAAATGGAAACATAACATGCTACATAAACAAAGAAACAAAAGAAAAACAACATGCACAAGAAACACACTCAATAGAGCAAACACATTAATAACTCAAAAATGGAGATATCTCTCCCTTTATTAGGTGTTGGTGGTAGTAGAAGCTAGAATGATAAATCTCTTGTAATGTATCCTTTGAGCTAGTGAGCTCCATTATCCAAGACAAGGGGGTCTCTTCCCCTCAAGTTTTCAGCGAGCCTCTCTTCCCTCTCAAATAAATGTAGATCGACATACACGCGGTGAACTCTACTCTCTTGGATTGCAGTATTGGATGACCAACAATTGAATCCTTTGAATCCTCTTGCTGTTGGACAACAAAAGCTAGTTTGCTAAGGAGAAATTTGGCCAGTATAACGTTGTGTCTCCCATTTCTCTTCCCATGGCTGGATTTTATAGAAAAATTTCAAATATTCCCTCCCTCTTTCATACAAGATGGATGTTGACACAAGAGTGGAGGTATGATTCCTTTGTGTGTTGCACTAAAGCCTCAAGGTGGCTCCAGGGTGACTGTACTTGGTTATCTTGAGTGAGAATATTTTTCTCCAAGTGTGCCAAGTGGTCCCAAATGGTGACATTATCCTCAGGACCGCATGGCTATTCGAGGGATAGCCGTGACGTTCTTCACGACTATTGAAGAAAAAGCCGCAATGATCACCCAGGGCTAGTGCTTCTAGTGCGTGGTCCAAAATTTTTCCTATTGACCTTAGGAAAAGTTAAAATTTTCAGCTCTCGTAAAGTATTTCTTCCCTGTAAATATTTATTTGCACCTTCTGCTTGACATTTTCTAATGTCTTTTTCTTGCACGAGTTTTCAGTGTTAACAAAAAAAATGGAGGTAGTGTTGGAAGATAACAGGATGAAGGAATTCATAGACAGTGATATTCCTAAGCCTCGAACAGTTGATTCTCAAGATCTAGAAAACTAGAAGAAGAATGTAGCAAAGGCAAGAAGGATCCTACTAGAAGGTTGTAACAACCATGGTGAAAATTCCATGTAATAAAATTTAATAAAGGAAAAGTAGTAACCAAGGTCATTGATCCGGATTTATGCAGGAACGCAACAGAATAAACACATAACCATAAATACAGAGATGCAGTGGAAATAACACTTCATTTCATTAATGTCAAAGAACTGAAATTTGCTTACAAACAGAATGGAAATAAAACTAGCTAGGGCACTGGTAGCTATCTCTGAGAAGAGATGTGGCAGCTACAGGCCTCTGAAATACATTACAATGAGGCTCGAGGGCCTATTTATTATTGAGAAACAATGGAGAACCCTAAACATCCCAAAAACCTAACCCTAGGAGATGAAGCGCCAAAACTATGGGCCCCGTTTGGGTAAATTGGTGTTTCAACTTCCCAGGGACGTAACTTTGGCATACTATCTCCGTTTGACGCACATGATACATCATTAGAAAGCTCTATTCGAGGACTACAGCTTTTGGGACAAATTTGATGATCAAATTTGCTAGTGTTTTGATACCCAAAAAAACGTCGTTTAGGGCCTCAAAACGGCTCCGGAAGTTCAGGACCCGAAAAAATGCTAAAAATAGTAAGTTATGCCGAAACTGAAAAACTGAAAGAGACAATGGTGGGGGGCCAAGTGGAATAGGTGGGTGGCCACCAATATACACCTAGATCATTCCTCCCCCCTTAGGAAGCAATGGTCCCCATTGTATTAAGTTCCTCCATGAGATGAGGAAATTTCTGCTGAACTTGGTCCCTGGTGAACCACTTTCCTTGGTGCAGGAGTTGGCCAGCTTTGACAACCCGATACAGTTGGATCCTCTGTTGGCGAGTGTTCTTAATTTGCATGTCCATGATACAATCTGTGGTGGCCTGTTCCATGCAGTCTGGGTTTAATTCTGTTGGTGTGAGTTGTTCTGCAATGTCCGAAGTGTCCAGTAGAGGTGGGAAGTAAGGACGAAGGCGATCCACATTGAAGACTGGGTGCAGACCAAGGAATGGTGGAATACTAAGCTCTAAATAATTGTTCCCTATAGCCTTGGTGATGGTGTACGGCCCGTATCGGAGTGGGCGAAGCTTGCGGTGAGGTCCAGTGAGGCACTCCTTCTGCAAATGCAACCATACTTTTGTCGCCCACCTGGAAGTTGTGTGGCACCCAGTGTTGATCATGGCGTTGCTTGTACTTCGCATTGGCTCTATCCAATATATCATGAACATGTTGGAAGATGTGTTGAATGCACTCGATGAAGCTACTTGCTTTGTCAACTTCAGACTGGATGTGCGGTGAATCAGCCTGAGCAGCTGCAAATGGCATGGCTACGTCAATGGGACATAGTGGCTGGAATCCAAAGCCCACCTGAAAGGGGCTATGGCCAATTGAACTGTGGAGAGCCCGGTTATAACTATGTTGTACATAAGGGAGGATCTCGTCCCATGTGCATGGATTCTTTGAATTGTACATGCGCAGAATGTGTACAATCATTCTGTTGACGACCTCTGTCTGGCCATCTGTTTGGGGATGGAAAGCTGTGGACTTGGTGAGCTTTGTGTCCATCATTGACCAGAGGCTGGACCAAAATGTGCTAAGGAACCTACTATCTCGATCTGATATGATAGACTGTGGGATCCCAAAGTGCACCCATACTCGTTCAAAGAAGAGTTTAGCAGTAGCTTCTGCTGTGATATTCTTCTTACAGGCCGCCATAATGGCCATCTTATAGTATCTGTCAACGACCACGAAAACATAGTCATTGCCATTCTTAGTAGAGGGCAGGCCCGACATGTAATCCATGGAGATGGATTCCCACGGTCGACTAGGGGTAGGTAGTGGAGTATATAGGCCTTGCTTCTTGATGGTCGGTTTGGCAATGGCACAAGCAGTGCAGGATCTGATGTGCTTCTCGACATCCTTTCGAAGGTTAGGCCAATAGAAATACTTCTGTAGTATTGCTACTGTTTTCTCGACCCCGAAATGCCCAGCGACTCGACTGTAGTGTGCTTCCCATATCATCTTGGCACGCTCGCTTGAAGGAACACAAAGGTGTCCCGGGTGACATAAAAGTGCATCTTGGAGGTGAAAATTTGGAACTTGTGTGCCCCCCAAGAGTGCCTTGTAAGTGTGGCCGAATTCTGGGTCACTCTCATAGAGAAGCGGCCAATCAGAAGTCTCGTGCCCACAAGATTTGAGCACGGTGGTGAGCGCCACGATCGGTGGTCGGCTGAGGCAGTCTGCAACATTATTGGTGCTACCCTTCTTGTACTTGATGTTCAAATGAGACTGTTGCAGATATGTGGACCACTTCTGATGGCGATCATTCTGCAACTTCCCTTGTGTCTGTATGAACTGCAGGGGCCGGTGGTCTGTGTGGATGATTGTTTCCTTCCCCAAAATGTAATGCTTCCATTGTCGACAGGCTTTCACAATGGAATACATTTCTTTGTCATAGGTGGGATACTTCCGAACTGTCTCAGACAATGTCTCACTGTGATATGTAACGGATGTCACACTGTTGAGTAGGCGCCCCATAGCATAGTCGAGGAAATATGCATCTCAATCTCCTTGTTCTTTACCAAGTCGGTAAGTGAGCACAGCCCAGGCTCGAGCGATTTTCCAATTCTTTAAACGCCTTATTGAGTTAAGACCAAAATAATTTCCTCTCGCTCTCCTTTGGTGACTTGACTCCAGGGCCAAGTGATATGAGAGAATCCCAACACAAATCTACGGTAGAAATTAGCAAGACCCAGAAAGCTGCGAAGCTCTGTTATAGTAGTCGGGGCTGGCCAATCCCGAATGACTTGGATCTTGGCTGGATCCACATGCACCCCTTTTTCATCAATAATGTATCCCAGATATTGAACCTGGGTCATGCCAAACGTGCACTTCTCCAAATTGGCACATAACTTGTGTTGCCGCAGTGTTTGGAGGACTTGTCGGATGTGATGAAGGTGCTCTTCCCAAGTCTTGCTGAAGATCAGAATGTCATCCAAGTACACCACTACGAATGAGTTGGTGAATGGCCGCAAGATGTCGTCCATCATCCTCATGAAGGTTTCGGGAGCATTCGTCAACCCGAAAGGCATGAACAACCATTCAAAAAGGCCTTCCTTAGCTTTGAAGGCAGTCTTCCACACATCAGAGGGTTCAATTGGTACCTGGTGATACCCAGACTTCAGGTCGATCTTACTGAAATATTTTGCACCTTGGAGTTGGTCCAGAAGGTCATCAATCCGTGGGATTGGGTACCTATTTCGGACAGTGATCTTGTTCAGCGCCCGATAGTCAATACAGAGTCTCCACATCCCATCCTTCTTCTGTACCAACACGATCGGGCTCCCACAGGGCGATGAACTTGGTCTGATGTGACCTTTCTGCAACAGCTCCTGAATCTGCCTCTTGATTTCATCATTTTCCAGAACAGAGCGTCGATAGATCAATCCATTGGGTAGCGGCGCACCTGGGGTCAGATCAATCGGGTACTTGACCTGGCAGTGCAGAGGAACCCCTGTGGGTGAGGTGAAGATGTCCCCGTACTCCTCCACGACCTTATCCATTTGTTGTTGTCGTGCAGAGGGGCCCTGTCTGGAGGTCGTGGCCACGGTCTTCTTCTTGCCCTGGGGGCGGATCATCAGAAAAACGAATTTCCTGGTTTGGGAAATGAGCTTACTACATTGTTTTGCAGTAACCAAAGAGATAGTCGTAGGAGGTGGTACCTTTGGTATCCTGTACAACTTATTTCCCAAAGTAATAATAACAGCACGAGGTCGAGACTCATACACAGCATGACGCTTCCACAAGTATGGTTGTCCTAATAATACATCGGAAACATCAATAGGAGCAACGTCACATAATACCTCATCCGTGAAGGGCTTGATGCTATAGGGAAGGCGACACTGCCGGCTGACGCGGAGATCTCGTCCTTGGTGAAGCCACCCGATGGTGTATCGATGTGGGTGAGCTGTGGTCGGCAAGCCCAACCGCTTCACGGCGTCTGCTGAAATGAGGTTCTTTTGGCTCCCATTGTCGACAATGAACTGTACAGGGGAGCCCTTTACCCACATCTGGGAGTGGAAGAGACGTTCCTCCTCCTCTGGATCTTCGGGTTCCTCCTTCTGGACCTTTGTAGTGGCAACAGTGGCGTTGGGCTCCGCATCAATAATCTGTTTCCCTTTTTCATTCCCCTTTTCAGGTTCTGATTTGGAGTCGGAGCATGCATCTGACTCAGAAGCCCTCATCTCGGCCACTAGCGACTGCTTGGACCGACACTCACTTGTGTTGTGAGTGGAGCTCTTATGGAACTCACACCACTTTCCCGTGTCCTTCTTTGGCTTTACGGTGTTGTTCTTTTCTTGTGGCTTTGACGGGTTGTCTTTAGCCGCCATGCTCTGTCCTTTGTTCTGCGGTTTGGAAGCACCTTTTCATTGCTTTTGATTCACAGATCCAAAGTCTAATACATTTGAATTCTGCTCAATCTTCGCCGGCATACCGTACTCAAACTGTGAGAATCTCGGAACTCCATTTCCTCCTGAATGTATCTGTGCAGACAACTGCGATACTTTAGCACCAAATGTTTCTCTGAATCTTTGATACCCAACTTTGTGCGCAGGGTATGGAACAGATTCGTCGGCTCGTGCACATCTTGATCCCTTTGTTGTCGCAGCGTGGTCCATTGTATGTACTTGTCCTCATAGCTCCCCACGGGATAGTACTGTTCCTTGACGGCGTCTCGGAAAGAATTCCAAGTTGGTACGGCCGAGAACAGAGAGGGTTCTGTCTGGTCCTTGTTCTCGCAGTAGGTTTCCCACCAGTCCTTAACATGGGGGGTAGCTTTGAGGAGTGCAAAAATAATCTTCTCCCGGTCTGAAAAGTCATGAACAGAGAAATATCCTTCTAATATATTCAACCATCTATCTACGGCATCTGCGTCTATTTGACCCTCAAATATGGGAATGTAAAAATTTACTTGTACCTTAAAGGGAGTCGCAACTCCAGAGTGGCTACTGGATGCAGATGCGCCGCCGGTGGGCAGCCGTTGAAGGATCTGAGCAAAGCTATCCATCATCGCGTTCCTTTGCTTTTCGAGGGCCTCCTCGAGCAATATTTTGATAGGATCTCCTGCTCCCTCATCTTTCTTTTCGTCCCCCATGGGCGTCCGTCGAGGTTTGCGAGGCTGATCTTGCAAAGGTTCCACCAGATCAAGCCCTAGCTCCTTATACCCCGACCTCGTTGGGGACATGCAAAGAAGGATCGAGAAAAGGCAGACCGCTCTGATACCACTGATCCGGATTTATGCAGGAACGCAACAGAATAAACACATAACCATAAATACAGAGATGCAGCGGAAATAACACTTCATTTCATTAATATCAAAGAACTGAAATTTGCTTACAGACAGAATGGAAATAAAACTAACTAGGGCACTGGTAGCTATCTCTGAGAAGAGATGTGGCGGCTACAGGCCTCTGAACTGCGTTACAATGAGGCTCGAGGGCCTATTTATTATTGAGAAACAATGGAGAACCCTAAGCATCCCAAAAACCTAACCCTAGGAGATGAAGCGCCAAAACTATGGGCCCCGTTTGGGTAAATTGGTGTTTCAACTTCCCAGGGACGTAACTTTGGCATACTATCTCTGTTTGACGCACATGATACATCATTAGAAAGCTCTATCCGAGGACTACAACTTTCGGGATGAATTTGATGATCAAATTCCTTGGTGCTTTGATACCCAAAAAAACGTCGTTTCCTTGGTGCTTTGATACCCAAAAAAACGTCGTTTAGGGCCTCAAAATGGCTTCGGAAGTTCAGGACCCGAAAAACTGCTAAAAATAGTAAGTTATGCCAAAACTGAAAAACTGAAAGAGACAATGGTGGGGGGCCAAGTGGAATAGGTGGGTGGCCACCAATATCCACCTGGATCAGTCATGGGACACGTATTCCAAGCTAAATGATGGGTGAAAACATCCTAGTACAGGTGTTCAATTTATTTTAAGGATGAAAATTTATCTTAAATTTTAGAAGCATTGGTGAATCTTACTAGTCCCAAATATGCAAATTGAAAAATGTTTGGGGACATTTTTTGTAAAAATACTTAGATATATAATAATTTTATAATATTCTATATAAAATTTTGGCGATTTTTTAAGTGAAATAATTTTATACTATAAATTTTGGGTGAATAACTTTTAGAAAAAACTGGAAATTGGCGAATCTTTATTTTTTTTAAAGAATGGAAAATTAGCTCACTTATGAATACTAGCCCCTAAAATTTTCCCTGGTGTTCATATGGTTTTCTATGGCTATGGAAATTGGAAAAGGAAATGGATAAAGGTTTGGAAAGGCAAGGTGGAATTTATTGGCATTTTTTATTGAAAAATGGAAAATAGGAGAAAACGGAAGTGAAAGATCACACATTGCATGTGAGGAGGAAAATGAAGGAAAATAATGGAAAATAAAGAAAATATATGCAGCATTGATAAAAAGGCATATTAGGATTAGTTCATGGATTTTGTTCAGTGCAGTTTTGGAGCTCTCGTTATTCTCTCTCTCTCTCATACTCTTGGATACTAAGAGTTTCCTTTGAGCACTCTTCGAGGGTGTGGCATACTTAGTGATTTGGAGAAAGATGGAAAAGGAAGAGCGGGAAAGTGTAAAAGGACACTGGGATCATAAACTAAAATGAGTTTTCGTTGCGAGTACTGAGTTGCATGTATGTTTTCCTCACTATTTTTGGCATGCATGGTGTATGCATGTGGTTTCTTGGTCATGATCTTTCATTGGCATGGAGGATTGATGTGATTGAGAGTGGATTTTTGTATCCTTTCCATTTCCTGGATAGCCATGGTGTTGTGGTTTCAATTTCATTTCTTGTTTTCTGGTTGGTTATCATGTTCCTTTAGTTGTGGGTTTATTTATGAGCTCATCGAAGCCTTTGTTAGACAAACACTCTGGAAGCCCGACAGATAGTTGTGGGTTGATTTACTAGTCCTGGAAGCCTTGGTTGGACAAATGCTCTGGAATCCCTAGGTGGGTTGAGTTACTAGTCCTTGAAACCCTATTTGGAAAAACACTCTGGTAGCCTTGTAACAGTTGAGGTTGAGTTACTAGTCCTAGAAGCCCTGGTTGGAAAAAGCACTCTAGAACCCTGGAATAGCTTGGGTAGAGATCAATTGTGATGGTTGTGATGTCCAACCGTGAGGTGAAATCATTGGTTGAGGGTTGAGATGGTTTGGACTCTCGAAGCCCTGGTTTGATTTTGATGGATTTGGTTTATGAGATCCCACATTCATGCTTGGAATATGGGACAGGGGGTGGCTAGGTGAGGAGATATTTGGCTCAACCATGTCTATGGTTGGATGGAATGTGGAAGTCCCATACTTGGTTTCATTTTTCTTATGATAATAAGAGATATTTTTCCCTTGTGTTGATGGGTAAATATTCTTGTTATTATATCGCTTATATGGTTTTTATGTAATTTTTATTTATGTTGCTTATATGTTGGTTATGACTGAGTTTTATGATGGTGAGGAAGTATGGCTCCCATCATGTTTTGATTCATAATTGAATGAAAAATTTATCTATGCCTAAATAGATTATAATGCAGTTAATGTGATGTAACAACAATGGTTGTTAGTGATTCTTAGATAAGTATGAGACCCCTATGCTCAGATATGTTATTAAAACATTTATATTACATCCTTGTGACATGTTTGATGAAATGCCTGTCATAGCTAGCTGGGGTCCTGTCAAGTAACTATTCGCATGATTTCTTATGCACCATTGTTTCATTGTTTTATTTCATTTCTGAACTTGTCATTGAGTTTTGGGAAGTGGCCTGGGCTCTGGGCCTGAAAAATTTCCTGAAATATCATAGATGCAGGCATAGGTCTAAGAAATTTAGTCCTTAGATGTGTTGGCTTGTGGCTTTCATGAAATATTAAGGCAACATTGAAATTTTAATTAATGAAGAGTCGGAATGGCCCAACCGGAAGGCTAAAGGGGAATCAACATAACTCCTTTGGCGCGCCTCCCATGTCTACCAATCATCATGGTCTCACCTCCTCCAAACAAGAAGAATAGTCCACAGAAGCAGTGGCACCACCCACCAAAGAGAAGTTTGCAACCGTTCCGACGGAACTCATAAGTGCGAAGGGTCGCGAGACTGACCCGTCGGAGGGGATGACATCAGATTCCCCTCGGGTCAATCAAAGGAGCTCCAGGGGGGCCAAGGTAGGGTTCGACCCTCAAATTTTGACCCAATGAAATCTGGTGGGCCCCACGCATGTACAACTGGCATAGGTAAGTCCAGGTAAGGTAAGTCCGCCCAAGGCATGAGGATGGTACCTCTGTGTCAGGCACATGGCCTCTCACCTACCCGGCCACCATCGACCAACCACCGCATGCCACCTGTCCCTCTGTTGATGTCCTCATGATGTCAGCGGTACATTTGTCACCCCGCTTCACTGCCTAGTAAAAACCTGTCTCCGCCGCTATTTTTACTCCCAATAGTTTGAATTGGTTACCACTTACCAATGTTCCTTACTCGGCTGGGCACCCTGGTAAAACTCACAGTATTGGCTACTTTTCCACTAGCGTCGCTTTCGCTGCTGCCTCAGGTATTTGGTCAAGTCATTTTCCCTATTTTCCTTTGCTATTTGTTCAAATTGTTATGGAAAAAATGAAGTGCACCGCCCTTGAAACCCCACAAGCCTGTGAATCCAGGATTGCTCTCGGTCTCTAACCACTCATGGATGCCTGCTCCCTACTATGTGACACAGTTTACCCTTTCAATGTAGCCTATATGAAGACCGAGCTCTTAGACTTTAAGCTACGGGGCGAGGATTTTTTTCAGAGTTGTTGATTCAGGGCTCTATTACCAAATTACCCCAACAATCCATCCCTTCCTTGAGTTCACAGCCTGGCTCACCAATGCCTACATTGAATGGAAGGATATTTTCCTCTCCTCTTAAGGGGTGAAATTCCTAAAAATTACCCCTCATCTCCGCAGAAAGGCCCTATGTTGCCCCTCCACTCAAAAGTGCATTGAATTCACTGAAGTCACCCTCTCCTGTCATTTCTCAAACTTGCCTGTGGAAAAATAAAGGGATTTCCTTGAGCTCATCACCACCTAAAGCCTATCTTCCCTCCCGCCTATCGAAACTATCCCACTGTCTCTATTTTGTGACACCATACAGCCTATCCTAGCAGTCATATCGGGAATGTTGGGTTTAGACAATGCAGATAGGGTAGCATTGCTAGTTTATGGTTTTTAGACCTCATGATGCAACTTGGGGTTCTACTAGACATCCCCACCTTTTTTTGGGTATGTCTTATATTATTTCCACGTTAGTCATGCGTCAGGGGGGGTTGACGGCCCCCCTTGTATGTTGCGCTAGACGTAGCAGGGGGGTAGTACCCCCCCTTGTTTGGGGTCCGGGGCAGCGCCCTGGGAAAATTTTTTTGGACCATATTTTTTGGTGGTTGGACCTGCCCATGGTTTTGTGCATGGGTTTGCACATGGTTTTGGGGCATGATGGTTTTCAGCCCCTGGTATTTTGTAGATCCGGTCAAGGGAAATACGGTTATGTTCTAATCCAGGGTTAATGGATTGGGGTTTATGTATGCTTCATCATGTATATATATGTGTTGTAACACTAATAGTAATATAATGAAAAATCAAGTTGGTCGTCCCGATTTGGGATCCAGGGGAAAGTCTCTGTGCATATTTGTTTTATGTTTAATGCTCTCGCTATTGTTTATTTTCTCTTTTTAAGATTCATTTTCATACAATTTATGTACAGGTTTAAAACCTACATTTGGTATCAGAGCAATTTCAGCTTCAAGAGGACGCCTTTGCTGCTGAGGGGTTTTTTTCTTGGGCCTGAGGTATACCCTGTTTAGTGGGAGATATGTGGGATCGATTCTTGCAGTGAAAGAAGACGGTGAGCTACGAGAAGATAGAGATCGAGAAATTTAATGGTTAGAGTTTTGAGTTGTTGAAGCTCAAGATGGAGGATCTGCTGGTGGATAAAGATCAGTGGATCGTGGTAGATTTGGGTACTAAACCAATGTCAATGTTAGAAGAAGACTGGAAGAAGCTGGATCAGAAGGCAAAGAACACAATATGGTTGTGTCTTAGATTCATTATTGTTGAATGTATCTGGGGAAGCTACGGCGAAGACATTGTGGGACAAGCTAGGGACTTTGTACCATTCTAAGTCTTTGGTGAATAAATTGTTCCTGCGGATAAAGTTGTATAACCTAAGGATGAAGGATGGAGACTCGGTGACAGAGAATTTGAATGCCTTCAATACTGTGGTAAGTCAGTTGTCATCTGTTGATATTAAAATATCAGATGAAGATAAGTGCATCAGATTGTTGTGTTCTCTACCTGATTCGTGGGGCAGTCTAGTTGTTGCAATAGGTAGCAATACAACTACCTTGAATTTTGATGACATTGTCTCAGCCTTACTGTCAGAAGAAATGAGACGAAGAAATATGGAGGGTCAGAATGGAGATGTCATATCTGTACGAGGAAGATCCCAAAACAGAAACAAGAATAAGGTTTCGAGTGGGAGATCTAAATCTAGAGGGAGATCTAAATCTCTTGGAAAGTTTGTAAAGGTGTGCTCGAAATGTGAAAAAGAAGGGCACTACAAAAAGGACTGTAGATCTAAAGCTTCTGAGAAAGGGAAGGGATCTGATGATGCTCCTTCTGCAGAGGCAAAAACCACCTCGGATGAAGGTGGGGATGTGTATTTGGCATCCTCTTCAAATACACATGTAGATCATGAGTCATGGTTGATTGACTCGGGTGCTTCCTTTCACTTCACTCCCCACAGGGAGTGGTTCTGTGAGTATGAGAAATATGATGGCAGTGATGTCTTCCTAGGGGATGATAGAAAGGCCAGAATCATCGAAAGTGGAAAAGTCAAGCTGAAGCTGAAAGGTGGAAGTATTAGAACACTTCGTAGTGTTTTTCACATTCATGCATTGGCCAAAAATATGATTTTTGTAAGCAATATGGATGATGCAGGTGTAAAAATAGTGTTCGAGAAAGATACCTGTAAGATATTTTAGGGAGAACTGGTATTAATGCATGAAGTTCAGATTGGAACTTTGTACAAGCTTCAGTTCAGTGCTATTATTGATGGGTGCAACAGTTCTGTGGTTCCCGAAAGTGGAGTGGAAAGCCTAGCGGTCTCTGGAGAAAAGACCATGCTATGGCATCAAAGGCTTGGACATATTGGAGAGAAGGGCCTTCAGATACTGCATGGAAATGGTATGGTAGAAGGTATGTCTAATAGCTCTCTGGATTTAAATTTCTGTGAACATTGTATATATGGGAGCAGAATCGAGTGAGTTTTCCTTCTGGTGCTAAGAGGGCGAACAAGATATTAGAGCTTGTGCACAGTGATGTGTTTGGACCTATGTCGGTTCCATCACTGGATAATTCTATGTACTATGTTTCATTCATAGATTAATTCTCAAGGAATACATGGATATATTTCTTGAGGAAGAAATCTGAAGTCTTTGACAAATTTAAAGAATTTAAGGCTCTAGTGGAAAACCAGACAGAGAAGAAGATACAGGTGTTGAGGATAGATAATGGTGGGGAGTTCTCCAAGAAGGAATTTGAAGAGTTCTGTAGGAATTTTGGTATACCATGGCAGAAGACTACTCCATACACACCTCAAAAAAACAAAGTTGCAGAAAGAATGAACAGAATGCTAATGGAAAAGGCAAGAAGCATGCTCATTGGTACCGGTTTAGGACAAGAATTTTGGGTAGAGGCAGTGGAGACTGCATGTTACTTGGTTAACAGATCACCTTCATCAGCGTTGGAGGATAAGACTCCACATGAGGTATGGAATGGTAAGAAACCCTCTCTTTCACATCTAAGGGTATTTGGATGTGATGCATATGTACATGTTCCAAAGGAGAAAAGGACCAAGTTGGATAATAAATCTGAAAGGTGCATCTTTATTGGGTATAAGGATGGTTTAAAGGGTTACAAGCTTTGGAACCCAGAAACAATGAAGGTTGTGTACAACCAAGATGTGGTGTTTAGAGAGGTGAAAGATGTTGTTAAACATGAAGTTCTACCAAAGGACCCTGAGAAGATAGAGTTTGAGCTAAAGGAGGATGAATCAAACTCTACAACAGAAGAAGACTCATAAGAGGAAGAGCCACAAACTCCAGTTGTGAGAAGATCAGTTTGGGAAAGAAGACAACCAGAAAGGTATAGTCCATTTGCTTTCTATTCAAATTTATCTTTAAATATAACTGATGATGATCCCATAACCGTTAGGGAGGTAGTAGATTCATAGGATGGAAAATTCTAGAAGGAGGCCATGGTTGATGAAATGGCATCCTTGCATAAAAATGAGGCATGGGATCTAGTGGAGTTGCCAGCTGGAAGGAAGCCCATCAGGAGAAAATGGGTGTTTAAGAAGAAGATGAATGTAGAAGGCAAGGTGGAGAAATACAAATCTCGGTTGGTAGCAAAAGGTTATTCCCAGGTGTCGGGAATTGATTTTGCTGATATTTTTTCTGTTGTTGCCAAAGTTACTTCTATTAGATTAATTTTATCTGTTGCTGCATCATTTGATTTTGAGGTAGCAAAAAATGGATGTGAAGACAAAATTTCTTCACGGAGATCTGGAAGAAGAGATCAACATGAAACAACCTGAAGGCTTTATGGTGAAGGGGAAGAAAGAACTAGTATGCAGGTTAAAGAAGTCTCTGTATGGGTTAAAATAGTCACCAAGGATGTGGTATCAGAAATTTGATACCTATATACGGGGACTTGGCTTCACCAAAAGAAATGAGGATCACTATGTTTATTTTAATTTAATTTGTGACCGTGTTATGTATTTTGTCTTGTATGTGGATGATATGTTGTTGATTTGAAATGAAAAAGAAATTATCCAAGATTTGAAGACCCAATTGTTCTCCAAATTCTACATGAAGGATCTTGGTGCTGTAAACTATATTCTAGGCATGGAGATTAAGAGAGATCAGGAAAAGAGGAAGTTCTGGTTAAACCAAAGGAAGTATGTTGAGACTATATTGCAGAGGTTAAATATGCAGGATAGTAAACCGGTGAATGCTCTGATTCCTGTAGGTGTAAATATGTTTGTTGAACAGTGTCCCAAGACACAAGAAGAAGAGGAGGATATGTCTCGTGTTCCATATGCAAGTGCGGTGGGTAGCTTGATGTATGAAATGGTATGTACTATACCATACATTGCACATGGAGTGGGAGTATTGAGCAAGTTTATGTCAAACCCAGGGAAGGAGCAATGGATAGCAGTGAAGCGGGTTTTCAAATATTTGCATGGCACTAGTGATTATGGCTTGTGCTACCAGGGAAGACCAGGATTGGAAAGAGTTTTGGAAATTCGTGTTTTTGTTGATGCAGAATGGGTTAGAGATATAGAACAAATAAGATATACAAGTTGGTATGTGTTTATCCTATTTGGAGGTGCAGTTAGTTGGATGAGTAAAAGACAGTCTGTAGTGGCTCTTTCAACTACAGAGTCAGAATACATGGCAGCCACTCATGCAAGAAAGGAAGCAGTTTGGTTGCAGAGATTGTGTTCAAGTATGGGGTTGGTGCAAAAATTTATAAGGATAGACTATGATAGCTAAAGTGCAATTTCTTGGCTAAGAACCCTACATATCCTTCCAAGACAAAGCACATTGATGTTCAATATCACTTTGTGAGATATATGGTTGAGGCTAAAAGGGTGTTGTTGGTAAAGGTGGACACCTTGAATAATGTTGCAGATGCACTGACGAAGTTTGTGAGCACTCATAAGTTCTCTTGGTGTAGAGAAACAATAGGTGTTGCAAAGCTGAGCTAATGACTCAACTCTCTTGTGGCCCCCTGCGGAAAGAAAACAACAAGTGGGAGAATGTTGGGTATGTGTTATATTCTTTCCATGACTAGTCACGCGTGAGGGGGTCACAGGGGGGGCAGTAGCCCCCCCTATTTAGGGTCTGGTGCAGTGCCCTGGGAAAAAAAATTTGGACCATATTTTTTGGTGGGTGGACCCGCCCATGGTTTTGTGCATGGGTTTGCATATGGTTTTGGGGCATGATGGTTTTTGGCCCCTAGTATTTTGTAGATCTGGTCAAGGGAACTACAGTTATGTTCTAATCTAGGGTTAATGGATTGGGGTTTATGTGTGCTTCGACATGTATATATATGTGTTGTAACACTAAAAGGAATATAATGAAAAATCAGGCTAGTCGTCCGATTTGGGATCCAAGGGAAAATCTCTATGTATATGTATTTTATGTTTTATGCTCTCGCTATTGTTTATTTTCTATTTTTAAGATTCATTTGCAAATAATTTCCGTACAGGGTTAAAACCTACACCTTTCTAGCCTCCGACATTAAAACTCAGTTTCAATACATATAGTCCTCTAGTTCCTTCAGATATTGTTCTTTAGTATTATACCTATTACCATTCAATCATGCAGACAAGTTCGAGGATTTAGGCCTGGACAAGTTCTCCATGAGGAATGCCGAGCCAAAATCCATTTTCGAATGGAGTCAGTTAGTTTTCCAGCACCCAGAGGGAAATGGGTACACGAAATTCATCATGGATTTCATGTCCAAGGCTTACGCAATCATACATGATGCCCCCCCGCCCAGGATTTTTCCTAAGGAAAAGGAGTGGCTCCAGTTCAATGAGATAGAGTGTGCCGGGGATTGGTAGTTATTCAAAGGTCATACTGAGATCAGGGTTTATGGTGCCAAAGTTCCTCTTTACCATATTTTGATGTTCATGTCCATGAGGATTTTTTCCCTTGAGTTTATCCACCAATTCCTGAGTGTTGACCAAACTTACTTTGTGCCCACAAAGAAGGGATATATCTTGAGGCCCCCAAATGTTGTAGGCCCCTTCACAATCAATTCGAGCACACACTCCCCTTTGTTGAGGGGCAACTACAAAAGATGAATTTCTTGCAAGGAGATGTATGTAACTATGATCCTAAAGGGTTTATTACGTGACTAAAGAAGAATATTAAGTCTTTAGCATATGATCATGAACCTAGGCCTCTTATAGAATGGAAAACTAACTATGACTCATGGCCTTTGGATATAGATATGGAAGTTGAATCCCCAGCTACCGAAGGAAAGGGAGACAATACACATGATGAAGTGGAGATCCTAGATCAGGAGAGCCACTAGGAGGACCAGGAACTCACAAATGAAGAAGAGGAGGATCACCTCAGTAACAAACATATAACTAAAGGGCCGTGAGAATAGGACACTGAGCATATTGAGGATGAAACCTCACAGCTTATAGGTCATGGTAAATATAAACTTGGGTTTCAGCTCTCTTAAATTTCCGCTTTCTCTTATGTGCCTTCAGAGCTTTCACAGGTTGTCACTTTTGGTAAGGGAGAAAGAAGAGAGCAGATTGATGTGAAGAACCAATATGCAAGAGAAAAACTAAGAGTAGAATTGGCCCAGTTCATGGATGAGCATCACATTAGTCTCACTACAGCCTTAGATATGGAGAAGGACTAGCTTATATTCACTGTCAACACTTGTCCTCCCATCCCCTACCCATGGGATCCAAGTACAAGGCTTTAGAGATGATTCTGGAGTTGGCCTCTATCCCCTTGCCAGACAAACTGAAATTGCATAAGTCAATTGGGGAAATGATACATATAGAGGTGCTAAGACATACCATCTCCCTATATAAGGCCGAGAAGAGGCTAGCTTAGATGAAAATCACTTTTCAAAGGGAAAGATCAAGTGCAAAGGATCTTGCCACTCAACTGAAGGACTATAAAAATATGGTAAGAGGTAAAGGAGCTGATCCCAATACAGCAGTGTAAACTCTTTTACAAAAATTTGAATTGGAAGTGCAGGAGCTATGGTGCAAGCTAGACATTCCTTATTCTGAACATATCCAAATGGAGGATTTAGCCAAAGTTGAAAAGAGAAAGACACCCTCACTGAGTCGCTTGCCTAGAAAGATGAGGAGAACGCAGAATTAAAAGAGAAGTTGGTTGAGCTACAACAGGCTCAAGCTAGCCATGTATGTCTAGTGCAGGTACTGGAGGATCCCCAAAGTACTCCAGAGCATTTGACCAAGGCTCTGGCGGACCTAAATATGTCTGAGGATGAAGCTCATACCACTCAATGACTCTTGGATGAAGCCAAGGTGGCCTTCATAGTAAACCAAAATATGGTCTCATCACTATAGAAGGAGGTAAAGACCCTTCACAAAGAGGCTCAGGAGCACCAGAAGTAAATCAAGGATTTGAAGGCGCAAATTAAAGGTAATATGTCATTAGTGGAAGCTAGGAAAATATTCTAGACTAAGATTATAGCAGAGGTGAAAGAGAATTGGAAGCTCATCACGCTATAAAATGATAATAAGAACGCCATCTAGGATTGTAAGGTACAGTTTTAAGCAGGACGCATGGAAGGAAATGAGAATATAGCGACTGCTCAGAGATATATCAGGTACATCAATGAGCTCCCCTCTGAAGAACTGGGCATGTGTGGAGTGGTCGACTGGTTCAGGACCATTATGGAGGTCACCAAAATGATCCAGAAGGAAGAGGCACGAGTAAAGGCATCATGATACTTGGCACTCGTGACAAATGGAGTGGATACATTTGGTCATGAATGGGGTAAGTTATTGGAATCAAAACTCCCCCCATGCTGGGATTAGTTAGGGCCATTGCTCACCTGGACCACTTATGATCAGAATTTGTCTAAGATCAAGTGTAAGGCCAACATGAAAATGGAGAAGACCTCTCATTTAAAGGCTGAGACATTAGTGGCAGCATTACACAATGAATTCTTTCTCCTTGCCATGGTTAAGAGATTTTTTTCTACTCCCCTTGATTACACTGAGCTAACTCAGCTTCAGGCATTGTTCGATATTTTTAGCTCTGCACCTCTGCCTGCTGACATTATATGGTAAATATGCTACAAGTATTCACATCCTCTAGCTCCATCTACTTCGCAGCAACTGCCACCTCAACCGTCCTGCAAATCTAGGTCTTACTTTGCTTCAGCGCATCCATGTAGCTTGGGGCCTTCTGCCACTCCTCGCCATCCTCGTTAAAGATGTCAAGATCAGGCTCATGCGACATTTATTTTCTTTTCTTTTTATTTTCAGTTATGTTGTAAAATAGGGTGAAATCTCGATTTCACCCTAAATATTTTTTTATTGTTAATTCTTTGTTGTAAATAGTGAAGAACAATAGTTCTCTTGATATGATATCTTTATATCGTATCAATTTTGATTTTGATAGGAAATAGAAATATCAAGAAAGAATATCCATCTAGGAAATATCTGGCTGATGGCCTTGAATGTAAGAATTATTAAGAGTAAGCTCAACAAGTATATAAGGGTTCTGTTTTCCATGGAATTTTTAGTTTAAATATTTTATAGCCCATTTTGTAATGACTGTGATAAGCTCTGAATGGATATCTTGAAGAGATGTTTTGAGAAGATAATATATTAACGAATTTTTGCAAATGGATTCCAATTGGACTTTTGAACAATATGTATGTATCTTTGATGTTTTTTTTTAACTTTCTATATTTTTTTTGCTGAATGCTTCTTCAATTATATTGTGTTCAGAATGTTTTTTACTGATGTTTAATAAATGAATTTGCCTATATCCCGTTGTGGGAAAATGGTACTCATCAGTTAATCACTTGGTTACCTTAATTGGGCTCGACGAAGGATTACTGTTTCATAAATCTTATAACAACCACTTTCTTCTTTAAGTCTGAGAGGGGTGGATTCTTTCTACATAATAAGCCCGCCTCCCTCAAACTCTCCTCCTCTATTAATATAAGAATTCATCCATTTTACCGCTAATGTCTATTCATTGGTTTAAAACTTGGCCCATTCACAAAAATTGAATTTCATATGGCCTCAAGCCCACTCTGAGTCATGTCTAGTATACACCAGAGTTAGCATGATTTCTCCCACAATTATTTCGAACCACCAAATAAATAAATCTTACAAAAGTTATATTTCAGAGGGTCTCCTCAAAGTGAAAGTTAAAAATAAAACCTCTTATTCTTAAGATGTCCTAGGCACTGGTATTTTGAATCTTGAGATTGTCTTTAGGAGTGACAAAATATTTTAGGCACCGTTTCCAGGGATACGAATTAGAAAAATATTTCCCTGGAATACAACATTATCTTCACATTTCAATCAAGTGAGCATGAAGGGTTTAGAATTTCACAACCCTCACCTTGGCGACTCCACTATTATCAAATTCAAATAAGCTGTAACCCTGACGTACACAAGGCTCCATACTCAATCAGATACTTCCCAGCTGAAAACCCCCTCTGTATATGATCATGAAAAGATCATATTTAGGAGAATTTGGAAGGAAAAGAAACCAAGCTAGGCCGAGCTACTCTCTATTTCTCTAGAAGATTCGCCCTCCTCATCTCATAAAGCTAATATCTATGGCCTTGGTTCCACAACCTGTGTACTTGAATATCCTCCAGAATCCTCTGCTCTAGCCAACTCATTCATAAAAGATGAAGCCGAGTCTGAAGAAGTTAAAGAAGTTTCATCACTCCAAATATTTTCACAGATAAATATCCACACCGCTACTCATCAAATACCTATTATACCTCGGCCAAATCATCCTCATAATCTACCACCACTGTCCCCCATGGCTGTGTCTAGCTTCCTCCTGAACATGTATGCTCCATTAGGCCTTCCTCAGTTTTTGAATGGCATGCCACAAGATTATCTCAAGCTCCTGCCCAGGTTCACCGGGGAAGATAATAATCTGGCGCAGAGACATATTGAAAAATTATACGCCTTTGATGAGAACGTGAATGTATAGTACTTAGATGTGGTGTTAAGGATTTTTGTCCAATCCCTAGATGGAGAAGCTTGGAATTGGTTCAAGTCTCTAGCAAATAAAACAATCCACACTTGGGAAGTAATGGAAAATTTCTTCACATTGAAATGGGGAGAAAAGAGGGACCATGGATATGTTCTCACTAATTTCAATTCCCTAAATAAGAGACATAATGAGGATGTAACAGAATACATAAAGAGGTTCAACAAGCTCTATAATAATCTTCCTACTAAAATAAATCCTCCCCAAGCAGCTGCTAAGGTTTTTTTTCGCAAGAGCTTTCGAACCATAATTTGGGTTCACCCTAAGAGAAAGGAAGTCTACATCTCTGCATCAGATTCAGACTGACGCATTGGAGGTAGAAGCAAATTTTTATTCTACTAGTAAATTCAAGGGGAAGACAGAACATAAAAAGAAGAAAGAATAGGGAGGGGGCTTCTACTTCAAATCAAGAGAGGGAATCACAAGAGTATAGAATTGAATAAATTAACAAGTTAATCAAGAACCTTTAAAATAAGTTAGTTAAGCTTGACTTGGAAGCCAAAAATTCCCCTCCTCGTTCTAACCAAATGATTCCTAACTGAGGGTTTAACCCCCAGTATAGGAAGCCCCCCTCTACAGTTTTTGCAGTGTGAAAGGAAGGAACAACAAGACCACATTCAACCTCCTCTGTACTTGGAGGGAGAAGTAGAGGGACAAGTTGAGGAAGTTACAGATAGCCAAGAAAATTAATTCCTCGCTTAATTTGATGATGAGGAGGGATAACTCATCCTATAAGGAGAAGGAGAAGGAGAAGGAGAAGAGAAGGAAGTCCCTCCAGAAGATCAAGATATTGACAATCACTGCAGACATTTTGTGGATTTCATGCAGGCTTAACTCCACAAGAAGTATGATCTTAGGTCATCTCGACAGGGAACCCAGGTACAAGAGCAGAATGAAGATTCAACATCAAGGGAACAGATCCCTCCTAATCCTACCTGTAAAGGAAAAAGACCATTAGAAGAGTCAACCCCTCATAAGGCCACTGCATCTATCTCCACAAAGAAAGACTATAATAATCCTAAAAAAGAGAAGTCCCCATCAATACCCTTCGATCTCCCTGACCCCTCTAAATAACATTTCAAAGAATCCATTACCGAAAAAGGGCCCACATCCTTTAATCTCTAGAAATAATTAGAGAAGGTCAAGATCTTGGTTCCCATGATTGAACTTTTGAAACAACCTTGATACAAAGCTCAAGTGTCCCAATTCATGTAGCCTCATGGTGTAAGCCCCCTTCCTAACAACCTCAATCTCCAAGAAAAATGACCCATGGTGGTTTTCGGACCTCACGTAGAAGAGAAGGACTCAGCCACTCCCCCGTTCTATGTGGTAATACATGACTTATTATTGCACAATTGCATGTTGGATTCTTGGGCTTCACATAACCTATTGCCTTTGTCTATTATAGAACCACTAGGATTGAAAATTACAAAAACCTTATAAATATTTGTACTCTTTCGAATCCAAAAGGGTAAAGTGATTGGGTATGATAAAAGACTCGGTAGTGAACTTAGCCCAGATCCTGGCCAAAAGTGTGGTAATGGATATTGTTGTAGATGATATCCCAATTCGCTTTGTAATGCTATTGTCGAGATCCTAGGGTTCCAAGATAGGAGGATCAATAAAACGCGACCTCACCTACGCCACTATCCCAGTGTTTAGTGGGAAGGAAAGAAGGTTATACCGTGAATCTAGGTTTGTAAATATGGTCACTAAAGTTCATGGTTCAACCAATTCTCTAGTATATGGTAAGGAGGGTTCAGTCCTCTAACACAGAGAGATGCCATAAATAGAGAAGAGAATAATATATGGACTTTGTAGTTTGATGGGGATTATTCACGATAAGGAAATGGGGCTAGGGTACTCTTGATATCGCCAGAAGGATGCTTACTTCCTCTCTCTTTCAAGCTGGAATTTGAAGCCACAAACAACGTGGCTAAATATGAAGCCCTATTGTTGGGACTACAGGAAGCACGAATCATGAACATACAAAATATTAAAGTGTTTGGGGACTTAGAGCTAGTAGTAAGGCAAGTTAGGAGCCAATGCTAGACTAAGCACCTACAACTCAGATCTTATAGGAATGAGGTGTGGGAATTATTTGAAAATTTATTCTCGGATTTTAACATTCATTTCATGCTGAGGGATAATAACAGAATATTTTACTCGCTAGCTATGGCTGCCAACAATTTCTGCCCTCTGCAGAATGCATTACTCAGATATGAGGTGGAAGTGGGATATCGCCCCTCCATCCCGGACAACGTGAAACATTGGTAGGTTTTCAAGGATGAAGAGAAGGTCAAGCATTTCATGGAGATGGTGGGTGAGTTCTCAAATTTGTTGATTGACTTGGTGGTTGAGGATGTGTTGTAGAGAAATACAACTCCCTCATTTTTCATTTATAAATGAAAAATGGGGACCCTTTTAAACGATTACTTGATAGTACTACTATTGAAATTTGAAAATGAGGAAAGACCTAAATGGGTTTGATTTGTTCTTATTGATCTATATTAATTAGTTTTGACCTCATTTGGATTAGTCATTGTGAAATGCACTTGTTTGAAGGCCTTTTATTTTATATATGTTTGATTTTAGGGATCCTTCATTTTCCAACTCCCTTCTTTATTGGCATTTCAAAAAAATTCTTGACTTTTTGAAACTTTACCACTTGCCTCATGGTTTTGATCATATTTTTGCACCTCCTTGTTTCCTTTTGCATTCATGGAATATTTTCATAAATGATCAATTGAAGACAAAGTGGCACCTTCTGTTGCCACATCATCTCTCATTTGGTATTTGACTTCACTAATTGGCATTTCTTCCACATGACTTAGTGCATCATTTCGCATTCCACATTGATTTTTTATATCCTTCACTTGGTTTGACACATCCATTAATAAAGAAGTGAATCATTAATTTATCATTTTATCCATTTTTGTACATAAATAAATACAATTTCATAACTTTATCAATTTGTAAAAAAATTAGATTAATTATATTTTTTCTTTATTTAAAACAAAATAAAACCCACCTATGAACTATTTATTAAAAAGCACAAAATAAAATAGTGATATAACAAACATTCATGGGTTAAATATATAAATTAAAAACTTTATATACAAAAAAACCACTTGTATACTATGTAATAAAAATACATTGGACTATGAAATAACATGATACAAAAAATTTCGTTGTGTTAAAAAACATATGCATCAGACTATGAAAGTTCGGTGGGTTAGTATGAACCAACAGGATTAAAGTCATATATGTATTCGTAACTATCGACTTAAACTTTATACAACGCTATTACAAAATTCGATGGTTGAAAATCCATGGCATTTAAAAATATTATAACTGCATTTGCAAATGTTAGAATATGTGATAAGGTTGTAGATTGCCATAGTAATATTTCAATTAACAAATTTATTAAACCGGCATTAGAATTTATATTTAACATATGTTATCGCTGCAGGATCGCCGACCTATCACACGTAATAGTCCATGCAACGCACCCAGTTTGTTGACTGCCGGAGATTTCAATTCTATCATAAAGTTCTATTTTGGGTTTTAACAATCAATATCAGCACTAGGAATTGGGGGTATTTATCCCTAAATATAATGAGGATAGGTGGAGATAGGGATTCAAATCCCTTGGTCACATTTTTTTAGCTCAACCAAGTGCATTTTTGGCAAAGAGAAATTCAAAGGCAGCATTATATAAACCATCAGAAATACATTTGAAGGGGAAAAAAATTTCTTCAAATCAGTTTTTCAACGGTTTGAAGGAGACGCTACAAGATCAGAAGGAGAAGGGGTCGCGATCCAACATAGGGGATTCTTTGCTATCATTCAATCTACAGTTTTTGCATTTCTGTTTTGTGTAAAGGAGGTGATTGTAAAGATTGTAAGAGATTTTTTGGCCTTTCTAATATTGCTTAGAATTTTTGCATGTAATAAAATCATAGGTCTCAAATTCTCAATGACTGCATATTTTGTAAGCAAAGCTTTGGCATTATTTTGAATTTCCATTCATGAGTATTTCTACCTGAATGCTGAATTTTTTATTTATGTCCAAGTTTTGTAATTGATTTCGATTTCTATTCTAAGATATATTTCTATTGATACTGTTAGCCCCTTATGAATTACTTGACAAGCAAGCAAGGGGCTATATGTCTTATGAGCCTTCAAGGAATGGATTTCCCTTTAAAACACATCATCCTTGAAGCCTTTTTATGATTCCCTACCTTTGACTGTTTCCCTCTTCTGTTATGAAGTCAGTAAGACTTGCTGATGATAACAATTGTGCTCCAAAAGGCCATTGTCTTCCCCTTGTACCTCTGCAGAATGCTTCATTTCACCCGTTTTCCCCCTTTTTTCAAAGTCCCCTTTGTTCCCCCTAAATCCCCCCTTACACTCAAAAATCTCCCCAAAATCCCCATGAAATCCCACCCTTGCCCTTTGTTTTTCCAAATTCCCCCTTAGTCCTCCTATCGTTACCCTCCTACGGCTTTAAAATCCATTTAAAGGGCTAAAAAACCCACTTTTTAACCTTATAATAGGGCTTAGCCCCTTTTCCCACCAACCCCAACCACTTCCCCACATATACCCTTTGTGCCAAGACCAAGCGCTTAAAGCCTTGGGAGCTAATCGCAATCGAAGAGTCGGGCGTGTGCATTCCTTTGTATCATCGAAAAAATCTGATGCGATTTGGTTTCAACACCAAGTCCCGCGACAGGATATACACCGTCGATCTGCTGTTTTGATCCGACGGTGGAGCGCCAATCGCACCCCCCCACCTAATCGCGATCGCAAGTTTCTCGTGTCACCCCTTTCGTTCCTCCCGATCGCGACGCTCCGATCACATTTGGACCGTCGATCTTCCCGCCGGATCGGATGGTCCAGCGCTAATCGCGCTCCCTGCTCTAATCGCAATCGCAAGTTTTTGTTCGGTGCCACTTTCCGCCTTTGCGATTGTGATCTCCCTGATCTCATCCTAGCCGTCCATTTCCCTGTTGATCCTACGGCCCGACGCTAATCGCTCCATCGCAATCGTAGCATTCAATCGCATCTCCCTTTGCACACCCCCCGATTGCAATTATCCCGATTTAATCCCGGCCGTCCGTTAATCCACGATCCGACAGTCATCGCACTTCCTGCCCCATCGCGATCAGAACATTCATAATGTGCCACACTTGTTTCCCTCCGATTACGATTGCTCTGAACCGATCCTAGTTGTCCATCTCCCCGCTGATCCAACGACTATCGCATGTCTCCGCCTAATCGCAATCGGAAGTTTGTTGGTGCTGCCCCTTTGTGTCCCCTCCGATTTCGATCCCCCGATTCACATCTCCACCGTCGATTCCCAGGTAGATCCAACAGTCATCGCATCCCCTTTCCCAATCGCAATCGGAACTTATGTATTGTGTTCCCCCTGCCCCTTCCTGATTGCGATGCTCCGAATTAATCTCAACCGTCTGTTGGATCTGAAGATCTGACGGCTCAGATCTAATCGCCCTCCACCACACTGGGTCCCACCATGTACGATCTTTCCCCTCACATTTCGTCCAAATTCCTTTGTATTTCCACCGATAACCAAAGTTTTATGTTTTTCATTAAAGGTCTTATGTTTCATATTTGTTCCACCCGTTGTTCATAAATCATCCTGTTGTTCGATCTCCACCGCCGATTTTCATCTCCAAACCATGATCGAACGGTCCATATGCAGGTTTCAGTCAAACCCTATTTTCTCACTGTTACACCATATCAAAGAATTTTCACCGTTGTTTCATATTAAACCACTGTTACCACCGCCGTGCTATCACTCCGCCCATCCTCCGGTACAAAAGTTGAAACACCGCCATGATTGCACAGTGTTGATACAGCGGCAAGTTTTCACTGACAGAGGTATTAATGAAGTGGCAGAGAGTTCCAGGCATGAAAACAAAGATCTTTGAGCCTTAAACCAAGTTTTTCAAGGCAAGCTACTAGGTCAAAGACGTCATAGACCACCAGAGGATACAGATATGCAGAAGTTAATATATAGCAGGTTTTTCTACATCAGCAGAATGTTTTTCCCAGGAAAGGATGGGTTGCCCATACTGCTTTTATTCTATGCCGTGCTCCAGAGGAGATTTCCACCCAGACCACAGTCCAAAGCTACCAGAACACTTTTTTCACAAGTATGGTGGACCATTCAGTCATTTATTTACCTGTTTTTTATGTCAAACCAGGAGGTAACTCCGCAAATCAGAATGTTTATTAAATGAGGAATGTGCATGTATTTATACATGGAGGTGAGGCTATTGGGATTCATATCCCAATGACTCTTGGCCTTCCTTATTTCCTAATATTATTTATTATACAATATTACATATCCACACCCAACCCATAGGATTAGGTGTTAACATTCCCCCCTTTAATCCGAACGGATGTTGGTGAGTCCAAGCATCGATCTGAACTTTTCAAAATTTTCTCTGCCAAGTGCTTTGGTGAAGATATCAACAGTTTTCTCATTTGTGGAACAATGATGTAGATGGATGGTTTTGGCCTGAACATGATGTCGAATTAGATGGTATTTTGTATTGATGTGCTTTGTTCGATCATGGAACTTTGGGTTCTTGGCCAACTTTATTGCAGAAGTGTTGTCAATCATGAGTGGTGTGGAGTGCATTTGTTTCATCTGCAAATCTTCCAAGATTTTCCAGAGCCACACAATTTCTTTTGTTGCTTCAGCTGCTGCCACATATTCTGCCTCGGTCATGGAATCTGCTGGAACTAATTGCTTATGTGATCTCCATGAGACTGCTCCTGATCCAAGACTCATGGTGTAACCTGTAGTAGACATCCCTGTTTATTTGTTGCCATCAAAGTCTGAATCAGAGTATCCGATCAAGCTGAAGTCGCCTACCTGCATATATTTGAGTCCAAAGTCTTGAGTCCCCTTCAAGTACCTTAACACTCTTTTTGCAGCAGACCAATGTCGTTCACAAGGTTTTTGCATGAACCTTGAGAGGATTCCAACAGCAAATGAAATGCCAGGTCTGGTGGTGGTCAAGTAGATAAGACTTCCTATAAGCTATCTATACTTAGTTGCATCCTCGAATTCCTTCCGTTCAATAGATGTGAGCTTCAAGTTTTGTTCCATTGGAGTGGTTAAGGGATTGCATTCATCCATGCCAAACTTGTTCAAAAGATCTCTAATGTACTTCTTTTGAGAAATAAATATATATTTAGGATGTTGAATTACTTCAATACCCAGATAGTAATTAACATGACCCAAATCAATCATTTCAAAACCTTTCTTCAATTCTTTCTTCATGGATGCAATATAGCTCTCATTGTTCCCTGTTATCAAAATATCATCTACATATACCACAAGATATACAACTGTTTTTCCAACTTTCTTAACAAACAAAGTTGCATCATCAAGATCAAAATGTTTGAAGTCAAGTTTCAGAAGATGCTCGGTTAATTTCTCATACCAGGCTCGTGGTGCTTGCTTGAGGCCATACAAGGATTTTATAAGCTTGCAAACTTTGTGTTCTTTACCCTTTACCACATATCCTTCTGGCTGGGACATATAAACTTTCTCCTTTAGATATCCATTCAAAAAGGCGATTTTTACATCCATCTGATGGACTTTCCATCCATTCTGAGCTGCTAGGGCAAAGAGAGTCCGGATGGTGGTCCATTTTGGTGAGCCATCTGCTTTATACTTGTTCTTGTAGACCCACTTACAGCCAATTGGTTTTGTTCCCAAAGGCGGATCAACCAGCTTCCAAGTGCCATTATTTATCAAGGCATCATACTCCTTTTGCATCGCTTCTTTCCATTCATCATGAGAAGCGGCTTCTTTGAAGGAAGTTGGTTCATGATCTGTAGACAGACTCAATTCACAGTTATAAGCAATATCCATATCAACAGGAGAATCATAATTATCTACATCACCTTCGATTTTTTGAGTGGAACTTCTTGTTCCTATTTTTCCAACCTCATCAGGATGAACATTCTCCAGTGTCTTTGTCAGCCATTTGGGAGGACCTTTCTGAGATGGCCCAGGCTGCTCATTTGACTGAGTTGGGATTGATTCAAGATTTAATCTCCTAATTCTGTCAATCACATCATTCAATGTGTCATCCGTGGTTGTTTCTTCATGTGGGGGAGAGAGTGCTTCAGGACATGATTCCACATTTTGATTCAATATCGGAATCCCCCCTTCAAGATGTGGAATCTCATTATCAAATTCTTGGAAAGACTTTGCATGTGTGAATCTATCCAGGCGATCAAGTTGCCGCTCAACAACCTTGTCACTCTTGGAATATTCAAGGAATATGACATCTCTTTCTATTACAAACTTCTTATTTGCTTCATCATAGAGATGATATCCTTTGGAGGTATTGGAGTACCCCAAGAAGATACATTTTCGACTTCTAGCACCAAGTTTGTTCCTTTGACCCTTGGGTATCAAGGCATAACAGGTGGAGCCAAAGACCCTGAAATGCTTTACCGAAGGAATGTGGCCATGCCACATTTCAAAAGGAGTTTTGTTTCTAATTAAACTTGAAGGACAACTATTCTTTATGTAAACAGCACATAGAACTGCATCAACCGAAAACATCAATTTTACATTCTTGAAAAATAACATGGAGCAAACCATATTTAAAATAGTTCTGTTCATTCTTTCAGCTACACCGTTCTGTTGGGGATTATATGGCACAGTTGTTTGATGTTTGATTCCATGTTGACGAAGATAAATTTCAAATTCGTTTGAAGTGTATTCTTTTCCATTATCAATACGTAGAGAGCCAATATGAGTTTGTGCATCATTTTCTATCCATGCATGAAAATTCTTGAATGTTTGAAAAGCATCAGACTTGTTCTTCAATAAGTAAATCCAACACATTCTGGTGTAGTCATCAATAAATGTCATCATGTATTTATTTCCATTTGCAGAAGAAATAGGCATAGGACCACATAAATCTGAATGAACAAGCTCAATTTTTCTATGTGCTCTGGAGTGTGAATCATGAAATGGCTGTTTTCTATGCTTTTCTAGAATACAAGCATCACATTCCTTAGATTTTCTAGGAATTGTAGGTAGTCCATTAACACCATTTTTCTTCAACAAACGAAGGCTTTCATAGTTTAAGTGTCCAAATCTAGAATTCAATAAAAGACTTGATGGGAATGTACCTTCATCATGATGTGAACTGAATGCAAAGTTTTGAGCATGAGCAGATGAACCTTTTAGCTTCAAGGGTCTCCCTTATTCTATTCCCTCCATGACAAGTGAGTGATCTGATGCTTTTATGACCTCTGCCTTGCCATCAAACAAGTGAATGGAGTGTCCTTGCTGGCGGATTTGGACCAGGGACAGCAAGTTTCTCCTCAACTCAGGGAGGTATAGAACCTCATGTAGAATATGATCTGGAAGACCAGGCAACTTAAGCCTGACTGTGCCAAGCCCTGATGGCTTGAGTTTGGATTTATCTGCGAAATATATTGCTCCATCAACTTTGTCAGTAAATTCTTCAAAAAAATCTTTTCTAAATGTCATGTGACATGTTGCTCCTGAATCTAGCAACCAATCATCTCTCCATGAAGTAAATGAAACATCAAACAAGTCTTCATTTACTCCATTGTTACAATGTGCTAGAACATAATGAGCGGATTCAGGTGCTTTACCTTTGTCTTTGTCATTAGTTTTACCTTTGTCTTGATTTCTTTGCTACTCAATTTTCTCCCAAGGTGTTCTGCATTTGGATGCATCATGTCCATCTTTATTGCAACGTGTGCAATGAATATTGGATTTGTCAGATTGTCTGCCCCCCCTTTCTGTGAAGTTTCTTCTTCCTCTGCCTCTTCTGCCACCACTTCCTCTGGATGAATCTAGAGGATGACTCTTTTCTCTATGTGCCAAGTATGCAGCCTCTTCAAAAGACAAAGGTACTGTCATCTTCCCGAAAGCTTTCTCTCTTTCTGCAAACTTTTTCTCAAGTGTATCAAAGGTGATATGATCAAGGTTCCCACTTGCTTGTAATGACTCAAGATAATGTGAGTAAGTCGGATATAATGCCTTAACATATGCTATGAGAGGTATGTCCATTTTTACACCAATGCTATCAATATCATGCATGATAGATCTAACTTCTGAAGCTAAAGCAAGGGGATCATCATTCTTCATTTCAAGACTGAACAGCTTAATCATCAATTGAAAATTTTCTAATTTTGAATGTGAGTCATAGAGTTCTTTTAGCTTGCTCAAGGCATCATAGGCATTTGAGAATGATGAAATATGGCAACTCACCTCTTCATTTACGGAAGCTGCAATCAAGGCATAGGCCTTGCAGTTCTTGTTTTCCCAAATGGCGAGCTCCTTGTCTGAATTGGGCTTTGCTGGTGGATTTCCTTATTGTCCTTCACAAATTCCTTTCCACAACTCATTAAAAATGAGTGTGTGTTTAATCTTCTGAGACAATTCAAGATAGTTCTCTTTGCCGGAGATAACCACCCCTACAATAGATATGAGAGAATGCATTCTTCTGAAGGGAAATAATAATTACTTTGCTGGAAAAAAAAATCTTTTGAAGAGGAAAAATCTTCAATTCTAAAATTTTTCTCAATTAAAGGGGACAAAAACTCTTTACTAAAAAAAAGGACTGAATTCTGCACCAAAAAATATATATATATATATATTTTTTGTGTTTGAAGAAAAATTGTATTGGAAGTATGGTGGGGGGGGGGCGGGGGGGGGGGGTGGCGCTTTTGAATAATGGACAGAAGTTATGAAGGGCGGTATTGAATATTATGAAGGGAGGTATGGAATGTTATATGAGGAGCGTTATTTATGACAAGGGGGCGTGAATGTTATATGAGGAGCGTTATATATGACAAAGTGGTATTATATGGACAGCGCTGTATTATAGGTGACAGAGTCGGTGGTAAAAATGGAAAGGAGGTATTGTTAAATACAGGTGGAATTAAATGCAGGTGCAATGGAATATGAATGAAGGGGGGGCGTATTATATAGACAAAGGGCGGTATATGCAGCGTGGAGGGTGGTGTATGAGGGTGGAGTGGTATTCAATACCACGATACTTAAATGGAGTAGGCGTTGAGGTGATGTATACCACGCTGTGTTAAATGGAGAAGGCGTTGAGGCGTTGAGGCAATGTATACCACACTGTGTTAAATGGAGCAGGCATTGAGTGGGGCGTAGCATAGAGGGAGAAGGCGTTGGGGAAGGCGATGGGGAAGAGGGGAGATGTGAGGGGGCAGGGAGAGATAACAGAGAGGGGAGGCAGATTTTAGGGAGAGCAGGTAATGGGAAGCGATAGGTATGGATGAGAGATGTGTTGGAGAACGAGGGAGGTCGAAAGGCCGTTAAGAAAATATGGAATCAAATATTTGTAGGACTGCAGAATTGCAGAGTGGCAGGTATCTACTGGAACTGAAAATTACAGGATTTCAGGGACTGCAGATTGCAGAATCTTCAGGAGCTGCAAATGTCATAGCTGTGCATAAATTGCAGAGATAAAAAAAATGCAAAATTTCAGTATAGCAATTTAATGGAGCAGCAAAAACTATACATAAAAACTGACTGAGCAAAGGAATGAGGGAGTTACACCACAGGAAAAAATTCCAATAGTGGGACTAGCTCTGATACCATGTCAAACTAGGAGGTAACTCCGCAAATCAGAATGTTTATTAAATGAGGAATGTGCATGTATTTATACATGGAGGTGAGGCTATTGGGATTCATCTCCCAATGAATCTTGGCCCTCCTTATTTCCTAATATTATTTATTTTACAATATTACATATCCACACCCAACCCATAGGATTTGGTGTCAACAGTTTGTTCACCAAAGGTACTACAGAGTACAGCAAACCAGGATGCATCAGAGACATACCTGGAGTTAATGAAGCCTGACGAAGACCATTATTTCCTCCAAAGAGTGCCAAAGATTAATGATCAAAGTTTAAAACAGGATGGGCTTCGGCCCTCTTCCTCTTCTGAGTGTTAATGTTGCACTTAGTTTTCTACCTACCTCCTCTGCTTCTCTTCAGTTATAAAACTCATGAAGAAAATATTGTAAGGTTGTTGATGAGATATATGTGAATTGCAAGCTTTCTCTTGAGGCATGCTCACTGTGTAAAGTTGTAAGATAGGCTAAGGAGTATGTTTTCAAACTGAATTTCAAGCTATTGGCAAATGTTGTACCTGATTGGTGTTGATCTTAATATGACAAGCACATTTCTTTGGATCCTGATCTAAAGCTGCGGTGATGTTTTTCTATCTCTGAGTTTTATTTCATTCCATTTTAGTTCTTCTGGCTTGCATCAGAAATTTGGCATAGGATTTGCCCTTTTTAGGCACCCTATGCTTCTGCTCTCCTTGCCTTAATGTTTTCTGCTAAATGTGTTATCTGAGAATTGGTTTTAGTTAATTTAACCTATGTAGTGGATGTTATTTCCTGCTATCTAATGTATGAGTTAATGAATATGCTTCTTAGATGTTATTGTTAGAGTTTAACTAAATGAATTGGGAACACTGGGAGTGTGGAACTCTATCTCTGTCTCACTAGGATCCTTTTCAGTTAGTTAAACCTTTCTAAGTTCCCTTAGTTTGTTCCTTGCCTTTCTTTGAGAGTTGCCTAAGATTATGTCCAAGCAGGTCTGGAGTTAAATGACCTCTGACCTGATCTATAGATAGAAATTGGTTTACCCTCATCCTTTCACTTTCTTCCCTGATTGTTTCACTCCACCTATCTTTTTAGGATCCAATGCTTTAGATGACTAGCCCAACTGAAAGCCTGCATATTGAACAGCAAGTAAACCCTTTCCTAACTCCATTTGCCCAATTGTCTTGAGATACTACCTGAATTTATCCCTCTTTGCCTAAAATCTTCTTTGCCTTGCCTTGTCTTATATTGAACCCTTCATTCCTGATTCCCAACAACCAAATCAAAACAAATCAAACAAAACCCCGAGCCTTATAACTAGCCTAACATCTTAACATTTGAACTTTAAATATATATACCCTTGACAATCATAGAGAGATCCCTCTCTAGACCCAGGAGGGCTAGATCCTGAGGTCTGAAATTTGTTTGATGTTGTCTCATCTTTTGGTCTTGCCAATCTGGCCAAAACATGGGAACCCCAACATAATGGCGACTCCGCTAGGGACTTTCTGAGTTTTCCTCACATTACTATATCATAAGCCCCAGAAAAACTACAATCTCTGGTTAGGTTGGAAGTTAAAAATTGCTATTCACACATCAAACTCTAAACCATTTTTTGTGTTTTCCCATACTCTTGGACAGAGTCTGGAAAGGGCCAGGTAGCCTCCAGATCTCACACTCTTTCAGAGGTGCCATATCTGGTAAATTACCTCCCATTCAATCTCCGGTTAGATTTTGCTGTGTTCAAAAGATATCCTTGAAAGAGGACATCCCTTAGACATTGTGGTGGACAGTGTACCCTCCAAAACATCCTAAACCTTTCCACCTGGTGAATCCATATTTCCTAAACGATTAAAAGACTCCACTGGTGATCAGTAAGCCTAATTATTATATTGGTTCACATTAGACTCCACTAGAAGACCAGCCTCCATTGCAACATCAACCACAGTAAAAGTAACAAGTAGGGTTAAGATGCTTGGTTAAAAACAACACTCTAGCTTACAGAACCATTCACACAAGAGCTTATCCTAACCCAGACCCACCTGAAATAGTTGAAAACCCTGAGAGAATCCTCAAGGGATCTCATACACCTAAACAATCAACTATTTCTAGTCACATCCATAGAGCTAACTCTACACCAGAAAGCTTTACAGCTCTATCAGACCCACTTTTTGACCTAGGCACTCAAAAAAATTTACCAAGAACTAGGTCATTCAGTGTCCTAGACCAGCCAGAACTTGAGATTCCTGGTTCACCACCTCAAAGTGGTAAACACCCTGGGAATAGACAGACCCCTCCATTTACACCACCTGATATTCACTTCATTCAAAACTTGGGGCTCAGTCATCCTATATCTGCTCTTCAGTCTTCTGCTGGTCCTAGCATCTCTCTTGTCCATATACCAGTTGCTCAAGCCAACCCTTTACCTCATCAAAACATCATCATGGCAGCCTGGTATGCACCTCTGGTTTTACCTCAGCCTCTAGTACCCTTACCCAATGATTATCAATCAAAGATCCCACACTTCACTGCAAAAGAATCTACCACAGCCCAACACCATGTTGATAGGATGGAAGATTCTTTTGACTAAATGGAGATAGATGATGATACAGTCAAAATGAGAATCTTTGCCCAAAGCTTAGGGGGTGATGTGAAGAAATGGTTTAAGGGCCTACCTCCGGGTAGCATTAATGATCTTCCATCTCTATATCAAACTTTCATAAACAAATGGGAAACTAAAGCCAACCCTCACCAACTCCTAGCAGAATATATGAGCCTTAAAAGAAACGTAGGGTAGAGTGTCCATAAAAACACAATGAGGTTTAACAACATCTATAATGCTCTTCCTCCACATATGAAACCTCCCGAGGGCATGACTCTGACGAAATTCCCTGAGGGCTTTGATGTTGACATGGCCTACCAGCTTATGGAGAGAGATTACAACATGTTGGAGGACATGCAAAAAGGAGCGGTGAGTGTAGAGGCTAATCTGATTGAGAAAAGAGCAAGATTGAGAGCTGAGAAGAGGGTAACATATAGAGACGACGCTGTAGCTTCCACATCGGATCCCAAATATGACTGTTGTAGAGCTATAAAAAGGGTCTCTTTCACCTCTATTCACCTCACATTAATATGTCAACCCGAGAGCGTTTTGTCATTACAAAGAGTGACTCAATCCGAGGCTCATTCGTCAGAGTAATGCTAGTAGTACAGTGCTTTAAGAAATACAAGAGTAAACGGATGCTTAACTGAAATCAAATTGCTTTAAAGAAGTAAATCACACACTCAGGAAACTCAACAACTCATCAGTCAAGGGTTCGGTAATGATAAACCATCCCTTCAGAAACTGATAGAAAAAGAACTCAAGCATAGATCGCAAGCCTGGGAGCTAAACAGTGACTGATACTGCTCACTACAGTCTTAGATCATCTCTCACAGCAAACCATCAAATGCAGATAAATAGAAAAACAAAGGAAATAAAGGATTAAACTATAATTCTGAAATGGAACAGCAACTCTAAAATAGGACAGCAAATGAATACTAAGTCCCGCGGGTTATATTCAACTTAATCTATGCACTCTTTGCAATCAAGGAACATGCTGTTAATCTAAAGGTGAATGACACAAATCATATTAATGGAACAACAATAACAGTTGGGAATTATGGAATAATACTGATGCATTAGAAACGCACACAACACAAATGTCAATAGAACAGCTCTGTAGCTTGACAGTAAGGATATGCGATTAACTCTAGAAAGGAATAAGAACACAATGCAGAGTTAACACACAAATCTGGCTGTAGAAACTTCAATGATTCAACTTAAACAGAGCATGTAATCTGAACGTATAAGCATATCAAATAATCAACTAACAGTAATGAAAAAACCACACATAAACGAAGTTGTAATGGTACAGAAGCAAGTGTCCTTCGGGGCCGGGCCCTTAGCCTCCAAGGATACACCGCTTTAGGTTAACGCAGATGCGAAGATGGAATAATCACCAGTCTTTCATTAATACATTGATCAAAAATACCTCGAACCAGTTCTCAACAAAGCTGAATAACCAAATTGAATGTTTTACAAAAGATTACATCAAACGTATCTTATCTCGCCATTCTCTGTCTCTAAACTAACAGTACTTGTCTCTTTTTATAAAAACGATGGCGGAGATGTCCAAGCAATTAGATAAGTAAAGCAGCGATCCCTCAGGATCTTCGATCCTGAGGGATTCGCCAAACAATTAACTTTCATCCAGTCTTTGCTATTGCGCTGAGCTGGTGTCCTCTCTCTCTTGCCCGAGCCGATTCTCCTTGATCTTGTCTCCCTATGTTTACGTTTGGTTCTCATCCAGAGGAACAACGGTTATCTCCACTTCGTTCTTATCTTTAGAGCAGCATCCCTTCGTTTTCCTCTTTCCCTGTATAGAAAATAACCATTATCAGTGGCTAAGTTATACATATCGATTTTCACATGTTTTGTGATAGTTCCCTATGACTTTCTAAATCCACGATACAAAAGGTTCACAAATTGTATTAAAAAGTCATTAAAGTAATCATCAAAATCATACCTTTTCAGTACTCCACACACCCCCCTGCTTACCTTGTTTCATGTCCTCATGAAAACATTGTAGTTGACATGTAATGCAGTGAGAGAGTATGTTGGAGAAGGAGTTTCATGCGGAGGCCTACAACCATGTTGAGTGATTAAATAATCAAAGAACTGACCTGCTTGCCCTTCAGGCATATCATACAGGGCCTGGTATCCATGTGTTGGATGCCAAATAATTGGAGCGCGAAATCTACACCCTAACCAGGATGACCCTGCTTTTAGAAGGCTCTAGCCATAGAGATTCAAACGGTCAGCAGCGAACTCAAAGTTCTCATACTTAAATGGCTCTCTGAGCTGGATGTGTGGATCAGAGATTCGATATCGAAATTTGGTTGCATTAGTGGCCAAGTCCTTAATGGAAAAGAAATACTCTAAACCCTCTTGAATGAGTGCCTCATGCATAGGCCCTAATGTTACAATGACACCTGGAGTCCTTATGTGGTTTATATGAGCTGTCCATAACCGTACTGGGTTCCTAGGCTTAGCCCTAACTCTTAAATCTAGACCATTTTCTTGACTCTGAAAGGTATCATAGGCTTTCAGCCACTTAATCTGGTTAGCTCCGAATGAAATGAATGCTTGTAATTGAATATCACCAATGGAGGGACCAGGGTTCGATTCAGTCTCCTGACTTAGCACAAGGTCATGTAAATAGAGTTCACACAACAACCTCTGGACTTTTACTCCATAATGTCTACAACAGTCGATAAAATCATTGACATTGTTGATCTGTATGGGGGTGCCTGCCTTAACAGCTTTTATTTGTAATTGTAAATATCGTTCTAATAGAAACAGAGCATAGTTTTTAGCAGGAGCCCTACATGCTAAAACATTATTACATAAAGAACACAAGTCATTCATCTGTTTGATAGTAGTATCTAGTTTATAATTTACCTGTGTGACTTCCTCTTGTTCCTTCATCCATCCTTCAAAAACCTGTCTTTTAGATTGACTGACATCCCTTAGTTGCTGCTGCAACTCTTCATATTTCTCTAGCGGAACCGTTTGCTCTTTAAGTTGCTCCATTTCTTGCCGTGCTTGTTTCCCCATCTTGTGCAAGGTTTTTGTCTTTGGATCTTTTCTCCATGCATCAGTAGAGGCCGGGAGTTTTACCTGAACCTTCTTGTTACGCTGTTTAGAGTTCAGAACCCTGATTACCCCTGAGGGTGGTGCCTCCGTCTGAATTTCCTTATCATCTTTTTCTGTCTTAATCGGAACGGCAGTTGGAACCTCCGAGTCTTGGAAAACAGGCTGCTTGCGGGCCCTCTTTTTCCTCTTTACTTTCTGGTTCTTTTTCAAAATCCTGATTTGTTGTCTGAGCTGTGTTATCGTGTTTAATAGTTTAGTCCGTTCCTTCCTCAACTTCTTGATTTCCATTGATTCCTTTGAAGGAACGACAGTCTGTTGATGATGAACTGGATCATGACCAGTTGCTACCTCTTCCTCCTGAGGTTCTTCCTCACTGCTCTGCTCCGGCGGTTCTGGTGTATGTACCTCAACTGGTTCTGATTCTTCCTCCTGGGGTTCTTCCTCTAGATTCTCCTCTTGTGACATGGGAACAGATTGTTCCCGTTTGGTATTTTCTTCTTCTTCATCATGCATGGGCATGTTCTCTTCTTGAAATTGGTCGTGGGGATTCTCTGAGCTAGAAGGTTGACCGTATTTACTCATATTGGCTAGGATGGCGGCCAGGTCATCTTCTCTTAGTAAGTCCTGTAATGGACTATTCTCCTGCTGTCCCATTTCTTCTTCCTGTTCAGTTTCTGCTTCTTTTTCTGTTCCCGCAGGCTCGGGTACTTCTTCTTCGGGTTGCTCATCTTCAATTATTATTGGTTGGCTGGTGCCTTCCTGAAGCTGGTCCAGCCTTCCCCTTATTCGAGCCAACCGGGCTGACTTTCTGGGTTTGTTTATGCTTCCTCTCATCTGAGCTAACCGAGCTGATTTCCTGGGTTCCTCTGGTTGCTTGGGTGAATCAACTACATGCTTTCGCTTTGCGGATTCTTGATGTAATTCTGGTTGCTGCGATGTACTAGCAACATTTTCTCTGCGTTCTGCCTGTTGTTCCGGTGTGTTTATAGAACGTCTGCGTCTCAGGGATGGTTCTGTCGATCTTCCTTCAATCAGTGCAATGAGTCTTTCCCAGCTGCTCTACTGCTGGGTAAGACTATAACTAACAACAAGTCGAATTAACCCGTGGTGACTAACAATTGCCTCTACGTGCTGTGCCCTTTTCATACTTTGTGCAACATCATGTAATGACGAATTTAAGAGTGCTGGTAAATTCACAGAGCATTTCTGTTTTAGAACAGCTAAAAGTTTAAGGTGTCGTGGTCTTACCACGTCTTTTCTTCCTTCGCAAGTAATGTAGCTCTGTATTATTCTTGCTAGCTCTGTCCAGGGTTTGCCTAGGGTCGCTGGCAAAATTCCTTTCCCTTTGATTGTCAAATGCTGGCCTTCATCTTGGAAGATGTCGATGACCTTCTGTAATCGTTCCTTTTTGAATGTCCATACCGGTCCGGTAGCTGGTAGTCCTGAGACTTCTGCAATTATGGCATCAGTGACCGCTATGCGTTTCCCTCTTACTATGGAGTGGTCTTCTTGTAAATTCTATAAGAACTCCATTGCTACTGTCTCATTACCCTCCTGTAAGCGATTGAAATAGTTCAACCATCCTGCCCTTTCCAGGATTTCTCGGGCAGCAGCAGAGATCGTTAGCTGTTGAGGCTCACTACGAATTGCCTTGCCCCCCATGATTTCGCCGCGATTTCTAAATGGAACAGCAAAAACGTTTTCGGTTTGAAACACAGAGAGCAGGGTTTCGCAAAATAAAACACAGAGTATGCAAGCAAAAACAACTTGTGCGAAAAAAATAAAAATAAAAATATGCCATGCCGTGAAACCATGCCAAACCGTCGTGAACCAGATTTTTCGAATGATGAATTGACACGTAACACAGGGAATGATGAGGTTAACCTCCCCCCCCCGCAGTGTGATAGGCTGTCCCAGGCGGCAAATAATGGAGCGGCACCCAGTCTGTAATCAAGTCAGAAAGGAACAGCATGTGAATTTATGCCATGTTGAAAAAGGACAACAGATTACCGAAATCGAGGCGGAGGATGGATCGCGTGATATGATTTGAGGCTGCTGTGTTATGATTTGAGGCTGATGGATAGGCATGTATCGTATTCGCCAATCTTAAGCGGCCATGGTCACCTCCGTTGCCATGATTGGTAATGATAAATATTCATGCGGTGTATAAATCGGGAAATAACATGTGATTAATGCCTAGGATAAAGAAACAAAAGAGTGTTAATATCTTACCTATTGGCGTAAGCAAGGTGACTTCGATACCATTAACATTACTCTGCTGCCAACAGGTGTCCATAACCTTGGCATAGTTGTTTTTCACCCCCGGAACCATGATCCTGTGTGTATACTTAGGACTGTTATTATGTCAGAATGTAGACCATTATGCTGGCTTGGTGACCAGTTAACCATAATGCCATTCACGAGGAAAGAGCGAAACGTGGGCAGGCCGGCTCTTAATGAGACCTCCTGTTCCAAGGTTTGTTTATTTTGATACACCTTTTGGACCATATCCCTGGTGTGGTGGCCAGAATGGGAATTCCACTTCACTTCCCTCCTCATGATCATGGTAGGCTGGCTCTCAATGAGACCCCCTATCCTGCATTTGACATTTGACATGTTTTTTCTTTTTCCTTATTTATACACAATGGGTGGTTCAGCACTCCTTAAGAGTAGGAATGGTGGAAGAAGTCTTATTATCTCAATAGGAAGATTTAAACTCTTTGCCCTTATTCCCAAATATTAATAAAAAGATTTTAAGGGAATCAGCATGATAAAGATAACCAATCAGGGCAAAATTAGTAAAACCATGTCACAAAAGGTAAGAAATAAGTATGTCTTTCCATCTGTCCTTTTATTAATGTAGAGCCTTATAGATAGAGCAATTTATGGTTTGCAGATTTCGGTATGTTGTGTCTTTATATTCATCGCATAAATGCAGAGCTGAGGCTTGAAGACTAGAAAGAAGACGGGAAAAAGCATCCTCAATTTAAATCATCAAAGAGATCAAAAGTATGCAAATGGTGTTCCGTTGAAAAAGCAACAACGATGGATAATAGAAAAAAGAACAAAACTGCAAATGCCGTTCCTTTTGGGAAAAGGAACGGCAATCATACGAAACACTCCATATGCCATTCCGTTGAAAAAGTCAGCACAGAAATAAAAGAACGCTGTTTTTTTTTTTTTTTTGAAGAAAAAGGAACAGTGGTAACAGCGATAAGCGTAACAATATCGTTTTTCTGAAAAAGGAACAGCAGAGATCCGAATGCTGTTCCTTTAGAAAAGGAACAGCAGAACAAGCAAAACCAATATAAAAACACACATATGCTATTAGAAGAGCAAAAATCAAACTTTGTGGAAGAAAAAGGAACAGCAAAATGACAAGAATTATTCAAATCAAACTTATGTACAAGAATCACTCAGAAACAAAAAAATTTATGTACAAATTGCAAAAAGAAATAGACCCTTAATGAATTGCAGGTGAGGAAGATTTCTCTTCCTCTCCTAAGATCTCCAGATCAGTATCTCGGCGTATCTGCTGGCAGAAGGATTCCCGAGTAAGTGGTTTACGGTAGAGACGGACTCGGTGACCATTTACCTTAAATGCATATCCAGAACCGTCAAGAGTGATTAGAGTAAGAGTTCCATTGTCATGTACCTTCTGGATTTCGTATGGTCCCAACCATCGAGTCTGAAGTTTTCCAGGGAAGTCCTGAAACCGAGAATCGTATAACAAAGCCCAGTCTCCCTCGTGGAAGACTTTATTCTTAATGAGCGCATCATGCCATTTGGCTCTCTGCTGTTGAATTAATGCTGTATTTTGTAGTGCAAAGAGTCGAATTTCGTCTAATTCATTGATCTGCTGTAGTCGATTGAGTTGTGCCTCAGTTAAGTCTAGGCCAACTTCCTGTGCTGTACGCAGTGTTTGGATTTCGAATTCTATGGGAAAAATAGGTTGTTTTCCAAACACTAGTTGATAAGGTGAGTAACCGGTGGTGCTCCTCCATGTGGTTCGATAGGCCCAGAGTGCTTCAGGTAGTCGGGTAGCCCAGTCACGCCTATGTGATGCAATAGTTTTCGTTAGGATTGATTCCATTATCTTATTGCTACTTTCTACCTGCCCATTCGCCTGTGGGTGATATGGAGTAGTGATCTTATGCTGGACATGATAATTGTTAAGTGTTGCAGCTAATCTATGCCCAACAAATTGTGGTCCTCCATCTGTAATTATTTCCCTAGGAAGGCCATAACGGACAAATAAAAGAAACAGGAACTGTATGACAGAGTCCTCTGTGGCTCTTGGTAATGCTTCTGCCTCAACCCATTTGGTGACATATTCTATTGCCACCAGAATATATGTTTTTTGATTTGATGAAGGGTTGATGGGTCCAACGAAATCCAGAGCCCACCGTTCGAATGGTTCAATGACTAACTGTGGTTTCAGAGGCATTTCATCAGCTTGACCAGGTCGTCCTGCTCGCTGGCAACTGTCACAGGCTTGGACGAACTTCTTTGCATCTTTGAAGATTGTAGGCCAGTAATATCTTGTCTGCAATACTTTATGTCCAGTCCTACGCTCAGCGAAGTGCCCCCCACATGGTCCATCGTGACAGGCTTTTAGGATGTCAAAGATTTCATCCTTTCTAACACATCGCCTGATATGCATGTCTGCTCCTGTGTGAAACAAATAACCTCCAATCCACGAAAATCGAGAACTTTTCTGAATAATCTGCTTACGCTCATTAGGAGTTAAATGTTTTGGTAATTTACCTACTGCAAGGTAATTGGAAACATCAGCATACCAGGGTGTTTGAACAGCAACAACAAACAGGTGTTCATCCGGAAATTGATCTTCCACTGCTGCTGCATCGCTTGATTTTGGTATCCTTGAAAGAAAATCGGCTACAGGGTTTTCTTTGCCAGGGCGGTCCTTGATTGTTATATCGAATTCCTGCAATAAGATTAACCATCGAGTTACTCTAGCATTTGTGACAGGCTTATTTGCTAAATATTTTATAGCAGAATGATCTGTATACAAGATGACAGGGTAGCCTGTGATATAATATCTAAATTTATTGACAGCATGTATTACAGCTAGAAATTCTTTTTCAGTAACAGTGTAATTTAATTCAGCAGGGGATAAATTTTTGCTGATGTAATATATAGCATATGGTTTTTTATCCTCTTCCTGCCCAAGGACTGCACCAATGGCTGTATCTGAGGCATCAGATGATATCTGGAACGGTAGGTCCCAGTTTGGTCCTTGAAGGACTGGGGCTGTGGATACAAGCTTCTTTAGATCCTCGAACGCATGGTCACATTTGTCTGTCCAAAGAAAATCAACGTTACTAGTCAGTGCATATAAAGGAGCAGCAATGTGCGAATAATGCTCTATAAATCGTCTATAATAACCCGAAAATCCAAGAAAACTGCGTACCTCCGTTTGAGTAGTAGGAGTGGGAATAAGCAAAAGTATTTGGATTTTGGCCGGGTCTACCTGAATGCCGGCTGCTGAGACATAGTGTCCTAGGATAAGTCCTTCAGTCATCATCAAAAAACATTTTTCATTGCTTAAGCAAAGCCTAGCAACAATGCAGCGTTGTAGGACTTTCTCTAGGGTGTCTAGAGCTGGATCGAAGTCATCTCCGTATGGTGTAAAGTCATCCATGTAAACTTCAAGTCCATCATTGATTAAATCTGCAAAAATACTAAGGATAGCCCTCTGAAATGTGGCAGGAGCCTTACATAAGCCAAAAGGTAAAACTCGATAGGCAAATGTTCCCCAAGGACAAGTAAAGGTAGTTTTATCCTGGTCTTCAGGGGCAATCTGAATCTGATTGTATCCACCGAAGCCATCCAGGAAAGAAAAGAACTTCTTCCCTGCTAAAGTGTCCAATACTTGATCTATGAAAGGAAGAGGAAAATGATCTTTTTGTGTTGCCTTGTTAAGGTCCCTATAATCCACACAAATTCTCCATTTCCCATTCTTTTTTGGTACCACCACAAGTGGAGAGACCCATTTACTGTCAGAGATAGGGTAGATAAAATTCACATCTAAAAGTTTCTGAAGTTCAGTTTTTACAACATCTTTTAGATGGGGATTAAGTCTCCTTTGCGGCTGACGCACAGGTCTGGCATCTTTTTCTATGCAAATGTGATGGGTACATAACTGGGGATCAATTCCTTTCATATCAGGGTAGTCCCATGCAAATGCTTCTTGATATTTTGTTAACAGATGGATGAGCTTTGTTTCTTGTTCCGGTGTGAGATTAGCATTGATGTTTAAAGTTTTCCCCAGTGCAATTTCCACAGTTTTACTATTTGCAACAGAAGTGACAGTATTATTTGATCATGAATATCTTTCAGGGGATCTTCTTCTAACTCATTATCAAATGCTGCTTTTATCATGTGACATTGTGTGCGAGGTTCAGTTTGAGTAATGAAATTGTTAATGGCATCGTCTTCTGTTTGATCTTTGAAATCAAGTGCCTCTTGTATAGTTAATGGAGATCTAATGTTATCAGTAAGATATGATATAGGGTGCTTATTCGTTTTAATCATTGTGACACTTGGCTGCGCTGGAGGATATAGAACTAAATTTTTGCTATTTGGTCCTCTGGTTATGGTCATATTTCCCTGCCGACAGCCAATGTAGGCATCGGCAGTAGCGAGCCAAGGTCTACCTAAAATTAGCGGGTGTCCATCAAGTCGGGTTTTTGGATTAATTATCAGGAAATCAGTGGGATACTCCCAGGATTCTACAGAGACCATGACATCATGTAGAGTGCCCTCTGGTCTAACCACAGATCGGTCAGCCAATTCTAACAGAGTAGAGGTGGGTTCTACAGATGTAATGCCGAGCTTTTGGCAGGTTGTGGTTGTTAAAATATTAATTGCAGCCCCTAAATCAACTAAGGCATTAGGCAGGGTCTGGCCATAAATTTGAACAGTTATAATTGGGTTCCCGGGGTCTTCATATTTAAGGGGTGTTTCTCTTCCCGACAATAGGTCAGATAAGGTGCCCACTACTTGGACTCTTGGATTGTTTGTTATATTCCTCCTTGGTTTCTTTATGCACAATTCTTTTATGGTTTTGGCGTATATGGGAATGTCTTGAATGGCTTGGAGGAATGGAATTTTTATGTACAAGTTTTGTAATTCTCCCAGAATGTCGAAGTCAGGATATTGTATGGATCGAGGTATGGCTAATCGTTCTGGGAACGGAGGAGAGGATGTGGTTGCTTGATTATGAGTTTGTTGCTTATTTACATCCTCTTGTTGTGACTGATGTTCTCTGGGTAACTGATCTTCAATGTGAACTGTTTTATCTCCCTCAGTTTCAATTACACGCCCAGATCTTAACTGAAGGTCATTGCACTCCCTTAAGTCGGGTCCTACTTCTGGTGATTCTATGATTTGAATGGATTGGACCTGCCTGTTGTTTGGATTGGGATCGGGTTGGGCTGGGAGTTGTGGCCTCAAGTTAGACTGGGGATTTTGTTGTAGAGCTGGCAAAGTAGGTTGAGGGAGCGGAATAGTTCCAACTGGGTGGTACATTGGTCTTTGCCAGCTTGTCTGCCAGGGTGAACTTTGTGAAGTAGAGGGAGTCCATTGTGAAGGATACGGGCCATTTTGCCAATATGGTGGAGTGTAAGGGAAATTTGGCCAACCAGTTTGGCTTGTTTGATTCAGCCATGGATTTGGAGAAGGAAATGATTGTGGTGACCAGTTTGTAAATGGGGTTTGAGATTGATTTTGCCACATACCATATTGTTGAGCATTATACTGTGGGTTTTGAAAGAAAGAGGTTGGATCCGGAAACATACCAGGTTGTCTTGGCTGCCACGGGCGGCGCTGGTTGATCGAATTCACCGATTTTGGTTCTTCTTCTGCTTCCTTATATACCGCTTTCAATCCAGGAAGTGAGGGGCAGCTCTCCGTAAGGTGATCTTTTGTACAGATGGCGCATGTTTGGACTTTATCCAATGGACACTCCTTGTGGCTGTGTTTTTTTCTGCATCGGGGGCAGAAGATTGCCAAATTCTGTTCTGCCTCCAGCTGCTTCTGTTTAGCCTGCACAATATCAAGTTGTGTAGTTAGTGTCCCCATAATATCAGTTTTAAAATTTTCTAATAAATTTCCAATTTCTGCACGTGTTACTCCTTCTGCCGATACTTTGTTATCTCTTGCAAACCGATCATATTCTGTCGGTTTTATTCTTGTGCTGCCTCTCGAACTCCTGATACACAAATCAATAATGTCAACAAAACTCTCTTGATAAATATCCCCTTTGCCCATAATGTTTAATGTTTCAATCCATTGTTCCTTCATGCCCCTCATTAATGCAGTTTTTAACACATTATCAAGTAAAGGTAGCGATGCATAAGGAGATCTTTGTAAATTATACTGAAAACGTTCCACATACTCCTCTAATGTTTCATTTGGTCTGGCTATCATTTGAAATATTTCGTCTTTTAATTCTCTAGACCTACAATAATCCTGGTATTTCTTTAAGAAGGATTCTTTCATTTGATCCCAATTGTTGATAACCCCACCACCTAGCCCTATAAACCATCTTAAGGCAGCCCCTTTCAATGTAGAGGGGAATAATTTCAATTTTTGGGGATCGGTGGTGTAATCGTACCCCCGACATAACACATCGAATTCGAATAGGAATGCATCCGGATCCTCTGATGTGAGTCCATGAAATGTGGGGATATGCTGAAGAGGGATAGCTTTCATGGGTGCATTTGCTACAGAATCCACTATAGGATATTGTAATGTAGAGGTTTGAGTGTTTGGCTGGTTTTGAGCGTTTGGTTGGTTTTGAGCCATGGAATCGAATATATGCCAGTAACCTTCTGGGATATCTAGGAGGGTATTCCTAGGTTGGTTGGGAACGGTTTTGACAGGGATCTTTTTAATAGCGCTTCCTTTATCCGGAATAATGGGAATACCAGGTGTTTGAGGAGATTGAATCTCTTCAACAATGACCTTCGCGGCACTCCCCTTATCTGTGCTATCTAATGGCTGATTTGTTTCAAGAGGAGATTTTGGTTCCTCGGTTTCCCCTGTTTCTCCTTCTCCTTCACAAAAGTTGCTAGAGTTCCCTTCCTGCAATAATTCTGGAGTGGAATTTTCAACTTCTTGAAAGTCCTGCTCCTCAGTTTGACTATGCACCTCAGCACAGGCTCCAGATGGTGATCCTGTGGCCTGAAGGGAACTAGTAGGTGGTTTAGAAGTGTTTTTCTTGAAACCTACTGATGGCTGAGACTCTGTTTTCTTATAGATTTCGTCTATGAAGGTTGTTCGGCCAAGGGTCACCGGCCCCTTAGCTTTTTCAGGTTTGGATGAGGGTTTGATATTCTTTTCTGGTCTTTTCTGCTTAGTCATGCACTCAAAAATAAACTACCAACTTCTATTCAAACAAGCAAAAACAAATCTGTTAGGAAAGCGGATAATGAGCAGGTCTTTTACATGCTCTGCACGTAGGTTCTTACCTTCCGTTTTTAGGATCCAACTCCTCCCTAGCAGGCTTGTACACTACTCTGAAAAAGACAAATGGCTTCACTCTTTCCCCGGCAACGGCGCCAAAATGTAGAGCTATAAAAAGGGTCTCTTTCACCTCTATTCACCTCACATTAATATGTCAACCCAAGAGCGTTTTGTCATTACAAAGAGTGACTCAATCCGAGGCTCATTCGTCAGAGTAATGCTAGTAGTACAGTGCTTTAAGAAATACAAGAGTAAATGGATGCTTAACCGAAATCAAATTGCTTTAAAGAAGTAAATCACACACTCAGGTAACTCAACAACTCATCAGTCAAGGGTTCGGTAATGATAAACCATCCCTTCAGAAACTGATAGAAAAAGAAATCAAGCATAGATCACAAGCCTGGGAGCTAAACAGTGACTGATACTGCTCACTACAGTCTTAGATCATCTCTCACAACAAACCATCAAATGCAGATAAATAGAACAGCAAAGGAAATAAAGGATTAAACTATAATTCTGAAATGGAACAGCAACTCTAAAATAGGACAGCAAATGAATACTAAGTCCCGCGGGTTATATTCAACTTAATCTATGCACTCTTTGCAATCAAGGAACATGCTGTTAATCTAAAGGCGAATGACACAAATCATATTAATGGAACAGCAATAACAATTGGGAATTATGGAATAATACTGATGCATTAGAAACGCACACAACACAAATGTCAATAGAACAGCTCTGTAGCTTGACAGTAAGGATATGCGATTAACTCTAGAAAGGAATAAGAACGCAATGCAGAGTTAACACACAAATATGGCTGTAGAAACTTCAATGATTCAACTTAAACAGAGCATGTAATATGAACGTATAAGCATATCAAATAATCAACTAACAGTAATGAACAAACCACACATAAACGAAGCTGTAATGGTACAGAAGCAAGTGTCCTTCGGGGCCGGGCCCTTAGCCTCCAAGGATACACCGCTTTTGGTTAACGCAGATGCGAAGATGGAATAATCACCAGTCTTTCATTAATACATTGATCAAAAATACATCGAACCAGTTCTCAACAAAGCTGAATAACCAAATTGAATGTTTTACAAAAGATTACATCAAACGTATCTTATCTCGCCATTCTCTGTCTCTAAACTAACAGTACTTGTCTCTTTTTATAAAAACGATGGCGGGGATGTCCAAGCAATTAGATAAGTAAAGCAGCGATCCCTCAGGATCTTCGATCCTGAGGGATTCGCCAAACAGTTAACTTTCATCCAGTCTTTGCTATTGCGCTGAGCTGGTGTCCTCTCTCTCTTGCCCGAGCCGATTCTCCTTGATCTTGTCTCCCTATGTTTACGTTTGGTTCTCATCCAGAGGAACAGCGGTTATCTCCACTTCATTCTTATCTTTAGAGCAGCAACCCTTCGTTTTCCTCTTTCCCTGTATAGAAAATAACCATTATCAGTGGCTAAGTTATACACATCGATTTTCACATGTTTTGTGATAGTTCCCTATGACTTTCTAAATCCATGATACAAAAGGTTCACAAATTGTATTAAAAAGTCATTAAAGTAATCATCAAAATCATACCTTTTCAGTACTCCACAACTGTTTATCCAAAAACGTGGAAATACTATAGCAAATGATGGAAAAAATGGTTGTCACAGTTAGCAACCAGAACCAAAACTTTAGAAGAAACAATGCCACTCCCAACAGACAAAGAGAATCAGATCAGCAAGTTATTCCCCCATTTCAAGAGAACTTTCTTGATGAAGATGAGGGAATCATAGAAGAGTCTGAGAGGAATACAATAAACATGTTTGTAACAGAGGATTCAATCCATAACTGTTACACAGAAGAAGATCAGCCCTCACCCTCATATTGGGATGAGGAAATATCAGAATCTAATGATTACAGACTTGGGTTTGAAGATGCCATCATGCAAGTTAGACTGTATGAACTTAGAAGCAAAAAGAGCCAAGAAACTCCTAAACCAAAATCTTCTGAGGTCACCATCAAGAAAAGGCCTGAGAAAAATTCTAAAGCAACTGTTGAAAGTAACAAATCAGCAGTCGAGATTTCTGGAAAGAACAAATAAAAAGACAACCAAAACACTGATACACAAGGTAAACCAGCTAGTAGCACTAGCACTGCAGTTAGTGCTCCTGATAAAACTGTCACAAACACTGTACATAACAAGAATCAGCACACTGATTCAGCCACGAAGGTAGTGGCTAACAAAACAAAGTTGAACATTCCAAAGAGTCAGTCCACTTTCAATTTGGAGAGTGAGATTGCAAAAATTAAAATCTCTTTCCCAATCTCTGAGCTGGCCACTCAGGATGTATATAAAGGCCAAATTTTGAAAGCATTAAATTTAGGTGAGAACAGTGACACTGTAAATATGAGTGATGATCAACCTGCCCTTCTGTTTGGTCCAAATATAGAAGGAAAGTTTCAGGAAGGGGTGGTGCCCCCTTTTTATATCAGTCTTAATATCCATGATAAGATTCTCCATAATGCAATGCATGATTATGGGGCATCACACAACCTGATGCCTAAAGTAGTGATGGAAATATTGGGCCTAGAGATAACCCATCCTTATAAAGACCTATATTCATTTGACTCTAGTAGAGTAAAGTGTCTTGGCCTGATCAAAGATTTATGTGTGAGCCTTACCTATATTCTTTCTAAGTGTATGGTCATGGATGTTGTGGTGGTAGATGTGCCGCCCAAGTATGGCATGTTATTGTCAAGATCATGGGGAGAAAATCTACAAGGAACAATGCAGATGGATGGGGCTTATGCCACAATCCCAATCTTTGGCCAACTGAGAAGACTGTACAGGGAAGCCCAAATGAAATTCCTGGTTAGTAGCCCTGGAAAGCCTGAAAATTCCCCTCTATATTCTGTACATACAGACCTGGATTCCTTTATCCTCTGAAACGATGAATCTTTGGGGGGACCAGAATCTGAAAACGTAGATACAAGAAAAAGTACACATGATGAAACAGAACTGGTGGATTTGAACATAATGGCTACCCTAGACTCAGAAGAGGAAGACGTAGAAAACTTTGAACAGTGTGCAAAAACAACAACGCAAAGTGAACCAGAAACAGAATGCAAATAGCTAACTAGTCATCCCTCACAAACTCATACATCACGCGAAAAACTAAACAGCCCACAGCCTAGTGCAGACCCTATAATGCAACATAAGGGTGAACCCAGCTGTAGGGGAAGAAATGATAACAAAAACGAGAGTGAACTCCTGTGGGAGATGAGTTTCGATGGGTCCTGCACAAGAAGAACTGTCGGAGATGGGGTATGGTTACGTAAGACAGAGAGCGACTACGCGGAGAGCCATGCCTGCAATATGCATTTCAAATGTACAAATAATATTGCAGAGTACGAGGCTCTTATCCTGGGCTTGAATCTGCTGAAGAAAATAGGAGCCAGTAGAATAGCCGTGCAGGGAGACTCTGAATTGGTTATAAAACAGGTGAACGGTGAATACACAGCCAAACACCCTAGGTTGAGAGCATATAGGAACGATGTTGTGGATATATTGAAAACATTTGTTGAATACGAATTAGTGTTTGTTCCTAGAAATCAGAACGCCATTGCAAATGGATTAGCTTGCCTAGCCAGTTCATACCCTAAGACTCCAAGCGACCAACAAATCATAATACAAACCAGATTCAGACCTGCAGTGCCGGATAACGAAAAATACTGGCAGGTCTTTGAGGGCGACAAACAAATTGAAGATTTTTTGATGGGCAGGAACGAGTTTGAGTTTTTCGATTCAGACTCTACGTCTAGTGATAGCTGCCTAAGTGAGGAACCCTCAGACGAGGAAGAAACTACACCCCACAATGTAGAAATAAATGCTTTAAATGAGGAAACTGGAAATTCAACCACAGAGTGTGAAAACGCAGATAGTAAAGAAGTAGAGGTGTTGCAGGCCAAAGATAAGAACATATCTCAAAGTCTGGCACCGTTAGAAGACCTTTTTGACTTCGATGATGTGGCAAAAAAGCCTACCATATAGCACGCAGACTCTGACGTTGAAGAATGTAATATAGGCACAAAAGATAAGCCCAAAATGATTAAATTGGCTAAGTCTTTACCCGCAGAAATGAAAAAGAAATACATTGACTTATTCAAGGAATTCATGGATGTGTTTGCGTGGAGTTATGAAGACTTAAAGGCTTATGACACGAACATTATACAACACAAAATACCTTTAAAAGAAAATTAGAAACCCTTCAGGCAGAAACATCGTAGGATAAACCCAAAACAATTGCCTGCAGTTGAAAAAGAGATTAAAAAGATGTATGAGGCAGGCATAATAGTTCTCGTAAGGTTCTCTGATTGGGTTTCGAATTTAGTGGTTGTGAGAAAGAAAATTGGGGAGATTAGATTATGTATTGACTTCAGAAATATTAATAGAGCCTCACTCAAGGACAACTACCCTTTGCCAAAAATGGAACACATTCTACAGCGGGTAGTAGGCTCAAAAAGGATTTCTTTGTTGGATGGTTTTTTAGGTTACAACCAAGTCTTAGTAATCCTAGAAGACCAACTCAAGATAGCCTTCACCACTCCATGGGGAACCTTTATGTATGTAAAAATTCCCTTTGGACTGATGAACGCTGGTGCAACCTTCCAGAGGGCAATGGATATAGCCTTTTCAGATGAGATAGGACACTTCATTGTTATTTACTTAGATGACATAACAGTCTATTCTAAGACTGAAGAAGAACACCTAAAAAATCTGAGAAAAGTGTTTGAAAAATGTAGAAGGTTTGGTCTATCATTGAATCCCAAAAAGACTGTATTTGGGCTGCAAGAAGGAAAGCTTCTTGGCCACATTATATCAGAAAGGGGAATCAGGATATACCCACAAAGAGTTGAGGGAATACTACAGATCACACACCCAAGAAACATCAAAGAATTACAGTCCTTCATTGGGAAGATTAACTTCCTTAGGAGGTTTATTCCCAACCTAGCTGAACACCTTAGGAATATGACTAACATGCTGAAGAAAGGTGTGGGAGTTAAATGGACTATTGGATCTAAACAATATTTTGAATCAATAAAACTTGCACTCACCCAAGCTCTTGTTCTGATTAGCCCAGATTTCTCTAAATATTTCCTGATCTTTTCATTTGCCTCTGAGCATATAGTGGCTACAGTCTTGCTGCAGAAAAATCCAGAGGGAATGGAATAGCCAATTTCCTTTTTCAGCAAAGCACTAAGGGATGTGCCCTTGAAATACAACATAATGGAAAAATAGGCTTATGCCTTAGTAAAGGCTTTAAAGGACTTTAGGGTGTACATATTGCATTCCCACACCATAGCTTATGTGCCTAATATAATAGTCAAAGATATTCTGTCCCAAGACCCAGACAGGAAGAGGGGAAAATGGATTTTTGTGATCTTAGAATATGACCTTGAGATAAAACCCACAAAACTGATCAAAGGTCAAGGCTTAGCTAAGTTAATGGCTGAATCGAATCTGCAAGCCCTTGAAATTAACATGATAAATGCCTTGGATGAGCAAGAAGGACTGCCTGATCCCACTGTTGAGGAGAAGTTTCAAAACTCCCCTTGGTACTTTGATATCCTTTATGTTCTCACCAACCTCAATGCTCCACCTGAACTGTCAAGGACCAAGGCCAGATTTCTGAAACTAAAAGCCAGAAGCTATTGCATTTTTAATGAAAAATTATACTGGAAAAACCCAAATGGACTATTTCTTAAATGTTTGCTTGAAGCAGAGGAAGAAAGGATTAAACAAGAATTCCATGCAGGAAAGTGTGGAGGCCACCTGAACTGGAAGGCCACTGCAAAAAAAATACTCAGGGATGGCTACTACTGGCCCACAATCTTCAATGACATCCATAAGATGGTAATTGCCTACCACAAATGCTAGATTTTTGAAGGCAAGAGAAAAATCCTTCCCCTCCCTTTACAACCCATCACTATTGAAGTTCCTTTTATGCAATGGGGCCTAGATTTTATTGGAGAAATCCACCCTGCTTCTTCCACACAACACAAATGGATCTTAACAGCCACAGACTACTTCACTAAGTGGATAGAGGCCATACCTACTAGGTATGCCACAGATTTAGTCATCATTAGGTTCCTAGAAGGTCATATCCTCTCTCGGTTTGGCTACCCAAGGAAAATAATCACCGATAATGCTGCAGCTTTTGGATCCAAGAAATTGGTTGATTTTTGTCACAGGTATAAAATAGCGCTTGGTCATTCAACTGCCTATTACCCTCAAGGTAATGGCTTAGCTGAATCATCAAACAAGAGCCTAGTGGCCATCATCAAAAAGCTGCTGGAAGAGAAAAAAAATTCATGGCATAACAAGTTAGTGCATGCCTTATGGGCTGACAGGCTTACAACAAAGAAATCCATTGGCATTTCACCATTTCAGCTTATCTATGGTGCAGAAGCAGTTTTCCCTACCAACCTTGGAATACCAGTGATTAAGCTGGTCTAAGAGATTCAGACAAAAGAGGAAAGTATGGTGAGAAGGATAAACCAAACGATTCATCTCCAGCAAAAAAGGGAAGAGGTCTATAACAGAGCCATCAAAGTTCAGGAAAACATAAAGAAGTTGTTTGACAAGAGAACCAAAGATGTTGATTTCAAAATTGGGGATCAAGTTCTGAAGTGGGACTCAAGGAGAGAGGATAGAGGAAATCACAGCAAGTTTGACAGTTTGTGGCAAGTTCCATACATCATCTAGGCCACTGTGGGTCCAAATTCCTTCTTCCTACAAGAATTAGATGGTACAGAGCTGTTTGGAGGTCCTGTCAATGGCAGGATGCTCAAACACTACTTCTGCTGATTTACAATTTCCAGTTTCCATTTCCATTGTACATACCATTGCAGTTTTTTATTTTCAAGAAAAAAAGAGAAAATGTTTCAAAAAACAGAGGAAAAGGAGAGGTTCAGACATGCTTAAAACATGAACCTCTGAAGTGAAAATATTGGCTCTAACATGCCCAAAACCAGAGTTGAAATGAAGAAAGAAGTGACTCTAACATGTTCAAAACTTGAGTCACAAAGAAAGAAGGATACTTCAAGCTTCAGATTTCAAGCCTTCATAGTTTTGTTTTCCATTTTCTGCAAATTTTTGTCCATGTGCAACTGTCTTTATGCCTTGGATCAACAACAAACTAGACTCTCTAATCCTAGTTTGACTGTTTTTAAATTTCTGTTGTAGAATGTAGAGAAGAAATCTGCTGGACAGTTTAATACTAGCAGATATTAGATTAGGTAGAGAAACATATGAGACCAACAGTCTAATCTGGTCTCATGGAGCAATAAGGGTAGATTTAGAATATGTTTATTTTCTGTTGTAAAAATAAATGATGTAAAGGGTCTGCTAGTTCAAATGCACCCTAGAAGAAAAAATTCTAGGACTGTAGGATGGGTAGGTAGATTGTCAGGAATGTTTTGCTGATCTATCATATTTGTGGCAGCTGAGAATCAAATAAGAAAGGTGGCTTAAGCAGCAGGCATCTGGCCTACACCAAAGATCATTTTCTAAATTCTTGACTCCTTCAAGAAGAAGCCATCCCCATGTGGAGCCACTGTTAGCCCCTTATGAATTACTTGACAAGAAAGCAAGGGGATATATTTTCTTATGAGCCTTCAAGGAATGCATTTCCCTTGAAAACACATCATCCTTGAAGCCTTTTTATGATTCCCTGCCTTTGACTATCTCCCTCTGCTGTTATGAAGTCAGTAAGCCTTGCTGATGATAAAAATTGTGCTCCAAAAGGCCATTGTCTTCCCCTTGTACCTCTGCAGAATGCTTCATTTCACCCCTTTTTCCCCTTTTGTCAAAGTCCCCTTTGTTCCCCCTAAATCCCCCCTTACTCTCCAAAATCTCCCCAAAATCCCCATGAAATCCCACCCTTTCCCTTTGTTTTTCCAAATTCCCCCTTAGTCCTCCTATCGTTACCCTCCTATGGCTTTAAAATCCATTTAAAGGGCTAAAAAACCCACTTTTTAACCTTATAATAGGGCTTAGCCCATTTTCCCGCCAGCCCCAACCACTTCCCCACATATACCCTTTGCGCTAAGACCAAGCGCTTAAAGCCTTGGGAGCTAATCGCAATTGGAGAGTCGGGCGGGTGCATTCCTTTGTATCATCGAAAAAATCCGATGCGATTGGGTTTCAACACCAAGTCCCGTGATAGGATATACACTGTCGATCTGCTATTCCAATCCAACGGTGGAGTGCCAATCGCACCCCCTGGCCTAATCGCGATCGCAAGTTTCTCGTGTCACCCCTTCCGTTCCTCCCTATCGCGACACTCCGATCACATTTGGACCGTCGATCTTCCCGCCAGATTGGACGGTCCAGCGCTAATCGCGCTGCCCGCTCTAATCGCAATCGCAAGTTTCTGTTCGGTGCCACTTTCTGCCTTTTTGATTGCGATCTCCCCGATCTCATCCTAGCCATCCATTTCCCTGTCGATCCTACGACCCGGCGCTAATCGCTCCATCACAATCGCAACATTCAATCGCATCTCCCTTTCCGCGCCCCCCGATTGTGATTATCCTGATTCAATCCCGACTGTCCGTTTAATCCATGATCCGACGGTCATTGCACTTCTCGCCCCATCACAATCGGAACGTTCGTAATATGCCACACTTGTTTCCCTCCGATTGCGATTGCTACGAACCGATCCTAGCCGTCCATCTCCCCGCTGATCCAACGACTATCGCGTGTCTCCGCCCAATCGCAATCGGAAGTTTGTTGGTGCCACCCCTTTGTGTCCCCTCCGATTGCGATCCCCCGATCCACATCTCCACCGTCGATTCCCGGGTAGATCCAACGGTCATCGCATCCCCTTTCCCAATCACAATCGGAACTTATGTATTGTGTTCCCCCTGCCCCTTCCCAATTGCGATGCTCCGAATTAATCTCAACCGTTCGTTGGATCTGAAGATCTGACGGCTCAGATCTAATCGCCCTCCACCACATTGGGTCCCACCATGTATGATATTTCCCCTCACATTTCATTACATTTCGTCCAAATTCCTTTTCATTCCCACCGATAACCAAATTTTTATGTTTTTCATTAAAGGTCTTATGTTTCATATTTTTTCCACCCGATGTTCATAAAGCATCCTATTGTTTGATCTCCACCGCCGATTTTCATCTCCAAAACATAATCGAACGGTCCATATGCAAGTTTCGGTCAAACCCTATTTGCTCACTATTACACCATATCAAAGCATCTTCACCGTTGTTTCATATTAAACCACTGTTACCACCACCGCGCTATCACTCCGCCCGTCCTCTGGTACAGAAGTTGAAACGTCGCCATGATTGCACAGTGTTGATACAGTGGCAAGTTTTCACTGACAAATGGTATTAATGAAGTGGCAGAGAGTTCCAGGCATGAAAATGAAGATCTTTGAGCCTTAAACCAAGTTTTTCAAGGCAAGCTACCAGGTCAAAGATGTCATAGACCACCAGATGATACAGATATGCAGAAGTTAATATATAGCAGGTTTTTCTACATCAACAGAATGTTTTTCCTAGGAAAGGACGGGTTTCCCATACTGCTTTTATTCTACACCATGCTCCAGAGGATATTTCCGCCTAGACCACTGTCCAAAGCTACCAGAGCATTTGTTTCACAAGTATGGCGGACCATTCAGTCATTTATTTACCTGTTGTTTATTCACCAAAGGTACTACAGAGTACAGCAAACCAGGATGCATCAGAGACATACCTGGAGTTAATGAAGCCTGACGAAGACCATTCTTTCCTCCAAAGAGTGCCAGAGATTAATGATCAGAGTTTAAAATAGGATGGGCTTCGGCCCTCTTCCTCTTCTGAGTGTTAATGCTGCATTTAGATTTCTACCTACCTCCTCTGCTTCTCTTCAGTTATAAAACTCATGAAGAAAATATTGTAAGGTTGTTGATGAGATATCTGTGAATTGCAAGCTTTCTCTTGAGGCATGCTCACTGTGTAAAGTTGTAAGATAGGCTGAGGAGTATGTTTTCAAACTGAATTTCAAGCTATTGGCAAATGTTGTACCTGATTGGTGTTGCTCTTAATATGACAAGCACATTTCTTTGGATCCTGATCTAAAGCTGCGGTGATGTTTTTCTATCTCTGAGTTTTATTTCATTCCATTTTAATTCTTCTGGCTTGCATCAGAAATCTGGCATAGGATTTTCCCTTGTTAGGCACCCTATGCTTCTGCTCTCCTTGCCTTAATGTTTTCTGCTAAATGTGTTATCTGAGAATTGGTTTCAGTTAATTTAACCAGTGTAGTGGATGTTATTGCCTGCTAGATGATGTATGAGTTAATGAATCTGCTTCTTAGATGTTCTTTTTAGAGTTTAATTAAATGAATTGGGAACACTAGGAGTGTGGAACTCTATCTCTGTCTCACTAGGATCCTTTTCAGTTAGTTAAACCTTTCTAAGATCCCTCAGTTTGTTCCTTTCCTTTCTTTGAGAGTTGCCTAAGAGTATGTCCAAGCAGGTCTGGAGTTAAATGACCTCTGACCTGATCTATAGACAAAAGTTGGTTTACCCTCATCCTTTCACTTTCTTCCCTGATTGTTTCACTCCACCTATCTTTTTAGGATCTAATGCTTTAGATGACTAGCCCAACTGAAAGCTTGCATATTGAACAGCAAGTAAACCCTTTCCTGACTCCATTTGCCCAATGGTATTGAGATACTACCTGAATTTATCCCTCTTTTCCTAAAATCTTCTTTGCCTTGCCTTGTCTTATATTGAACCCTTCATTCCTGATTCCCAACAACCAAATCAAAACAAATCAAACAAAACCCCGAGCCTTATAACTAGCCTAACATCTTAACATTTGAACTTTAAAGATATATACCCTTGACAATCATAGAGAGATCCCTCTCTAGACCCAGGAGGGCTAGATCCTGAGGTCTGAAAGTGGTTTGATGTTGTCTCATCTTTTGGTCTTGCCAATCTGGCCAAAACATGGGAACCCCAACAGATACTTAACATTTCTGTTGGTTCAATTTTGATATGATTTGAAGCTTTGCAGGAGCTATCTCCAAGAGGCAGAACGAGATCGGATCTATAATGAATTCACTGGAATATATTTGAAGTTAAATAATAATTTCTTACATTTAACTCACAAATGTATTTTTCTTTTATCTCATTAATTAAATATGAATTTCTTCTTTTAGTTAATGAAAACTACATGGCGAATTCGATCATAAAGCAGTCCTTCCCCCTATTTTATAATTGATTTTGATTTCTATTCTAAAATATATTTCTTATTGATGCTTAGCATTTATGTTGGTTCAATTTTGATATGATTTGAAGCTTTGTAGGAGCTATCTCCAAGAGGCAGAACGAAATCGGATCTATAACAAATTCATTGAAATATATTTGCGATTAAATAATAATTTCTTATATTTAACTCGCAAATGTATTTTTCTTTTATCCCATTAATTAAATATGAATTTATTCTTTTAATTAATGGAAACTACATAGTGAATTAAATCATAAACATGTCTTTCCCCTATTTTTATTTAATTTTCTCTCGGATTAAGAGAGGGTTATCCCATCTTAGTCCGAGATAGGATTTTCGTTTTAGATTAATTTTGTATTTGTAAATGATCGCAACATAAAAGTCCTCTTTGGTTAAAGGCAAACATCTTGATCTTCAGTGGCACAATCCAGTCATTAGATTAGTCAAACTTATATGATTGATTTTAATCATTATTCAAAATACTAAGAAATCAATCATTAGAACTAATGTAATATCTTGTATATTAATTCATTTATTTTTAATTAATAACAATAAACATTAGAAAACATTTTTCTTTTTCTTTTTAGAGCTAGCCTTAACATACTAACTACTCATTAATTTGTAACATTCACTTTCAATAAATAATAATAACTTAAGGCAATTAGAATAATTTTAACTTTAAATATGGTAGTATAGTTAACTAAGATATTATTAATTGTTTACTTATAATAATAATAATAATAATAATAATATTTGGTTAACATTCATTTCATAGTTTATCATAGATATATTATAATCTCATAATAAACTAGATTAAATATTTAAAACTATCATTAGAACTATATTAGTGATATTTAGGAATATATTATAGTATAAGGTATAATTATTTACATAGTATAGTTAGTTAATTAGCATAATAACATAGGATATATTAGCTTAGATTTGACATATGAGATAAATAGGAATACTTTAGCACTTAACAAAGATTTTAACGATAAATGTAGTATTAACAGTGTGTTACTTTTGGATTAACAATTAATATTAATTTAATACTATAAAGACAGTTAGGTTAGAATAGTTAGGCTAATTATAAGAAATAACTTAGTTGTGGCTTGGTTGAGCCCCAGATCAGCTTAAGGATCAACTCTCTTGCCTAATCAGCAAGAGAGCTTATATGATATCTCTTCTCCGTTAATGAATGTAAGTTGTATTTTAAGTAATCAGAGTTTGGGAAAAGGTAACTGGAGCTAATTTAACCAGTCGGAGCCACTACTCCAAACGGAAAAGGAGCTGCTTTAAGTTTCGGACCGGGTGGTTATCCCCCAATGTTGTTGCATCGATTTTCGAGGCTTCAACAAGATGAAAACGAAGAGCCAAAAAAAAATATAGGAGGAAACACTGGCCGAACATTGCGTTTTATAGTTAAAGGGAAATGTCATCCCTAGGGGTCTTGTGCAATATCCATAAAAATGATATCCTAGCGAACCCTAGAAAACTGACCCTCGACGAGCCATTCAAGGATTTTAATATTGGGACAGAGGAAGATCCAAAGGTGGTGAAGCTATTGAAAAGAATCCCTGAAGAATATCAAGGTAAGTACCTGAGGCTATTCCAATAATATAAAGATGTCTTTTCTTGGTCATACCAGGATATGAATACTTTTGATGTCGATATCATACAACATAAGATACCCCTCAAAGAAGACGTTAAGCCTCATAAAAAAAAATTGAGGCAAATCAATCCACTTCTCCTTCCAGCTATCAAAAAAGAGATAAAGAAGTTGTTGCATGTAAAGATCATTGTCCCTCTGAGGTACTCGGAATGGGTGGAAAACCTAGTTCCTGTAAGAAAGAAAAATGGTGAAATCAGGTTTTGCGTGGATTTCCAAAATTTGAACAAAGCCTCACTCAAATATAATTATCTCCTCCCTAAGATGGACCACATATTGCAAAAGGTAGTGGGATCCTCCCGCATGTCTATGATGGATGGTTTTTCAGGATATAACAAGGTGGCAGTACTCCCTGAAGACCAGAAGAAGATGATGTTCACCATGCCATGGGGAACCTTCATGTACACCCGAATGCTTTTTTTCCTGATAAACATTGGTGCCAGATTGCAACGTGTGATGGAAATCGCCTTCATAGGAGACCAGGATAAGTTCATGGTGATTTATATATACAATGTCATCGTCTTCTCGAAGAGTGATGTTGAGCATATAGAACATCTCTGACGAAACTTTGACAAATGTCGCAGGTACAGTTTATCTCTGAACCCCCAAAAATCCATGTTTTCCCTGGAATAAGGGAAACTACTGGGGAATATAGTAACTAAAGAAGGATTAAATATTGACCCGAAATAGGTGGAGGTGACAAATGAAATTTCTCTACCAAGAAACAAAAAATAAATATAGGTATTCCTGGGAAGGATAAATTTCCTAAGAAGGTTCATACCGAATTACGTCAAGATTGTTTGAAACATCACTGAAATGTTAAAGAATAACAATAGAGTGAATGGACTCCTTAGTTGAGAGATTCTTTCAATAGGACCAATAAGGCTTTTGTGGAAGCTCCAGTGCTGACTGGTCTAGATTATGGAAAGTTGTTCATGATTTTTTCTTTCACCTCGCCTCACAGAATAGTCACGGTGTTGTTACAAAAAAGTGACGAAGGGAATGAACAACCTATTGTGTTTTTCAACCAAGTCCTCCAATATGACGAACTAAAATAGAATATCCTAGAGAAGCAAGCATATGCTCTGGTCAAATCACTTAAGGCATTTCGGGTGTATGTGTTACATTCTATCATAACAATTTACGTGCCCACTGCAGTGGTGAAGGATATTCTAGTGCAAGGTGACAGCGAAGGGAATAGGGGAAAGTGGATAGCTAAGATTCAGGAGTAAAAAATGGAAATAAATCCTACCAAGCTCATCAAAGGCCAAGGGCTGGAATTTTTTTTTTGTCTTAATCCAACTATAAAGCTCTAGGGATAAATCTATCTATGATAGGATGAGAAGCGTCGAAGGATACATGTGTACAATAGGGCATAGAACCTTCCATGCAAAAGGCACGTGTAAAGTATCTCCTATCCCCATGATATAAAGATATATTGGAATACCTCTTAACCCTGAGGTTTCCTCCTAACTATGAAAAGACCAGGTATCGCCCTTTAAGTTTAAGATCCCAAAAGTACATCGTGGCAAATGGGTGACTGCATTGGAAGGACATAGCTACGATATTATTATTTTGTTTAACAAATAAAGAGGTTGACGAAGTGATGAAAAAATTCCACGAAGGCATATGCGGCAGGCATTATAGCTAGCGATCCACTGGACACAAGATCCTGAGGGCAGGTTTTTTTTGGCCTAAGATGTTTGGTGATGTACATGCTCGTGCCCAGCCCTGCTAAAAGTGTTATAAATTTGCTAAAAAGAAAATTTTTGCACCTCTCCTGTTGATCCCAGTACATGTTGAAGAGTCGTTCAAACAATGGGGGATCGACTTCATATGTGATATTCACCCAACTTCCAGCAACTAGCGCCAGTGGATCCTCACCATCATAAATTACTTCACTAAATGGGTTGAGGCCATGCCCGCAAGGAATGCCACAGATTTGCTGGTGATCAAGTTCCTGGAGGAAAACATAATAGCTAGGTTTGGATGCCCTGCTAAAATCATCACAGATAACACCCAAGCTTTCAAGTTGGATAAGTTCATGAAATTCTGTCAAAATTAAAATATCCTTTTGGGGCACTCCATTGCATATTACCCCTAGGGGAACGGATTTTCGGAGTCATATAACAAGACATTGGTGAGGATACTGAAAAAGACCAGCAATGAGAACCAAAATAACTAGGATTCCCAACTCAAGTTTTCTCTTTGGGAAAATCGCATCACCACTAAAATATCTGTAGGGAAGTCCCCTTATGAGCTAGTGTATGGCAGAGCAGCATTCTTCCCTATTCATCTCGCACTACCTATGGTCCAATTCTTACAAGAGAGCAAGGAAGAACCAAATGACCTTGTCAGAAGAATATTAAGTCTTCATCATATGAGCATGAAACTAGGCCTCTTATAGAATGGAAAGCTAACTGTAACTCATGGCCTTTGGATAAAGAGATGGAAGCTGAATCCCCAGGTGCCAAAGGAAAGGCAGATAGTACACATGATGAAGTGGAGATCCTAGAGCAGGAGAGCCACGAGGCGGACCAGGAACTCACAAATGAAGAAGAAGAGGATAACCTCAGTAAGAAAGAAAGAATTGAAGGTTCGAGATAATAGGACACCGAGCATATCGAGGATGAAACCTTACAACTCACAGGTCATGAAAAAGATAAACCAGGGTTTCATCTCTTTTATGATTCTTCTTCCTCTTCTATGCCTTCATAGCTTTCATAGGCTATCAATTTGGGTAAGGGAGAAAGAAGAGAGCATATTGAGGCACAGAACCAATCTGCAAGAGAAAAAATTAGAGCAAAATTGGCCCAGTTTGTGGATAAGCATCACACTAGGCTCACTACAGCCTTAGATGTGGAGAAGGACCAGCTTATAGTCATTTTTTAACACTCGTCCTCTCATCCCATACCCCCGGGATCCAAGTACAATGCTTTAGAGATGACTCTAGAGCTGGCCTCTATCCCCTTGCTACAAAAACTGAACTTGCATAAGTCCATTGGGGAAATGCTACATACAGAGGTGCTGAAACATACTATCTCCCTAGAGAAGGCCGAGAAGAGGATAGATCAGATGAAGATCACTCTACAAATGGACAGATAAAGTGCGAAGGCCCTTGCCACTTAACTAGAGGACTATAAAAATTTGGTAAGAGGTAAATGATTCGATCCTAATACACGAGTGCAAACTCTTTTATGCAAATATAAAGTGGAATTGGAGGGGATGCATCGTAATATAAAAATTCCTCATTCGTAACATATCCAAACGAAGGAGTTAGCCAAAGTTGAAAAGAGAAGTTGGCTGAGCTACAACAGGCTCAAGATAGCCATATATTTCTAGTGCAAGTACCAGAGGACCCCCAAAGTGCTCCGGAGCATTTGACCAAGGCTCTGGCGGACCTAAATATGTCAGAGGATGAAGCTCGTACCACTCGACGACTCTTGGATGAAGTTAAGGTGACCTTCATAGAAAACTAAAAGACGGTCTCATCACTACAGAAGGAGGTAGAGACCCTTCGCAAAGAGGCTTAATAGCACCAGAAGTCAAACAAGGATTTGAAGGCACAAATTAAAGGTAACATGTCATTAGTGGAAGCCAAGAAAATAGTTTGGACCAAGATTATAATAGAGGTGAAAGAGCATTGGGAGCTCATCACACTGGAAAATGATAAGAAGAACACCATCCGAGATTGTAAGGTACAATTGGAAGTAGGACGCAGGGAAGGAAATGAGAATATAGCGACTTCTCAGAGATATATCAGGTACATCAATGATCTCCCCTCTAAAGAACTAGGCATACGCGGAGTGGTCGACCAGTTCAGGACCATTATGAAGGTCACCAAAATTATCTAGAAGGAAGAGGCACAAGGATACTTGGCACTTGTGACAAATGGAGTGGAAACCTTTGATCATGAATGGGGTAAGTTAGTGGAAGCCAACCTCCCCTTATGTTGGGATCAGTTAGGGGAATTGCTCATCTAGACCACTTATTATCAGAAGCTATCCGAGATCAAGTGTAAGTCCGACATGACACTGGAGAAGACCTCTCGTTTAAAGGCTGAGACCTTAGTGGCAGCATTACGCAAGGAATTATTTCTCCTTGCCATGGTCAAGATATTTTTCATTGCTCACCTTGATTACACCGAGCTAACTCAGCTTTGGGCATTATTCGATCATTTTATCTCTACACCTCTTCCTGCTGACATTATATGGCAAATATGATACGAGTATTCACATCCACCAGCACCATCTACTTCACAGTAACTGCCAACTCATCCATCCCGCAACTCTGGCTCTTCCTCTACTTCAACTCGTCCACGTAGCTCGGGGCCTTCTGCCACTCCTTACCATCCTCGTTAAAGAAGTCAGGATCAGGCCCACGCAACCTTTATTTTCTTTTCCTTTTATTTTCAGTTATGTTGTAAAATTTGGTGAAATCTCGATTTCACCCTAAGTACTATTTTATTGTTAAGTCTTTTTTGTAATCAGTGACGAAGAGTAGTGCTCTTCATATGATACAGTTACATTGTATCAATTTTGATTTTGATGGGAAACAGAAAGATCAAGAAAGAATATCCGTCTGAGAAATATATGGTAGATGGCCTTGAATGTAAGAAACTATAAAGAGTAAGCTCAAAAAGTATAAAAGGATTCTGGTTTCCATGGAAGTTTTGAGTTTAAATATTGTATAGCCCATTTTTTAATGACTGTGATAAGCTCTGAATGCATATCTTGAAGAGTTGTTTTGAGAAGATAATATATTAACGACTTGTTTCAAATGGATTCCAATTGGAATTTTGAGCAGTATGTATGTATATTTCATGTGTTTGTTTAACTTTCTATTTCTGTTTCGCTGAATGATTCTTCAATTATATTTTGTTCGGAATGCTGGTCATTTATGTTTAATAAATGAATTTTCCTATATCCCGCTGTGGGAAAATGGTACTCATGAGTTAATCACCTAGTTACCTTAATTGGGCTGGATGCAGGGTTACTATTTCATAAATCTTATAACAACCACTTTCTTATTTAAGTCTGAGAGGGGCAGATTCTTACTACATAATAAGCCCACCTCCCTCAAACTATCCTCCTCCATTCATATGAGCATTCATCCATTTTACCCATAAGGTCTATTCATTGGTTTCAAACTTGGCCCATTCACAGCGACTGAAGTTCATACAGCCTCAATCCCATTCTGGGTCATGTACAATATAAAATAGAGTTAGCACCATTTCTCCCATGGTTATTTAGAACCACAAAATAAATAAATCTTACAGAAGTTAGATTTCAGAGGGTCTCCTCAAAGTGAAAGTTAATATAAGAAAACCTCATATTCTTAAGATGTCCTAGGCACTGGTCTTCTGAAAATCGATACTGTCTCTAGGAGTGACAACAAGATGTATGCATGCCTATGTCATGGGAGCATCTAGAGCCTCATATACACATCCATTCCTATATTGTGCGAGCATACGGGGGTTAATTGGGTTAAAAAATTAGTGGGCCCTAGGGGCTAGATACCTAAGTGGTTGGGATGCTTCCTACAAGTATTTTTGTAGATGTGGAAGGTTTGTATGATGTTTTTATGTTGATTCCACTTCCTTAAGGTCACCTAGGAGGTTGAATCTGATCATAGTAGCCTCTCATCACATGTTTACCCCAGTTGGGTGGTTAATTGGGTAGATATGGGAGGATGGTGTTACAAAGGTGTTCGAGATCATATTGTCTCGAGCCTCCATGGGCAGGAAACTCCATATGAAATGTGGAAGCCCTTAACATACTTTTTTAGAACAATAGTGGCCAAAATAAGTTGGCACCAAAGGAAAAGATAAGGAAAATAAAGATGGAGAAGGGAGACATAATACCAAAGTACTTGAGCAAGTTCACCCAATGTTGGGATGAGCTTGGAAGTGTTGGCATTACAGTTATTGAAGATGATATGGTTCGCCTAGGAATTCTAGGCCTTCCTAAGGGTTGTCACAACAACTGATATTTAGTAGATGGGAGGGAGAAGCTAGTAGATTCGGAGTGTTTGTGGTTTGACTTGGTGCACAAAGAGAATAGATGGAACACATGAGATGGGACCTGATCCAAATAAATGGAATATGATTTTGCATTATTTAGAAAATAAAATAAATCCAAGGGAAGGAATCTCTAAGGAGATGAGGTCACAAAGAAATAATTATCGAACATCAAGTTATTTCAGTGTTATGAATTCGAGAAATATGCCATGAAATGATCATAGAAGAAGGAAAGAAAGAAGGAGCCTGTAGTAGCAGCAACAAGTGAAGTCTATATTCACAATTTGAGCTTGATTTCACTTTGATTGAATGCATGGAAAGAAATATAATGGGAATCATGTGGTATCTCGACAGTGTTTCCTCATTCCATATGACAAGGAATAGAGATATCTTCAGTGACTTGGAGGAGAAATTCCTCAGGTAGAGCATAGAGTTTGGAGATGATGGGAGATATAGTGTAACCAATATCAACATAATTAGTTTTCTGTAATATCCCAAAATAGGGAATTTCTACAATAATAAGAACATCTTAAGATGTTCAAAAGTTGGAGATCCAGTAAGAAATCAAATCAAAAGAGTGTATGGAACACATATCCATCATATTAAAACCATAGCAGTAAACTATGCCTTCATACAATGTCACCAAGTGGGGAAAAGCAGCAATATTAGCCCCAAAAATGTTATTTCCTGAAGATTAAGTTATAACAGTGGAAAATAATGGTTTTTTCCCTTATAATATGTAATAAGGGCCTTACATGCAAAAGAGTTTCAGAAAAAAATGTCTTTTGCCTAGTTAAACAGGCCTCCCATGCTCAAACAGCTTAAAAAGTGATGAACCCCAAGACTGCAACACACAAAATTTACTGCATAAAGATACTGCACTATTTATTTGAGGGTTATGCTCATAAAATGGAGATAAAAATCATATCTTCTATTATATTACTCAATGCGGCATAAAAACAGAGATCTTGCCTCTGTTTACATAGATCCAAGATGACCCGACAAGGGTTTCTTAACAAAAATGATATACAAGAAAGAAATGTTGCAGATCTATGGCTAAATCACAATGTATAGCTGAAGCTCTACATAAATATGGCTGAACATGCAAAGAAATGGTTGTAGACTCTCCCACTAGCTCTCCGAGAAAAAGGCCTATCCTCCTCCTGGGAAACTAGCTTACAAAGTGGGATCTTAACCCCTCCCACTGCACACCTTAAGAAATAACGCAGTTTCTTGAAGGGAATGCATTTTTTATGAATTTAAATGCTTGGCCCAACACTATATAGTGTAAAATTCAGCTCAAAAAACTCCTCTTAGATTTCTTAAACAAGATCTCCAAGAAAGAGTAGGGAATCCCTGCATGGGAAAACCCTTGCACTAAACAATGAAAAAAACTTAGCTAAACAACCAAAGTATGCAGGAAGTCTAAAAAAACCACATAAAATATAATCTCCATCATTCCCATATGGTTTCCATCTCCTCCATTATATAGTTGATGAGCTTCCTCACCAAGGGTCCCACCCCACTATGAGGTTGCTTCCATGCAAAGGCTCCTCCACCACAATTACGTTGTCTCTATGTGCCTTTCTCATCCTTTTACATTGTTGTTTGATTTATTCAATCTTTACTGGATCAACCTTTATTGGATCTTCATGCCTTGTCTCCTTTCACACTCAATGTGTCTTCATTTTGACTAGCTAGATTGATCTTCATTCACATTGGCTGTCTTCATTTAGGATCCACTCCTCATATAAAAATGTTGTTGACTTGGTCAAAATTAACTTTTTCCACACATTTTATACCTTGTTCACACATGTGGATGCTTGATCTAGTTATTACATGATCCCTTTTCACATTATGAGGGATTTTTATTCATAATTAAGCAACTTATGAGCCTCCTTTCCCCTTTATTCATCTATCAAGATTTTAAAAGAAAAATTAATATTCCTATTAGCTGCATGCTAATTTAGGAATATTCCAGTCTTCCCCTCCCAAATGTTGCTTGTCCTCAAGCAACCGCAAGGGTGCCGCAAAATCTCCCCTCCTCCTCTTGTGGCCTTCATGTTCAATAGTTCCCACCATTGCTTAAGATATTCTGCAATAATCCTGTCTCCCAATGGTTCATTCCATGTGTGAAAGTGGGCCTTTGGTGGATAAACCAAATGGCTCTCAACATGGAAGAAAGGAAGGTCTACATGGAAACCTTCCTTCTGATCAAGGGCCTCCTTAAGATAGAAGTGATGACAATCATGGGGAATTTTATCATCAATGAAGGTCTCCCACCTCCATGCTATCATCCAAATGAAATGAATCACCTCTCAGCTTGGTAATTCCTAGAAAATATCCTCCCAAATACTCATGAGAGGTATGTCCTAAGTGCTCCAAACAATCATATGGCCTACCTCATGAAGAAACAAGTGATTTATTATGGTATCCATATCTTTTCCCATGCTCCCCTTGAAGCATGTAGTGCAAAAAGTGTGGGAAATTTCTTTCCCGAAGGACACATTCAACCAATGTGCCTCTCCTCCAATCATGTCCCCAATAAATATAAGAACATCTTTATCATATGGAATCATAATTTAAATCATGCTATCTTCCATATGAAATAAGGGAGAAGGATAATGGTTTCTCATGTGTAACCAGTGCAGTTTTAGCCCCATCCTTCTTGCACCCATAAGAAAGAGTGCCCGCTCTTGGAGCCCAGACCTACACATGAGTGTTAAGAAAATGCAAGTACATAATAAATATATCATGATGTTTAGCAATACAATGTTTATCGTATACTTGGTTTAAATCAACAATGTAGCTCATGGATGAGCTCCTTCTCACACTCAAATAATAAGGAGGTGGTAATGATAACTCTTCCCAAGAGCTATGTTCCTCCTTAACCAGAAAATGATACATGCACTTACTCATATGAGAGTGCATCTCCTCTTTGAAGTTTTCCCACATGAATCCATATAAGATAGTATGATATGTTCTAATGAAACTAGTAGGTTTTGAAAGAAAGACCTCATAGGTTGTATTAAGTATTTTATTCTTGAGTGTGGAATCTTTAGTTAAGTAGATCTGATCATGAACATAAATGATTCCATTAACTACCTTATACTTCCCATCCATTACTTTCCCATCAAGAAACTTACATGTGAAGAGGTCTTGGGAATATTCCATCAAGAGTTGGGACTCCCAATAAGGATCTAGGCTTCCCAATATTGACAGCGTTATAGAAGTCTGAAATGAAGCATCTGTCATATGATGGCTCTCCTCCTTTACATGCTTGATGTCAAAGTCACATGTTGGAGTATTCCCAACTTTCTTTTGCTGCCTCTCTTGCAGCTGATCTTGCTCAAGACAAGATTGAAGTTTAGGAGAGTCATCCTTCTTTTGAAAGGTTCTCCTCCTCCAAAACTTCCACAGTTTTTCTCCTGCATACAAGAATGGAAATACCTTCTTGTTATATTCAGAAATTTTCATTATATATTGGAGTATATTTTGTTGCTCCAAGGCTATGGAGTGGCCTTTTGATACTATGCTCATATCAACACAGATTTCCGAATCTCTCCTTTCCAGCGCAAATAGATGAATGGAAGATAACAAAGTCAATTTCAGAAAATTGCTTAGCTTTCCATCAATGATTCTCAGTGTTGTAGTAGCTCCTTTCAAGGTTCCCTCTTTAGAAAAATATGTTGCTGTTGCATATAGTTGAGAGAACACTTTAGATTTCTTCCAATCAGGGGGTCTCCCTGGTGGAATGCCTCCATGCAAAGAGACATCAAGGCATAGAGTAGGATATATAGATGTTTGGACTGATTTGTGCTTGCCTTTATTGCATAGAACCTCCTACCTTCTTTGTGCATCAATCTTTTGAAATAAAGAGAAGTGTATACTCCTCACCATATGATTCTTTCCCTCCCCTTTATCTTATGCAATATTCATATTCTCACCATTTGATAATGATGGCACATGCTGCACATGGATTATGCTAAAACCTCCATATGTGAGATTCTTTGGAACTCCTTGCAAGAGTGCAAGAGTTTCTCTCTTTCGAGAAATTTCTCCTTCCTCCTCTCCATGAGGTTCTAGATGTGCTCTTGTCATGACTGCACTGCTATCCCCAGCCTTCTCTTCCTTCTTCTCAACAATTTAAAATACCTCATCATCAACAAGAGACCTTAGATCTTGGTCTTCTTTTTAAGGGGGAGTCTCCATGTCTTCTTCTCGAGAATAAAGTTCTTCATTTAATGGAGATGTTTCCCTTGGAAAGGTATCAGACAAGTTTACATCCTCTTCAATAGTTTTCAGAAATGGAGTTGGATTTATAGATCCTCCTAACCCACGCAAAATTTTTGTTTGATATGGTTTGATAGCCTCCAGAGAAGGTGTTTTACATGATTCTCCATTAAACCTTTCTACTATTCTTTCAATGAACTTTGCATAAGTATATGTATTTGAATTTTTTAAGAAAAAATATTGAAGAAACCACCAAGCATAAGCCTTACCCTCAAAATGCAGTGCTGCTACTTTGATGGCCTCATTTTCTGAAACTTGATGTTGTTGCACATAGGTGTCTAGCTCCTTCACCCAAGCCCTAGCTAGACATAGAGGTGATCCATCAAAAGTAGATAGAAAGAATATACCCTCACCATGCTTCTTTCTCTATGTGCTCCTTTCCTCCTTAATCTTGCAAAACCCTTGGAAGTTCAAGTGATCTTTGAAATCCTTAGATTGAGCTTCATACTCCTGCAAATAATCACCAAGAGTCTCTCTCTTTGGCACATCTCTTTTCTTCCTCTTCATGAAGAAGTTGCTGATAGAAATTTGTAGATCTGATGATATGGCTGATTTCTCATATCCATAAGGTGAGAACTTAGAACCTTCCTCATGTATATATGTTATAGATCTTGTTGAGGGATCTTCATGTTTTTCCCTCCTCATTTCTTTGATTTCTTTGCTTCTACCCTGCAGATTTGGAAAGAGAAGTTTTGAGAACCTATTTTCTCCAAAAAATAAGGGTTTTATTTTATCTCTCTTGCATATCTTCTCCTCCCCATGAGAAGACTCCATAATGGATGAAGAACATAGGTTGAGCCAAGATTAGAGCTCTGATACCACTGTAATATCCCAAATATGGAATTTCTACAACAATAAGAACATCTTAAGATGTTACAAAGTTGGAGATACAAAAATAAATAAACTCATAAGAGTGTATAGAAAACATATCCATCATATTACAACCACAACAAAAAACTATGCCTTCATACAATGTCACCAAGTGGGGAAAAGCAGCAATATTTGCCCCAAAAACGTTATTCCCTGAAGATTAAGTTATAACCGTGGAAAATAATGGTTGTGCCCCTTATAATATGTAATAAGGGCCTTACATGCAAAATATTTTTAGAAACAAATGTCTTTTTCCTAGTTAAAGAGGCCTCCCATTCTCAAACAACTTAAAAAGTGATGAAACCCCAATACTGCAACACACATAATTTACTGTATAAAGATACTGCGCAGTTTATTTGAGGTTTATGCTCAGAAAATGGAGATACAAATCATATCTTCTATTATAGTACTCACTGAGGCATAAAAACATAGATCTAGTCACTTTTTACATAGATCCAAGATGACCCGACAATGGTTTCTTGACATAAATGATATACAAGAAAGAAATGTTGCAGATCTATGGCTGAACCATGCTGTATAGATGAAGCTCTACATAAATAATATGGTTGAACATGAAAATAAATTTTTGTAGACTCTCCCACTAGCTCTCTGGGAAAAAGGCTTATCCTCCTCTTGGGAAACTAGCTCACAAAGTGGGGTCTTAACCCCTCCCACTGCACACCTTAAGAAAGAACACAGTTTCTTGAAGGGAATACGTTTCTGTTGAAGGTAAATGCTTGGCCCAACACTAGATAGTGGAAATTGCAGCTCAGAAATCTCCTCTTAGATTTCTTAAACAAGATCTCTAAGAAAGAGTAGGGAATCCCCGCATGGGAAAACCCTTGCACTAAATAGTGCAGTAAACTTAGCTAAACAACCAAAGTATGCAGGAAGTCTAAATATACCACATAAAATATAATCTCCATCATGCCCATATGGTTTCCATCTCCTCCATTATATAGTTGATGAGCTTCCTCACCAAGGGTCCCACCCCACTATGAGGTTGCTTCCATGAAAAGGCTCCTCCACCACAATTATGGTGTCTCTATGTGCCTTTCTCATCCTTTTACAACGCTGTTTGATTTATTCAATCTTGACTGGATCAATATTGACTAGATCAACCTTGACTGGATCTTCATGCCTTGACTCCTTTCACACTCAAGGTGTCTTCATTTTGACTAGCTAGATTGATCTTCATTCACATTGGCTATCTTCATTTAGGATCCACTCCTCATATAAAAATGTTTTTGACTTGGTCAAACTTGTCTTTTTTCACACATTTTATACCTTTTTCACACATGTGGATGCTTGATCTAGTTATTACATGATCCCTTTTCACATTATGAGGGATTTTTATTCATACTTAAGAAAATTATGAGCCTCCTTTCCCATTTATTCATCTATCTAGATTTTAAAAGAAAAATTGATATTCCTATTAGCTGCATGCTAATTTAGGAATATTACATTTTCAGAAATAGGTTTGATCCCCTCTCAGACTCATTGATGTGTTTTTTGTTTCAGGACTAAATAAGAATATTGTTTCTATTGGGTATTGGAAGACTGTGGCTACGTTGTGATATTTAGCAAAGGGAAGGCTTTCCTTAGACACATAATCAAGGGATAGGTGAAGTAGATCGGTGTGTGAGTAAAGAACCTATATGCACTTGAGACACAAGATCAATGCAAAGACTTGAGGAGCAAGGAAAAGGTTAGAGACTTGGTGGTTGAGAGGGAGCATGTTAGACCTCTCAACATGTAGCCTCATAAGAAGCATAAAAAGTTTGTGGAGCAGCCACAATTAGAGAAGAAGAGAGGATACAGGGTGGAACCATCCACTCAATAAGAGACCTACAGTACATTTACGGTCTAACACCTTGATGTTGTGGAAAATATCTCCTATGATGCTTTCCTCCACAACTACAACACTGTATAGCCTTCCAATGTTCATCCTTATTCTTCTCCTCAAATTGAAGTCCCTATTCTCTTCTAGATGTATTCAACTTCTTAGGTGGTGAAACATTCTCTTGGTTACCTATAAGGCTTAGGTATTTCTCGCTTCTTGTCCCATTTTAATTTATTCTTATGATTACCCTTATAGTCTGCCTTAGTCTCAGATGTGTGCTTTCATTTCTCATAACTATTCTTTAGTTCCCGAATGGTTTCCTCCAATGATATAGTCTCATAAAACTCAATCCTATCTTTGAATTCTATCTAAAACTCACTTATGAATCTATAAATCTTGGCCTTCTCCTCCTTGAGGTAAGTAACATACCTCCACAACTCCAGAAATCTGCTAGTGTACTCCTTATCGGTCATATATTCCATCTTTAGATCATAAAAATATTTTTCCCTATCATCATAGTATCTCTATGATAGATACTTCTTCCATAATACTCTCTTGAATTCAATCCAAGGAAATTTTTATTCATAAATATCCCTGAAATTATTCACATATGCCCACCAAATATGTGCTTTACCATTGAGGTTGAATGTAGCTATTCTGTCTTTCATGTTTTCTGAATAACCATGCAACCTGAAGAACTCCGTCATACCAAGAAACCATGCTTCTACATCTTGTGATTTCATCATTTCCCCGTCAAATGTAGGTGGATTTGATTTACTAAAATAATCTTGAAAATATTCCCTATCAATCCTCTTGTAAGGATGATAATTATGATGATCATAATGCCTATCAAAACCAGAACTTGAATAGTAACTATTTCTGTCACCTCTCCTATGAGAAAATAATTTCAATCTTCGCATATTTTATGACTAATGAAATACATAGATAGTGAGGTTTTTAGTTGTGTCTTTCCATAATAAATCATTTCATAATGTGTTGGTTTTATTATTTCTCTTGTATGCTTCGTGATTTCATGATCATTTAAATTGGTTTCTGCAATTGGTAGAGTAGATTCAAGTCTATTGTTTTAGAAAATTACAATTATAGGTTTGAATCTACAAGGAATTTCTACATGGTATTAGAGCTTAAATCACTATAGAAGATATGAATATGAGTTTGTACTTGTAGGAGGAATGAGTTTTGTAGATCTATTCTTTAGAACCAGCAACATTATCAATATCTTGTTTTATGGATTGAGACTTGACTATGCACTTAAGGGAAGATTGAATAACATAGATTGGAAGGAAAGGATGAAGGTAGTGAGATAACAGGCTGAAGGAATTTATAGATAGTGATATTCCTAAGCCTCCAACAGTTTATGCTCAAGATCTAGCGATCTAGAAGAAGAATGTAGCAAAGGCGAGAAGGATCATATTGGAAGGTTGTAACAACCCTGGTGAAATTTTTTTGTAATAAAAGTTAATAAAGGAAAAATAATAACCAAGGTCATGGGACACGTATTCCAAGCTAAATTATTTTGAAAAAAAGCCTAGTGTAGGTTTTCATATGGTTTAGTATGGCTATGTAAATTTGCAAAGGCAATGGTTAAGGCTTTGGAAAGGCAAAGTGGCATTTATTGGCATTTCTTTATGAAAATTGTGCAAAATAGGAGAAAAGGAAGGTGAAAGGTTAGAAGTTTCATGTGAGGAAGAAACTGAAGGAAAATCATGGAAAATGAAGAAAATATATGTGTCATTAATAAAAAGGCTTCTGAGGATCAGTTCATGGCTTTTGTTCAGTGAATTTTTGGAGCTCTCATTATTCTCTCTCTCTCTCTCTCATACTCTTGGATACTTAGAGTTTTCTTGGAGCACTCTTGAAGGGTGTGGCATACTTGGTGATATGGATCAAGAAGGAAAAAGAAGAGAAATAAAGTGCAAGAGGACATCAAGATCAACAACTACAATGAGTTTTCCTTGTAGATATCAAGTTGCATGTATGTTTTCCTCACTATTTTTGGCATGCATGGTGTATGGAAGTGGTTTATTGGTTAATATTTGTCATTGACATGGAGGATTTATTGGATTGGTAGTGAAATTTCCTAGCCTTGCCATTTCCTAGATAGCCATGTTGTTGTGGGTTCAGTTTCATTTCTTGTTTTCTGGTTGGTTATCATGTTCCTTTAGCTGTGGGTTGATTTATGAGTTCCTCGAAGCCTTGGTTAGAAAAAAAAACTGGAATCCCGATAGAGAGTTGTGGGTTAAGTTACTAGTCCTAGAATCCTTGGTTGGACAAACACTCTGGAATCCCTAGGTGGGTTGAGTTACTAGTCCCAAAAGCCCTGGTTGAAGAAATGATTTGGAAGCCCTGTAACAGCTGGGGTTGAGTTACTAGTCTTGGAAGACTTGGTTGGAACAAATGTTGGAATCACGATTTCCATTAGACAAAAACCCATTGGTGTTAGTCTCTGCTACAATCGCTAGAGTTAAGATCCATGAGAGGCGGTTAGTCCATGTCGCGAAACACATGGGGAGCATTGAACCCAATGTCCAACAATCTCCCCCCCAACGTGATTCGGGTGAGTTTCGAACTCGAGACCCGTCGCTCTGATACCACTTGTTGGAATCATGATTGTTGTTAGACCAAAACCCGTAGGCGTAGTCTCCGCTACAATCGCTAGAGTTAGGATCCACGAGAGGTGGTTATTCCATGTCACGAAACACATGGGGAGCATTGAACCCAATGTCAAACAACAAACACTTTGGAGCCTGGAATAGATTGGGTAGTGATCAATTCGTGATGGTTGTGATGTCCGACCATGAGGTGGAATCATTGGTTGAGGTTGAGGTGGTTTGGCCTCTAGAAACCCTATTTTGGTTTTGATGGATTTGGTTTATGAGATCCCACATTCATGCTTGGAATATGGGATGGGGGTCACTGGATGAAGAGATATTTGGCTCAACCATATCTATGGTTGCGTGGAATGTTGAAGTCCCATACTTGGTTTCATTTTTCTTATGGAAATTTGAGATATTTTTCCCTTGTGTTGATGGGTAAATATTCTTGTTATTCTATGGCTTATATGGTTTTTATGTACTTGGGATGGTTCCTGAAAGTCCTTTTGTTGATGTGAAAGGTTTTTATGATGTGTTTCCATTGATTACACTTCCTTAAGGTCACCTAGGAGGTTGAATCTGAACATAGTAGCCTCTCATCACATGTTTACCCCGGTTGGTCAGTTACTTGGGTAGATATGGGAGGAGGGTTTGAAAAAGGTGTTCGAGATCATATTTTCTCGAACCTCCATGGGAAGGAAAATCCATATGCAATGTGGAAGGCATTGACAAACTTGTTCAGAAAAACATTGACCACAAGAAACTGGCACTAAAGGACAAGCTTAGTAAAATAAAGATGGAGAAGGGCAACATAATACCAAATTAGTTGACCAATTTCACCCAATGTCGAGATGAGCTTGGAAGTGTTGGAGTTAAAATATCTAAAGATGATATGGTTAGCCTAGCACTTCTAGGCCTTCCGAAGAGCTATCACATCTACCATGATTCGATAAATGGGAGGGAGAAGCTACCAGAGTGGGAGCGTTTGTGGTCTGATTTGGTGCACGAAGAGATTATGTGGAACACTTGAGATGGGACCTCATCAAAAGAAGTGGAAGATGATTTTTCACTAGTCAGCAAAGAAAATAAGTCCAAGAGAAAGAAGACCCAAGGCGAGGAGGGCAAGAATAAAGAATTTTCCAACATTAAGTTCTTTCACTATCATGAATTCAAGCACTATGCCACGAAATGTCCACAAAATAAGGAAAGTAAGAAGGAACCTGTAGTGGCAGTAGTGGGTGAAGATCTAGCTTCCCAATTCGAGCTTTATTTCACTCTCATTGCATGCATGGAAAGAATTATAATGGGAAGCATGTGGTATCTTGACATAGGAATCGGGATATCTTCAGTGTTTTCAAGAAGAAAGTCCTCAAGTAGAGCATAGAGTTTGGAGATGATGGGAGATACAGCGTGCCCAATATCTGCACAATTAGTTTTTAGAAGGATTCTGAATCCCCTCTCAGACTCATTGATGTGTTATTTTTTCCAGGACTAAATAAAAATATTGTTTATGTCACGGTATTGGAAGACCGTGGCTACGATGTGATATTTAGAAAATGGAAGGTTTTCCTCAGACACATCGTCATGGAATAGGTGAAGCATATCAATGCGCGAGTAAAGAACCTATATGCACTTGAGGTACAAGATCAATGCAAATACTTGAGGAGCAAGGAAAATTTTAGAGACTTGGTGGTTGAGAGGGAGCATGCTAGAATTATCAACATGTAGCCTCAAAAAGTTGTGGAGCAGCCAAAATTGGAGAAGCAAAGAGGAGACGGGGTGGAACCATCCACTCAAGAAGAGACCTCCAGTAGATTTGTGGTCTAACTCCCTGATGTTGTGGAAAATATCTCCTACGATGCTCTCCTCCACAAGTACAACACTGTATAGGCTTCCAACCTTCATCTTTATTCTGGTCCTCATATTGAAATCCCTATCCTCTTTCAGATGTATTGAAATTCTTAGGTGGTGCAACATTCTCTTTGTTACCTATAAGGTTGAGGTATTTCTTGCCTCCTATCCCATTTTCATTTATTCTTATGATTACCCTTAAAGTCTGTCTTTTTCTCAGATTTGTGCTTTGATTTCTCATAACAATGATTTAGTTTCTGGATGGCCTCCTCCAATGATATAGTCTAATAAAGCTCAATCCTATCTTTGAATGCTATCCAAAACTCCCTGATGAATCTCTAAATCATGGCCTTATCCTCCTTCAAGTAAGGAACATACCTCCACAACTCTAGAAATATGCTAATGTACTCCTCCTCGGTCATATATTCCATCTTTATATCATAAAAATATTTTTGCATATCATCTTAGTATCTCTTTGATAGATACTTCTTCCAGAATAGTCTCTTAAACTCAATCCAAGTCAATTATTCCTCATAAATATCCCTAAAATTATTCACATATTTCCATCAAATATTTGGTTTACGTTTGAGGCTGAATGTAGATATTACGACTTTCATGTTTTTTGAGTAATCATGCAACCTGAAGAACTTCCTCATACCAAGAAACCATTCTTCTACATCCTATGCTTTCTTCATTTCCCCATAAAATGTAGGTGGATTTGATTTATTAAACTCATCTCACAAATATTCCCTGTCACTCCTCCTGTAAGGATGGGAATGATGACAATCATAATGACTATCAAAACTAGAACTAGAATAGTACCTGTTTCTGTCACCTCTCCTATAAGCAAAGAATTTTAATCTTCTCATATTTTTGAAATTTTTCAATAGACAGATAGTGGGGTTTTTAGCTATGGATTTTCCAAGGAAATCATTTCTTAATGTGTTGATTGAATTCTTTCTCTTGTATTCTTCGTGATTTCATGATCATTTAAATTGGTTTTCGCAATGGTAGAGTAGATCAAGTCTATTGTTTTAGAAAATTACAATTAGAATATTCAATCTACAAGGAATTTATATATGGTATCAGAGCTGAAATCACTATAGAAGAGATGAATATGAGTTTGTACTTGCAGGAGGAATGAGTTTTGCAGATCTATTCTTCAGAACCAATAGTAGGATCAAGATGTCATTCTATGGATTGAGATATCAATATGCCCTTAAGGGAATCTTGAGTTACATAGCTTGGAAGGAAAGGATGGAGATAGTGTTGGAAGATAATGGGTGGAAGGAATTCATAGACAGTGATATTCCTAAGCCTCCAATAGTTGATGTTCAAGATCTGGCGAACTGGAAGAAGAATGCAGCAAAGGCAAGAAGGATCCTACTGGAAGGTTGTAACAACCCTGGTAAAAATTCCATGTAATAAAATTTAATAAAGGAAAAATAATAACCAAGGTCATGGGACATGCATTCCAAGTTAAATTATTGGGGAAAAATTCCTAGTGCATGTGTTCATATGCCTTATTATGGCTATGGAAATTAGCAAAGGCAATGGCTAAGGATTTGGAAAGGAAAAGTGGCATTTATTGGCATATATTTATGAAAATAATGGAAAATAGGAGAAAATGGAGGTGAAAGGTCACAAATTTCATGTGAGGAGGAAAATGAAGAAAATATATGTATTATTAATAAAAAGGCTTCTAAGGAACAATTCATGGATTTTGTTCAGTGTAGTTTTGGAGCTCTCATTATTCTGTCTCTCTCTCATACTCTTGGATACTTACAATTTTCTTGGAGCACTATTGGAGGGTGTGGCATACTTGTTTATTTGGTACAAGAAGGAAAAGGAAGAGCAGGAAAGTGCAAGAGAACATCAGATCAACAAATACAACGAGTTTTTGTTGTAGGTATTGAGTTGCATGTATGTTTTCCTCACTAGTGTTGGCATGCATGGTGTATGAATGTGGTTTCTTGGTCATGAATTTTCATTGGCATGAAGGATTCCTTGGATTGATAGTGGATTTTACTATCCTTATCGTTTCCTGGATAGCCATGGTGTTGCGGGTTCAGTTTCATTGCTTTTTTCTGATTGGTTCTCATGTTCCTTTAGCCGTGGGCTTATTTATGAGTTTCTAGAAACCTTGGTTAGACAAACACTCTTAAAGCCTGACGGAAAATTGTGGGTTAAGTTACTAGTCTTAGAAGCCTTGGTTGGAAAAACTCTCTAGAATCCCTAGGTGGGTTGAGTTACTAGTCCTGGAATCCATGGCTGGAAAAGCACTATGGAAGCCCTGTAATAGCTGAGGTTGAGTTACTAGTCCTGGAAGCCCTAGTTGGAACAAATGCTCTGGAGAACTATCATTTCTTGGGTAGAGACCAATTTGTGATGGTTGTGATTTCCAAACGTGAGGTGGAATCATTAGTTGAGGGTTGAGGTGGTTTGGCCTCTGGAAGCCTAGTTTGGTTTTTATGGATTTGGTGTATGAGATCTCGCATTCATGCTTAGAATATGGGATAGGGGTGATTGCTTGAAAAGATATTTGGCTGAACCATGTTTATGGTTGGGTGGAACATGGAAGTCCCATACTTGGTTTCATTTTTCTTATGGCAATAAGAGATATTTTTCCCTTGTGTTGATGTGTAAATATTCTTGTTATTCTATCACCTATATGATTTTATGTACTTTTTATTTATTTTTCTTATATGCTTTTTATGATTGATGTTTATGGTGGTGATGAAGTATGGCTCTCATCATGTTTTGATTCGTAATTGAATGAAAATTGTATCTATACCTAAATATAATATAATTCAGTTAATGTGATGTAACAACAATGGTTCTTAATGATTCTTAGATAACTATGAGACCCCTATGCTCAGATATGTTATTTAAACCTGTATATTACATCCCTGTGACATGTTTGACGAAATTCCTGTCATGGCTAGTTGGTGTCCAGTCAATTCCTTGTTCAAATGTTTTCTTGTGCACCATTGTTTCGTTGTTTTATTGCATTTATGAACTTTTCATCAAGTTCTGGGAAGTGCTTGGGCTCTGGGCCAGAACAAATTCCTGAAATCCCAGAGACGCAGGCACAGGTCTAGGAATTTTAGTCCCTCGACGCATGCATGCCAATGTTATTGGAGCATCAAGGGCCTCCCAGACGCACCCATGCCTATACTGTGGGAGTGTATGGGGTTTAAGTGGGTTAAAAAATTAATGGGCCCCACGGGCTAGATACCTGATTGGTTGGGATGGTTCCTGCGAGCCTTGTTTCTGATGTGGAAGGTTTTTATGATGTGTTTCTGTCAATTCCATTTCCTTAAGGTCACCTAGGAGGTTAAATATGATCATAGTTGCCTCTTGTCACATGTTTACCCTAGTTGGCTGGTTACTTGGGTAGATATGGGAGGAGGGTGTTACAAATGTGTTCGAGATCATATTTTCTTGACCTCCATGGGAAGGAAACTCCATATGCAATGTGGAAGGCCTTGAGAAACTTGTTCAGAAAAATAGTTACCACAAGAAGCTAACACTAAAGGAAAAGCTTAGGAAAATCAAGATGGAAAAGGGAGACACAATACCAAAGTACTTAACCAAGTTCACTTAATGTCAGAATGAGCTTGGAAGTTTTAGCATTACAGTTGTGAAGATGATTTATTCAACCTAGCACTTCTAGGCCTTCCTAAGAGCTGTCACAACTACCATGATTCAGTAAATAGGAGGGAGAAGCTACCAGAGTGGGATTGTTTGTGGTCCGACTTCGTGCACAAAGAGATTAGGTGGAACACCTGAGATGGGACCTCATCCAAAGATGTGGAATATGATTTTGCATTAGTCAAAAAAGAAAATAAATCCCAAGGTGAGGAGGGCAAGAAGAAAGACTTGTCCAACATCAAATTCTTTCACTGTCATGAATTCAGGCACTATGCCATGAAATGTCCACAGAAGAAGGAAATAAAGAAGGATCTTGAAATAACAGTAGCAAGTGAAGCTCAAGCTTCAAAATTCAAGCTTGATTTCACTCTTGTTTCATGCATGAAAATAACTATAATTGGAAGCATGTGGTATCTCAACAACGGTGCCTCATTCCATATGACGAGGAATAGAGATTTATTCAGTGACTTGGAGGAGAAATTCCTTAAGAAAATCATAGATTTTAGAGATGATGGGAGATATAGTGTGACCAATATTGGTACAATCAGTTTTCAGAAGGAGTATGGATCCCCTCTTAGACTCATTGATGTGTTGTTTGTTTCAGGACTAAATAAGAATCTTGTTTCCATTGCGGTATTGGAAGATCGTGTCTACAATGTGATACTTACAAAGGGAAGTTTTTCCTTAGACACATCATGATAGGATAGGTGAATCATATCGTTGTGTGAGAAAATAACATATATGCACTTGAGTTACAAGATGAATGCAAATACTTAAGGAGCAAGGAAAAGGTTAGAGACTTGGTGGTTGAGAGGGGGCATCTTAGACCTCTAAACATGTAGCCTCATAAGAAGCCTCATAAAGTTGTGGAGCAACCAAAATTGGAGAAGTAGAGAGGAGATAGGGTGAAACCATCCAATCAAGAAGAGACCTCCATTAGGGGGAAATTTCGAGCCAAGTGGGTAGAGGGAGCACATGCATCCATACCTCTAGGTGAGAGGTGGGGCGATGTGAAGAAATAGTCTCAATAGAGCATGAATTTAGGCAGGGTCCATTGAGAATTTTTTTGTCTCATGGATCATTAACTTGCTATGGGGGGGCACGATATTTAGTAACAGGAGGATCAATCTTAGTCAGATAATTAGGAGTGCATAGTAGTGTTCACAATAGAGTAGGAGGATGAGTAGCAGAGTCAACAACAACACAATTTTCCTAGTAGATTGTTGCATACACAATTGAGTCAGTTTTTTTTTTTTTGGATTCTTTTCAATTGAAGATATTTTAGTAGCAACAACAACAGTGTGAAGTGTTTCCTATAGAATATTTCAAAGGTACTATATCAGGATAGTTGTGAATCCCTTTATTATTGAAAGGGAGTTTTGAAAATAACAACCAGAAATGTTGAAAATGACACCAAGAAAGATTCTAATTTAATTTTCCCTTGAATTAAATTAGAAGAGAATTGTAATTCCACATCTTATGACTTATAAAAGCCTAACTAAGTTATTTTGACTTATTTGATTTAGTTAATTTGATTTGAGGGTCTAAATTGAGTCATGTAGAGTGGTGCCTACTTTTTAGGAGCCTTGATTGAGTTGATTTTGAGTTGTAATTAATTAATTCAGTTTATTCGAATTAAATTCGGTTTAAGTAGTTCCAACTGTTGGAGGAAATAATGGAAGGTCAAAGTGTGTAAGTGGAACTTGAACCACACTCAGTGATAAACCAGAGAACTGATCAATCAACCATAAATAACTCATGCATGTGTGAACTGAGACTTACCCAGTTGAGATTGGAGTTCAAGGGAAGTGGACTATCAATTATATAATTATCTGAATTGTACAAGTGGTGCATGTAGTCAGATGAAGGCCTATGATGGATTATGTAGTATTGGATGGGTATTTCCCTAATTAATAGGGGCTAATTACCTAAGGAAACAACGCAAGGAAATAGGGACTCGGGCAAGTAGAAAATTGGTTAAGTATTAGCATATGCTTGTCTAGGAAGCAGTGAGACAGATAGAGGTAGTGCAGAAGTTGCTCGGGCATGAGAAAAGCATTGTAATCTTCCCATATTTTATAACTAATGAAATATACATATAGTAGGGTTTTAGATGTGGATTTCCATAGGAAATCATTGTGTAATGTGTTGATTGAATTATTTCTCTTGTATGCCTCATGATTTCGCGATCGTTTAAATTGGTTTTTGCAATTAGTAGAGTAGATTCAAGTCTATTGTTTTAACAAATTACAATTAGCAGTTTGAATCTACAAGGGATTTCTACATGATTTGAGCTCTTAGGCATATGGAAAAGAAAAATGCACCTAAAGAAATTTGTATAAAATGTCATGTACCCTTATATATATATATATATATATATATATATATATATATATATATATATATATATATATATATATATTCATATTCCAAGAAATAATATTATAGAAAAAATATGATATAAAAAAATATAATAATAACTATTATACTAATTAAAAAATGAATTTTTTATAACTATTTAATATTAAAATAATAATATAATTATTAACGAATATCAAAATAATTATAATTACTGGTAATATGTAAGGTGCTATAAATAAATAAATAAATAAATAATTAATAATTAACTATAAAAACACTAATATTAAAATAAGTAATAACAACCATTAATATTAATATTAATGGTTTATAGCTATTTAATTTTAATATTAATATAAAAGTTATTAAGATTAAAATAATTAATAATTATACTTATTAAAATATTTATATCAGAAGAATAAATTTGTTGTAATAAGGGGTTATATATATATATATATATATATATATATATATATATATATATATATATATATATATAGTTTAATTTATAGATGAAATGGTCTTTTTCTTCACAACTTTTTGGTTAATTTAAACCAAAATCCGACAAATATTTTTAAAAACTTGAGTTTAAGTTATTTAATATGTACAATTTGAGTGCCCCAAGGGGTTTTTCAAGGTTTTGAATCTATTTATGCATTAAAATTTGCATTTTAAATAACAAAAAATAGCATACTTCCTTGAAATTATTTCACCGAATTTCGGTGAAAAATTATATTTCGTCTATAAATTAGACTATGTCATTAATAATTAATTATACTAATAATAATAACTAGATATTGCACCAAATGTTGCAAAGGAAACGTCATATGGTGGTAGCATATGGAATAAGAGAATAGATAAAGAGAGATGTGATATGTTATGCGATCTAGATGTTGTCTAGTTTGGGACTATCTCCTTTGTAATATAAATTAGTACCTCTAACAACAGATAATAAAATAATTTAACTTTGCAAAAGATTTAATTTAACAGGAGAAATCTCCACTCTTCTCAACAAAAGGACATGGTGCAAGATATTTTGTGACTTGTTAAAAGACAAATGTAGATGCCCCATGGTCGAAGCAACATTTCATGTTTAGCCCCAAAGCAATTAAGCAATATTCATCATCTAGGAAAAGAAAATTTGAGGCATTATACTAATCACCATATTCTAGGTTAAACAAAATTTGACCCTACAAACAATATGACACGTGAAAAATATTCCAATCTACCACAAATGCATAAAACAATTCCCATGTGTCATTTGACATGTATATGGTATAAAAAAATACAATAAATATCTCACAGGTGATGTCGTTCATTGTAACTTGAAGCACTATTGTCTGACATGAGGCATCTCCCATGTGAGCCTGTTATATGAAAGGTCTAGTTGTTATAACTTCACACATTTTCCTAGCATTACAAGTATACTACCGATCATTGGTTCACTCCATATGACACTCAATGTGTGTTTTGGGGGGAAATATTTTTGAATGATCTCATTTTTCTAGTTAGAATTTAAAAAATGACCCCAAATAAGTGCATTGCATTTCAATTGACACAGAAAACATCTTAAATATCAACACACTGAAAGCTTACAATTCTAACATTATAAAACCTTTCATCTCATTTAAATAACAATCACAATTTTTCTATTCTCAATATTTAAATTAAATGAAATAGGTTGTAAGTCAAGCTAATGCTAGCAAGAAATAATTATTTTTTCTGGGACAATGAATAACTGATATAGTAATGGGGCTAGTAAATGCGACATCGAAACTAGTTGTAGTTAGGAATGTTATGAATATGTACCATTGTTTCAATGACAAGATCTTGCAGGTGCAAAAAAATACACTCATGAAATGCAAGTCCCAAAAAAATATATTTCTACCTCTTAAGATCCTATTCATGGGGACAATATGCAAGATCCATATAACTTACCCTGTCAAAAATTAATCGGTTAGTTACTCGCTCTGTTGTAGTAGCATCAACTACAACTATTATAGAAAACAATTTTGCACTTGGGATTCTCTTATCATAAGTAAGAGACATCAACCTTCTAAAATACTGAACTAAAATTCAGTTAACTATACCAAATAAATGCTAACAAAGGCATGGGTTAGTTTATATATTATTAAAAGTATTGTCCACTTTCTACATCATGTCACCATTAAAGCTATAATTGATGACCAATATCTTTATCTATAGGACTGGTACCAAGAATATGAAGTTGTAAAGAATATTTCAACTACACAAAACATAAGTCTAGACATCACAAAGAGATTAACATTAACATGCAAAATTATGATGTAAAAATAGCTAAATTATTCTTAAGAAATTTTGAAGGCTAGGAAAAATATACATTGTTGCCTCTTAAGTGCCTATTATTGGAGAAAATATGGAAGATCCATATAACTTACCCCGTCAAATATGAATCGATTAGCTACTCACTTCAGTGTAGTAGCATCAATTCTAGTAGACAATTTTGTACTTGTGATTCGCCTACCATAAGTAAGAAAAAAAAAACTTATTTATTCGAAAAATGAGAACTAAAAATCAATTAAATATAAAAAATAAATTTTGACAAAGGCATGGGTTAATTGATATATTCTTAAAAGTAATTTCCACTTTCTACAGTCATTTCAAAATTAAAGCTATACTCGACGACCAATATATTCAGTTATGGAACTAGTGCCATCAATATGAAGTTTTAAGAATATTTCAATTGCACAAAACAAAAGTCCAAATAGAAAAATTATGATGCAAAAATAGGTAAATAGAAAAACTAAAATTAGGTAAACATGAGAAACAACGTTTGAATAGTAATTAATCACCATTTAAAATTGCATTGATTGAATCCTGATCATAGATCATGGATGTCATAACAATTATATCTATGTAGAGAAACTTATACAACATGAAGTTAATATTAATTACACAATTACCTATCAAAAAGTATTTATTAATGTTATGTGAATTTAATTCAATCCCAAGTTCATCCCATCCTTAAATGGTAAGAAAAAGACCAAGTGTCAATACAAGGAAACATCTAATTGCTACTATCAGTTAATAGTAATATGCCTTCTCACCCCTCTATGATTCCATGTCATGATAGCAACAATAGTTCATTACATTATGTACTCCTTTCACCCTACCTAGATCTCAAACAAACTTTAATAATAGAAAATGGAGATATATTATTCATAAGGCTATTAAGAAAACCACAAGTAACTTTTAGTCCCCCTCTGATTCCATGTCATAATAGCAACAATAGTTCATTACATTTTGTACTCCTTTCATCCTACCTAGATATCTCAACCAAACTTTAAGAATAGAAAATGGATATATATTCTTCATAAGGCTATTAAGAAAACCACAGGTAACTTTTGGTTTTATATAGACTTTCCATTTGAATGTGTGCACTTACTATGTTATTTATTGGAGTATATTATTTTGGAGGTGGGTGTGGTGATAATAGTACAAATTGTTATCTACAATTATTATCAACCAAACTTGTAGCATGCAAAATTGTAAGAGTAAGCATATTTGAGCATGCAAACTCATGGAAGTGAAATAAGTTAGCTCAACACATTTGAAAAAATCAGCGTTGTTCAATATAACATTCATATCCACAAAATTCTCTTAGAGGAAAACATAAATATTGAATCCATCCATCTAGATAAGGTCATCATAACATCAAGTGGGCATAAATTGGTTTACATAGAAGGAAAATTCAAAAAATCACTAACATAGTCATAGGCAAAAATAGGTTGATTGGGTTCTCCATCCTAAGAATATCTCATGACTCTTTACATTTCATATGTTGTTGTAGGGTTCCAAGTTCTTAGAATCAGAACCAGAAGTTAAGAGACTTTATATCTACATTATTATTTTTATCCATTGGTCCCACTAAATTTAATTTCAACTCGGGTTTTTTTTTACAATTCAAGTTAATTATCTAATTACCAATATCCCAAATGAGAGTGCTCAAAATTTAAAATCCTTGAGTTATAAACTTTATAAATTTCGAAAATACACATATATTTCCTACACCCTATGCTTCAAATCCTCAACCCTATGGTTCTTAAGAAAAGAATTACTCAAGTACCTAACAATATTGACAATCATAAACAATTATATATGCTATATAATTTCCACTATGTATTTTTGTTAAACCATACCCATGATGCATTCACATGTCAAAGGATCTTCTCCTCTCTAAATGTTATATATATATAAAAAAAAACTAAGGACAAGGGTGATGGCATACAAAACTCTAAATTTGTAAATGTGAATCTCTTCTGTGAGAGAAGAGAAATTCAAAGGGAGACCAAAATTCCTTCAAAGGGAATGAAAAGTGAAAACTAATTGTCACACTTTTTCCCTCATTAAAATCATTGTAACTGTTTCACACTGTGATCTGAAGCTCCTCCATTATTAATTTGTTATTGGCATAGATATTTTGTTTTTGTTGCAGCACAATACTTGGCTTCATTAAGGCCATGTTGCATGGGAAAAAAATATGAAATTATTGAAGAAAAACCTCATTATCTGGGTTGATGAGCACCATATATGCTATAACCACTTCCCTTTCTCCAAATTTTTCTTTCTTTAGTTATTTCTTCTATCTTGATTCGAGGTACTCAGGGTTTCCAATTACTGTTTTTGAACAATTCTCTATATGTCGTTACCTGGATGTGGTGATTCTGTTCAAAATATATATGATGGATTTAATTGATTTGAATTCAATAGCAATGTCTGTCGAGGATTATTAATGGCAAGAAATTGTGGAGAATGGTTTGGGTTTGGTCCTTTAGTATGCATTTCCATCAGGATGTTAGGTTATGATTTTCATGCTCGAGAATCAAGAATAATGTTGTTTTTATGATTGAGTATTATGATGAGGATGATGATGAGTTGCAAGGAATAGTAACAATGTGTGCTAGCTCATAGGAGTGTAAGCATCAAGCATTCCACCATATCATCGATTGGATTTCCATATAATTTCAATAATGTGTTTGAAGTAGAAAAGTGTATGTGAATACATCTTTCAATTTTTCTCTATTGACTATAAAACACATGCGGGTAGGGAAAAGGATGAGAAATGCTAAATGAATGGAAAATTTGGGGAAGAGAGCATTCAAGAGAAGTTTTGGCTAAACCTCAAACAATTAAAGCAGATCTCTCATATGGATAAAATGTGGTACACTAGTCCAAAGGAGTTTGTGGGAGGATCCTGATCATTTTATTCAAATATGTACTCACAAGGAATTCTCTTTTTTGTGGTAAGTGAAGTTCAAGAAATATGGATTTCATAATTTTAGGAGATATGTTATGTATTAGAATAATTAATAGAATTAATGATTGAAATACTAAAATTAGTGCGGTTAATGTCATATGTCAAGAAGATGTAATATGAAATGTGCTTTTTAAAATTAAGCAGTTACATCACGTTGGAAGAAGATCAAATGGAGTACAAAAGTCTCTCTCTAAATGGAAATAAATTTAGTTTAAAGCACCTAATATTAGAATAATGAGATGCTTTCTACACAAGGTTTGATAAAAAAAATTAGAAGCTATAACTTTTGGATGTTACATTTATTAGTGTTTTTTTAATTGATTTTATAATAAAAAATACTTGAAATTTTAGTTCAATACTCTAGGATAAATAACATTGTAACGTAATATAACAAGTGATTATATAAATGAAAAAAATAATTAAAAATAAGTTTTAGAAAAAATAAATAGTAAATAGAAATTGTAAATTAAAATTAAATTATTTAAATTTGAGAAAACAATTTACATAAGTAGTAGTGGAAATTATGCTATAATAAAACCAAAATCTAAAAAAAATAATATAAAATATTGTTAAAGAATGAATAAAATTTTATTGAGATGATAAAAGTTATAATTAATATTAATATTATATCTTAATATTAAAAATAAAATTTAACAAAACATTACATAATGATAAAACTACTAAATAATAGCATAACTAAAATATAAAAAGAAAATGTAGTCTTTCAAAAATCTCTCAAAATTGTTGAGGTAAGAAAAAGTGGTTGAAGAGAATTAATGTCTCCGTCTAAGAAGATCAATACTACTTAGAAATAAACACAAGATCAAGACTACTCAGAAAGAAACACAGTGTCCAGTGGGGGATTTGTTGTCAAAGGAAATACCTTACCACCTTATAAAAAATAAATATAAATATAAAAATAAAATAATTTGTTTTTTTTTAAAGATTGGCAAGACTATATCTTCATCATGTCTAATATATCACCTCGATCAGTAGGGGAATTGAACCAGTGAGAAATTCACATCAAGAAGTACCTTAAGAGAGCACCTTATCAGGGTCTATCAAAGGTTGTGTAAAAATAAAATAATGATAAAAATAAAAATGAACCATAATATTCATTAGTTTGAATCCATATTAACTCCAAATATATTAAACCAGTAAAAAATGAATCAAATATCTTAATCCAAAACTATTTTTCTCAATCAAATATCTTATTCCAAGATTAGTTTGTTGATTCAGTCAAATAATTAGAAGGAGATTAAAATTTGAGAGAGTCGAAATACAGAAAAAACAGAAGCCAAGACTCACAATATCCATAATCCCTACGGTATAGAGCTCATTGTTTTCGTAATATGGAAATGAAAAATTCACAATCCCACGAAACCATGGTAATCAAGTTCCTTCTGTTATGCCTATTGAATCCACTTCATTATATTTTTCTATAGATATTGTTGGGTGGTTTAATTGTATGTTTAATCCCTGTCATTTTAATATGTCAACCCCAGGGTTTCATAAACTTAGAAGCAAACCAAAATATATGGGACCTTAGATGAAATTGTTGTAGAAGGTTTGTTTAGGATGGAAAGAAAGAAAGGAAATTCATATTACAAGTATAACTAAATAAAACTACAAAAGAAATAACATGTAAGAAAACTGAATTAGATTATAAGGGTGGAAGTTAGATTCTAAGGGTGGAATGAATGAATGACATGGCATTTCTAAAAACTTATAAACTAATCTTTGAACAACTATAAGAAGAAAACTATGATAATCTAGAAAGCGGGTAAACCTAGAACAACTATTGATCTAGTTATCAAGCAAGCAAACTATGAGAACTAGTAAGCAATAAATTTAATGATAACTAAAGTGAAAATATATTAGAAGAAAACTATGATAATATAGAAAGCAATAAACTAATCTAGAAAGCAATAAATAGCAACTAGTGATTTAGTTGTCAATCAAGCAAACTGAGATAGCTAGTTGTTGAGTAATAGAAAAGGTATGTTTTTATCCTCATATTAGCTTGATTAATCATTTACTTTTATGTATTTATCTTCATTTTTGGGAAGAGTCTAGAATAAAATATTGTGAAAGATGAATAAAATCAATTGTCAACAAATTGTATGATGTTAGCATAAAAACTAACTTTTTCTTGCCTTTATGTATAAAAATCAGAATTTGACAATTGTTGTTCAATCGATGGAACATCAATGCCCAAAGAAAGAAAAAGGATCACTTCTTCATCACACGGGCTAGTGAAAGAAAAGGAGAATCAAGATAATTCTATGGTGGAAATCTGATTATTAGTTGCAAAATCCTCAGGATCTCCTGATCCTGAGGATTTTCTCTCATCTATTTTGTTTACCATTAGGTTGTATCAGGTTGATAGGTGAACCCCCAGATGTGGGTGAATAGACGAGCTTTGTTGGCAAGAAACATGGCCTCTTCACCTTCTCGTAGCTACCCTCTCCATGAGGTTGTACCTGCCTTTGTCATGAGAGCCATAAATTTTCCCTGCTGGTTCCCGGCCTGGTTCATTCCTCAACATTCAATTTCGGGTACTGCGCATTCAATCCTGCCTCGTCCAAATTGCAGAGTGCTTTGGCCTTTTATGGGAAATGGCACTGACTCATACCCACATTTGTCCCACGCCTCCCTCTGTTTTTTCCTCAGGATTTCTCTGTAAGCTCCTGCTCTCTCCTTTGTTGGTCCCCGTTATGCTTCCGCCCCTCATACTGCTATTCAGTCACCCTCTTCTCATTCATTTCATGTTTTTTCTCATTAGTCCACTGCTTATCCGTCTCCATCTGCTCATCCGCCTCCTCTGCATCCCCATAATTCTATTGATACCATGCCTCGCCACCATTGAATGTGTTTCCATAGGGGAGGTGGTAGAGGTTCACCCTCTCGCCCTCCAATTCCAACCATGGCAGAGCACATAGTGGATTTATTAGTGGCCATGGATGCGTGAGAGGTCTCTGACCCTCAACTCGTCTCTTCCAATCTCTCAATTTGAATTCTGGAAGCTCTACAAAGCAATTCTGGCTCTGGGTCTAGGAAGAGGTTGCGAAAATCCACTCTCTCTTGTTCTTCCTCCCCACTACCTAGAAAAATGGTGGCTCTTCCCATTAAATGCATGGAGGAAACCTTTGACAGTGGGGCAGAAGCTCAGCCGAAGGTGCTAGACAATCAGACAAGGCAGAATACATAGGCGCTCACTCCCCCTCCATGCCAGAGCTGGACCCTCTGCTCTCCAAGAAGGAGGGTGACCTCTCTCACTGTAGGGGCTACATAGTGTAAGAATCTCCTCGTATGCAGCTCCAAGATGCAAAGGACCAGAACTTGTAGAGTGATAGCTCCTCTTTCTCTAGTATTTTCATGCTTTAATATAGTCTTTAGGTTTACTTTTCTTCTGCACAGAAAACTTATTTTCTTGGATCTTCTGTTAAAGGTTGGTTTCCCCATTAGGGGCAGCTCTCTCTATGTTTTGTGGAATTATTTATGGGTTGGTTTCCCCTCAATAGGCAACACCATTTTTGAATTTTTGAATATCTCTTTCCAATCGGGGTTGGCTAACTCAGCAATCCCAATTAGGAAGCTGGAATGTACTTTTTTTGTACCATATAATAGAAATTAGTCTTATGCAGAAAAAATAAGGCTGATAGGAGAAAAAAAAGTTAGTAGTTAATTTCCAAGCTCCAACTTTCATTTGAACATTATTTTTTTTTCACAGTAATGGTTATGGAGTGTTTATATTCAACTTGGCCTGAATGCCAGAAATCTGGTTACATTGAGGGTGTCTATATCCTGTTGCCCCTCACTGCTGGGATTTAGAATGCAGCTAAGATTTGAGGACTTCCTCCTTGCAGAGATAACTATAAATTCAATTTCAGATATTTTCCCCAACTTGAAAATGCAAACAAATTGATTTAGAAGAAAGCAGTAGAACATGACAACAATCAGCTTATGGAATAGGTTCCCAAGTTTCTTCTTCGTCTTTCAACTTGACCCCAGCAGGGAGGAGGGCAGCTTTGTTGGCCTCACTGTCCGCCTCTTTATTATGATTTCTAAGCACATGATAGTAGTTCAACTTTTGAAAAAAAATTTCCAAGCCCTTGATTCTGGCAATCATTCTTGCGAATGTGAGGTCCGATGCTGGAGAGTTTGAGATCATGGCATTTATGATGATTTGTGAGTCTCCAATAATGTTATCTTCCCTTATATTTAAGTCTTTGAGAAGCTTAAGACCTTGAAAGAGAGCCAAGGCTTCCTTTTGGATGTTGGATGAATGGCCAAGTCCCCAAGCATAGGAGTGAATTTTTTCCCCAACTGGACTTACAACAATGCCTCCTGCGCCAACTTTGCCCCGATTTCCCTTTGCTGCCCCATCAAAGAAGAGAGAGTGTCTTGAATGAGATGAAAGCCAATCTTGAAAGTCAGTTTCAGATTTTCTTATTTGCCAGTATTTGAGAGGAGGAGTGTTTCTCTCTACTGTTTGGAATTGAAAATCAAGGGAAGCTCCCCAGGAAATGTCCTGTTGGCTGAGATTAGAATTGTCTTTTAAATCAGTCAAGCACTCTTTTAGTTGACATTTAATCTTGGTTTCTAATGCCTTTTGATTTTGTTCAGCATTTCTGAAAATTCTTCTATTTCTTTCAAGCCAGATCTGCCAGCAAATTACCTTTTGGAGGACAACCCATGCAGTTTTGATAATCCAGTTTTTTGGAGAAGGACCAGGATACTTGTATGCCCAGCAAGAGAAAATAATGGAAGTGGAACAAGGTAGCAAAATGCTAGGATCCAGATTGTGGATGAGGGAGAACCAAATCTGCTTAGAGAAGTTGCAGTCAAGCATTAAGTGGACAATGCTCTCTGCATTTTCTTTACACAAAGAACATCTGGAAGGGCCATGGAATCCTTTCCTTTGCAGAATGTCGAACGTGAGAATTTTACCATGGCAAAGAAGCCAATAAAAGAAATCGATTTTGGGCCATGAAGGGATACGCCAGACACCATGCCAAGGTGCTGGGTCAGGGGGAACGTGTGGTCTCTCGCTCAGCTTAGCATATCCCATGGAGACCACGTAGCCTCTGGAATTCTGCCCCCAACCTCTCGAGTCTCTTTTCCTTTTGTGCAAGGGCGCCAATCCATGAAGTAGGTTGAGCAACGTGGTCCATTCGTCAATCAAATGAGATGGCAAAGCAAGACATTTCCATCCTGCCCAAACAGAGTCATTCCACAGCGAAATATCCCACAACGTTCAGAGCCCCTCTCCCTCCATCCAGCAGCGCATCACTCTAATGGGGGCCCTGTGCTCAATAGGATCCATGTTCATGATTCTGTCAGTCCAGATGTTAATCTTTTTGCCATTCCCTGGAATCTAGAAGGAGTGCGCATTGATTAGAGGAGTAGCTTTTGTAAACAATTTAAGGAAGGACGAATTCGACTGATGAGTTACTTTGTCCAAACAGCTGGATCGAGGACTTCTGAAATATTTTTTCCAGAGAGCCAGTTGAGCCCAACCTGGCTTGGGCGCAATGATCTTCCAAATAATCTTTTCTGCCATAGCTATATTCTGCTGACATAGATTTTTAAAATTCAGACCACCCTCCCACAATGGCTTTGAGATGGTTTCCCAAATGATAAGGGGGAGCTTGTTTTCATTCTGTTTGCCTCCCTTCCAAAAAAACTTCCGAATGTACTCCATTTTTTTTAAAATGCTAGCTGGAGTGAGAAGCACAACAAATTGATAAAGAGAGAGACTAGAGATCACAGATTTGATTAGGACCGATTTACCAGCAGGGTTAAGCCAGGAGTATCCCCAGGCTTGGATCCTGGTCTTGAATTTTTCAAGCTACGGAAGCCAGTCTTTGCTTACAGGTCTTTTATGATAAACAGTAAGACCCAAGTATTTGAAAGAGGTCCAAGAGGACGAGGCTGCAAAGCCCAAACATCTAGAGATAGAAGAGAGAAATATGGGCGAGGTGTTCCAACTGTAGATATGGAATTTGTTTTTGTTTAAGACACTGCCTGAGGCCTCACAGAATTCATCCAGAACTGCTTTGAACTTGGAGGCTGAGGAGAGAGTGGCTGCTCCCAATAACAAAGTGTCATCCGCAAATAAGGAGTGATTTATGTTTTTGACCCCTCTAGCCACACACAAACCATTGATATCTTGGCTTTGCATCTTTTTATCTAACAGGAAGCTAAGGACAGAGGCTTGGATTACAAAAAGCAGAGGTGAGAGTAGGCAGCCCTGTCTAAGCCCTCTCGAAGCTTTAAAAAAATCGGTGGCTCTGCCATTTACTAGAGGAGCAATCCATGGCTCCAATATGCAAGCCCGGATCCATTTAATGAAATTTGCTCCAAAACCAAACTTTCTCATGACTTTTAACAGAAAGCTATGATTTACTCGATCAAAAGCATTAGCTAAGTCGAGTTTGAGAACCATACCTTGTTCTTTCCGATGTTGACTTGAGTGGATTTCCTCTTGAACAAGGGTGAAGTTGTCCACGATCTGCCTTCCTTGGATGAAGCCTCCTTGATTCTCCGGAATTATTTTAGGAAGAATGAGCTTCAGCCTGTTTGCAATTACTTTAGTGATTAGCTTGTACCCTGTATTGCATAAGGAAATTGGGTGGAATCTGTTGAAGTTGTTGGCGCCCTTCTCCTTGGGGATGAGGGCTAAAAAAGCTGAGTTTGTGCTTCCTCTGATTTTCTGCGTGTTTTGAGAATTTTGGACCATTTTGAGAAGATCCTTTTCAACTATCAGCCAACAAACTTGAAGGAACCTGGCAGAGAAGCCATCTGGGCCAGGAGATTTTTTCGGATCCATGGAGAAGAGGGCATTTTTAACTTCTTCTTTAGTGACTTTGGCCTCAAGGATCTCATTCATGCGAGGGGAGATTGAAGATGGAGCAATGTCTAACAAATCTGAGTATTGGTCCGGATCCGTGTCCTCATTATACAATTTTTGAAAATGGGAAAAGGATGCTTTCTTGATGTCCTCAAATTCCTTGTGGGTGACGTTGTCCTCCTTGATCTCAGAAATAGTGTTGAAACATTTTCTGGCCTGTGCTTGTTTATGGAAGAAAGATGAGTTCCTGTCCCCTGCTTTAAGCCAGAGATTTCAAGATTTTAGTCTCCAGTATTCTTCTTCTGCTAAGCAGGCCTTGTGAAAACGCTGCTGAAGCCTAGCCTCTTGGTCTATAATCTCTTCTGTGACGATAACATTCTCCATTTGAGATTGATGAAAAGCAAGAGAAGCTTTGATGGATTTCCTTTCTGAGGCAGGGTTGGGAAGGGTTTTGGCCCATCGTTTTAGAGCTCCTTTCACCCTTCTGAGCTTTTCCTCCCAGACAAAGAAAGGAGATCCGTTGACTGGCTGACTCCAACAATCCTTGACTAATTGCATGAAATCTGGCTCCTTGACCCATAGGGCACTGAATTTGAAAGGGATAGGCCCCAGATCAAGATGGGCCAGGAGATCGAGCATGATGGGCTTGTGATCCGAGACACTGTTAGTGAGAATATTCATTCTAGGTTCTAACCCTAGCAACAGAAAGGAGCTTTGGATGAAAAACCTATCTAATCTGGCAGCTATATGACCTGGGCCAGCTCTTTTGTTAGACCAAGAGTACTTATCGGAGGAAGGTTTGATATCCAGCAGATTCCAGTCCTGCATAAGATCCTCCGCCCATTCTCTTGCCGGATCTCGGACTACGCTACCTCCTCTTTTTTCAGACGGGTGAAGAGTGAGGTTGAGATCTCCAGCAATGATTATATTTTCTAGGTTTTCCAAGTCTGCTTGGTGTCTTATAGAATCCTAGCAGTCCTTTTTTTCCCCAGCATTGACAGGAGAGTATACATTAAATAGACAAAAAGTTTCTTTGGAGTCCAGATTCTGCATTTTAAGCATCAACCAATGTGTGTTGCTAGCTTCATAAATGGCTGCAAATTTGTTGGCATTCCAAAGTGTGCCAATCCCTCCCAAGGCTCCCCAGGCAGAGATTTCTTTTTCTTCGCTTCTAATCCAAATTTTCTTGCTTGCATGCAGGAAGGCTACATCTTCTAGCTTGGTCTCCTGGACAAGAAGTATGTCTGGAGATTCTGTTCTTATTAAGCTTCTAATGGCTTCTTCCTTAACTTTGCTCCCCATACCTCTACAGTTCCAGGAGATGACCTTCATTATTTAAGTTTCTGGTGGGCTCCTTTGGATCCTTGAAGTTGATTTTTCGTCATCCTAGGTTTTGAGGCTAGCAACTTTTCCAGAGTAGGCTGACTGCCCTCTAGCTTGTCTTTGAAGGTCTCCTGCTCTCTTTTTTCCCTGTCAGTTTTGCGACCTCTAGTAGATATCCTTGCTGGAGTTTGGGACTCTCCTATTTCTCCTTCCTCCTCTGACTCTTCCGTTTCCTGTACTTCTTCTTCGTCTTCTAGATCCATGCCTTTGGGGTCTTCAACCCTTGTTTCTTTGAGGGAAATTGAAGGAGTGCCTTTACTTGGAGAGGCTTGTTTTTGGGTCTCGATCTCCTAAGTTGCTTCTGTTTGTTGGCTTAGAAGCACGAACTTGTTTTCTGATACCTTGTTGGGAGGGGGGCGCTGGGCATTGGCTTGGAGAGAGCCTTTCCCATTGAGTCCTCCCGATTTATGTCCTTTGTGGTTGATCTTTGTACGCTTAACTTGGTTCCAACCCTCTTCATTTCCTTTCTCTTGCTATACATTAGTTGGACAGTTTCTGGCAAAGTGCCCATGAACATGACATTTCCTGCATTTGAATGGAAATTGCTCATAGTCCAAGATTTGCACATGAGACCAGCTACTGACATTGATTTTGATTGCCTCTAGAAGACCCACCTCGAGATCTACTTCAACGCAGATCCTAGCACAGTCATATTGATCCTTGTTATTTTCCCAATCTATGAATTTCCCGAGGGTGTTGCCAATGTGCTTCAAGGAATCCCAGTTCCAGCAGTGAACTGGGAGATTCGGGAGCCGAACCCACACTGGGACAGCCTTGGGGACATCAATAGCCGGACCAAAATCCAGAATCCATTTGTTCAAATAAAGGCCCTGAGAGCCCATGAAATACGACCCGTTTTGGAAGATCAGATCTTTGTCTTCTTTGGAGGAGAGTTCGAAGAGGAAATACCCTCGCCCTAGAAATTAAGAAGCAACACTTTGCTTGATCAGAGGAGCCCAATTCCTATTAACCCAATGCTCAGTAGTTTTCAGGGAAGGCCAAAGCCCCGTGAATTGGCCAATTAAACCCCGCTCAGCTAGAGACAAAGCAACTTGCATGGGGGTTTCTAGAGGCAAAGAGATCTCAGCGATATCATCAAGCTTCTTAACGAATTTTGAAGCTTCGCTCTTTTTCTTCTGGGGCAAACCAGCAAGAAGTTGATTAAAAGCGGCGACAGAAGGCGGCAAAGGGGGCTCCTTGGGGGAGCGCTGCGTCTCCATGGGACCGAGACTTAGAGAGGCCGCCGCAGGGCATCCACGCTACATAGAGGTCAACACTCACAGCGAGGCTCAGGTCCGCGCAGAGAAGGGGATCGAGCCTTGGCGGGCCGCTGCAGGGAAGCCACGCAGCATAGGTTTAAAACCTAGCAGCGCTGCTCAGAGACTAATTTAATGGGTGATCAGTTTTGGTCAAATTCAACTATTTCATTTGAACATTATTATTTGTATTGAAGATAGAGTATTTTCACTACAGTGATGTTGCATCTTTACTACTATGATTAATGAGAAAAATAGTTCTTTCTTTGTAATCATGTTCTAAGTATTCTCAGTAGTAACCTCTGGAGGCTTTGGGGCCCGGTCGCTAGGATAATTGTTACTTCTTTTGTGCCATTATCATTTCTTTTATTTCTGTAATTATTAATTATTGTATCTTGTAGAATTGAGTTATTTTGATTGTTGTGTGATGTTAGAATTCATTTTTGTAATTTACCTTTATCTTTTGAGATAAATCGTAGATGTTGTTACTTTTAAAAATCCATATTGTTCTATAATGAATTGTTCAGATTAGTTCAAGCATTACATTTAATTGTTGTTCCTTTAGAGTGATGTTATCATAGATATCCAGTGTTTTATTACTGTCATTCTTAATTAAAGGCTTGAATAGTCGATTGTTGCTCATTCACTGTAATTTCTCTTTTCAGTAGACAAATTTTTGTTAATATTAGGTAGTAATTCTTTAAGTGTGATTCCTTCAATTCATGCATTTGAATTCAGTTTCTTTATAAATTAGTTGAGATTAGATCAATATTTATGGTTTGGAAATTTTTTAAGGTTTTTTTGAATAATTCCATATTGAACTTCGAGAATTAGAGATTAGTTATTGTAATGATTTAGAATCATCTTATTTTGAAATATCCTTTTATTTCACTTTGCATCGACAGTGCCAACACACTTGAAATAAATAAACCTATCCTTGGTTGATAATTAATGTAGGTATTAAGATTAATTTTCATAGTCCTCTTAGTGCACCAACATTTTTGCATTGTTGTTAGGGAGAGTGTTAAAAAGTGATTTCCTTTTTTTCTTTTTTTCTTTTTTTGAGTTTTATTGCGGTGAAAGACTTGGGTATTGAAAATGAGAGGTAAGAACTCGTGTACCAACAAGTAAAAATCTTTCTCAAGAGCCTGCTTTTCAACATATGCATAAAGATCAAATAGGAATAGTTGTTTTTTGTGAATGACTAGGATGAAATAGATAGAAATAAATCCAAATCCTCCACCTAAATCCACCAAACCCAAGGGATCGGTCACCCTTGGAAGACCGACCTTTATAAACAAAATCATAATAAAATCAGAATCTCAAGCATCAATAGGACCCCAGACCATATCTATAAAAAGCCCTACTATAATCCCACAAGAAGCAGGTAGAACATCTGCAGCTCGCACTGAGATCCATTGCAAAACCAAAGGGTCTAAATAGAGCTTTCACATTACAGAAAATTTTCATTTCAACCCTTCACAAGAGGGAAATTTGTGTAATTTGCAGGAAGGAGAGGGAGAAACTAGTGGTGTTGTAAGAAAAAATCTACAGTTGCCAGAACCTGGATATCCTAAGATCTGGGTTGAAGAAAAGATACTTGATATCCCAGATCGAGGTAGTGTTGTAAGAGTACCCCTTCCAAATATGTTTACCAGTCATGTCCAAATTAACTTTCCAAACCAAGAGTTTCCTGAGGGTTATTGGCACATATTTGACCATATGACGCATATGTTGGGTGTGGAGCCTGATTATCTTGTTTACTTTGTATCATAGCATTGGACCCTTGTACCTTAAAAGGGGTGGCGATGCCGCCCATAATTAATCGTTGCCGTGGGGGGTCCAGGGGGGGCGACAACGCTTTTCGGAGGCCCCCCCTGGTGGGGGGTTTCGGGGGAAGCGCCCCTGAAGCTAAAAACAAATGTAAAATTTCCTTGTAAAAGTATAGTAATTTCTAGTCAATCTAGGCCGTTCATAGGCGAATGATCTGATGGTAGAAATTATGTTTAGATTAGGGTTTTTTTCTCTAGAAGGCAACCCCTCACTTTTATGAGGGTATTGTATTGCGGTTGTGTATTGTGTGTGTATTCTTGGAGCGAGAAACAGAGAGGGAGACTGTGAGAGAGAACAGAGGATATTACAGCGGATCTGCTGTAGGTTTTTTCTCTTCATTTTGCTGGATAATAGAAAGGAAGGACTGGCTGTTCGGGGTGGACGTAGCCCAAACTGGGTGAACCACGTATATCTGTGTCTCTATGGTTTTATGTGTTTTGTGTACTTGTATTTTCCACATATTTTATGTGTTGCATTGCTCCATAATATATAATTTTCTAACAACTCGTATCAGAGCCGAAGGTATATTTGGCTGATAAACTCGTAGGAAAGAAGGGTTTCCTGGTTCGAATGGGAGCAATGGTGGAAGATGGTAAGTTTAGGGTCGAGAAATTTAACGGCCAAAATTTCCTGCTGTGGAAGATGCAGATGGAAGATTATCTATATCAGAAAGATCTGTACCTACCATTAAGTGGAAAAACAAAGAAGCCGACAGCCATGATAGACGCAGAATGGAACATTCTCAATAGAAAGGCACTCGAAACAGTACGATTGTGCCTTGCGGCGTCAGTCGCCTTCAATATTTCGAAGGAAACAACAACAAAGTGTTTGATGCAGACGTTGGCGAAACTATATGAAAAACCCTCGGCCTCAAACAAGGTATTTATTATGAAACAAATATTTAATATGAAGATGTCAGACGATGGATCTGTTGTTGACCATTTAAATGATTTCAATACAGTTACCAGTCAGTTAATTTCTATAGGGGTAAACTTTGATGATGAAGTTAGAGCTCTGTTATTCTTGTGCTCATTTCCAGAGAGTTGGAATGGTTTAGTAATGGCCATTAGTAACTCTGTCTCTGGATCTAGTACTTTAAAGTTTGATGATGTTTTCGGTGCTATCCTTAGCGAGGAAATGCGACGGAAAAGCTCCGGTGAGACATCGGGTAATGCTTTGAGTGCAGAGTCTAGGGGAAGAAGAATGGAAAGAGGAAAGAGCTCGAGATATCGCAGTAAATCAAGGAAAGGCAGATCCAAGTCCAGATCGGGGATAGTGTGTTGGAATTGCGGAAAGAAAGGACACCTAAAGAAAGACTGTAGATCTCGGAAGGGAAAAGAAGGAGACACACAACAAGAAAAAAATCATGAAGAAAATGTGACAGGTGATGTGTTACAAGATGCTTTGATTCTTTCTTTCGAAAATGTTACTGATTCTTGGGTTGTAGATTCAGGGCTTCATTCCATGCCACACCTGATAAGAAATATTTTCATGACTATGTTCAAGGAGATTTTGGACAAGTTCGTTTGGGTGATGATAAACCCCGTAAAATTGTTGGAATGGGTAAAGTTCTTGTAAAACAACAGAATGGAAACCAATGGCTACTAAAGGAGGTAAGGCATGTTCCAGATCTGAAGAAAAATCTGATTTCAACAGGGCAGTTAGGCAGTGAAGGTTGTGTGACAACTTTCACGGATAAAACTTGGAAGGTCACCAAAGGAGCCTTGGTAATAGAAAAAGGCGAAAAGGTTGGTACATTGTATTTATGCAATGGTATTTCTAACTTTGTTAATGCTTTAACTTCCAAAGGAATAGATGCATCATTATGGCATCATAGGCTCGGACACATGAGTGAGAAGGGGATGAAGATTCTTCACTCAAGAAATTTGTTGCCAGGTTTTGAAGAATGTTGATTTGGATTTCTATGAAAATTGCATTTATGGAAGAAAAAAAAGAGTCAGATTTCTCAGAGTTGGGAAAGAAAAGAAGAGCGAAAAATTGGAGCTTGTGCATACAGATGTATGGGGACTTTCTCAGGTATCATCTCTCGGTGGCTCTTGCTATTATGTTACGTTTATTGATGATGCAACTAGAAAAACTTGGATTTATTGTATTCAAAATCAATCTGATGTATTTGATACTTTCAAGAAATGGAAAGCTTTGGTTGAGATTGAGACAGGAAAGAAGTTGAAGTGTCTCAGATTAGACAATGGAGGTGAATATTGCAGCAAAGAGTTTGATAGGTATTGTTCAGAGCATGGAATTCGTAGAGAGAAGACAGTTCCAAGAACACCACAAGAAAATGGTGTGTCAGAAAGGATGAACAGAATAATCATGGAGCGTGCAAGGTGCATGAGATTGCATGCAGGATTGCCTTTACAATTTTGGGCAGATGCTGTAGATACTATTGTTTATCTAATAAACAGAGGGCCTTCAAGTTCCTTGGATGGTGGTATTCCAGAGGAAGCATGGACAGGTAAAAAAGTAAACTACTCTTTTTTAAAGCCTTTTGGTTGTGAGGCCTTTGTCCATATTAATAAAGTAAATAGAACAAAGCTTGAGGCAAAATCAAAGAAATGTACCTTTATTGGATATGGTGTTAATGATTTTGGTTATCGCTTATATGATTATGAAAATCACAAAATCATTAGGAGCAGAGATGTAATATTCAATGAAAAGGTCTCGTATAAGAATCAGTTTCAGGAAAAGAAACAGGAAAAAGAAATCAAGGAATACACAGTTCTTGATGAGATAACTGAAAAAGTAAAGGTGCCTGAAAATAATAATAATCAACAACCACAGAAGCAGCAACCACCACAACAACAACAAGCACCTCAAACACCTGAAAGTGGTGTTATAAGATCTACCAGGATAAGTAGACCCCCTGAACGATACTCTCCTTCATTATATTATTTATTGTTGACTGATTCTGGTGAACCCAAATGTTATGAAGAATCAATGCAGTTTGAAAGTAGGAAGAAGTGGGAGCTAGCCATGGATGAAGAGATGGACTCCTTAATAAATAAACAGACTTGGGACTTAGTCAGGTTGCCTGCAGGTAATACTACATTGCAGAATAAATGGGCTTACAGGCTGAAGGAAGAAGATGGAGGAAAATAGAGGTACAAAGCTAGACTTGTGGTGAAGGGGTTTGCACAAAAGAAAGGTATTGATTTTGATGAAATATTTTCTCCTATTGTTAAAATGACTTCAATCAGAACTATTTTGAGTCTTGTAGCAGCGGAAGATTTACATCTTGAACAGTTAGATGTAAAGACAACATTTCTCCATGGAGATTTGGAGGAAGAGATATACATGCAGCAACCAGAAGGATATGAGGTCAAAGGGAAAGAAAAATTGGTGTGCAGGTTAAATAAGAGCTTGTATGGCTTAAAATAGGCTCCAAGGTAGTGGTATCTAAAATTTGACAAGTTTATGTCTGAACAAGGTTATAGTAGATGTCACTCTGATCATTGTCTTTATCTAAAAAGGAAAAACAATGGCAGCTATATTATATTGTTATTGTATGTAGATGACATGCTTGTTTCAGGGTCTAACATGTAGGAAATAAATGTGCTCAAAATAAAATTAGCAAATTCATTTGAAATGAAGGATTTGGGAGCTGCAAAACAAATCCTTGGTATGAGGATAACTAGAGATAGGAAAAATCGCAAATTAACACTGTCTCAGAATGAGTACATAGAAAAGGTGTTGAAAAGATTTAATATGTAGAATGAAAAACCAGTTAGTACACCTTTTGCTAGCCATTTCAAACTTAGTAAGGAGATGTGTCCCAAGACCCAAGAAGAAATGGACCATATGTCTAAAGTTCCATATGCATCAACAGTTAGAAGCTTAATGTATGCAATGGTTTGCACAAGGCCTGATATTGCACATGTAGTGGGAGTTGTAAGCAGGTACATGAATAATCCAGGAAAAGAACATTGGATGGCAGTAAAATGGATTCTCAGATATTTGAGAGGTACCACAAATCAAGCATTATGCTTTGGTGGTTCAAGCATTGCTCTACAGGGATATGGTGATGCAGATATGGCAAGTGACAGAGATAATAGGAGGAGCACTACAGGATATGTATTTACTGTAGGTGGAACAACTATCAGTTGGGTTTCAAAAATCCAAAGTGTTGTTTCACTTTCAACAACAGAAGCCGAGTATGTTGCTGCTACAGAGGCTAGTAAAGAAATAATTTGGTTACAAAGGTTTATGGATGAATTGGGTAAGAAGCATGATATGGGCACGTTATACAGTGATATACAAAGTGCCATTCATCTTGCAAATAACTCAGCATTTCAATCTAGGACTAAACACATACATCTCAAGTACCATTTCATACGGTCAGTATTGGAAGATGGAGAGTTGAAGCTGGAAAAGATACACACTAGCCAGAATCCTACAGATATGCTACCAAAATTTGTAACCAGAGAGAAACTGAGAATGTGCTCAGTTTCAATTGGTCTTCAAAGATGATGATGAAGATGAGGAATAGCCAGGTCCAAAGAGGTGTCATTGTCTAGAAAATGAAGCAGCGGTGGAGTTGCTACAATCAGTTTCCAACTGGGAGATTATTGGGTGTGGAGCCTGATTATCTTGTTTACTTTGTATCACAGCATTGGACCCCTGTACCTTAAAAGGGGCAGAAACGCTGCCTGTAATTAATCGCTGCTGTGGGGGGTCCAGGGGGGGCAGCAGCGCTTTTCGGAGCCCCCCCCCCCCTGGTGGGGGGTTTCAGGGGCAACTCCCCCAAAGCTAAAAACATATGTAAAATTGCCTTGTAAAATTATAGTAATTTCTTGTCAATCTGGGCCGTTCATAGGCGGATGATCTGACAGTATAAATTATGTTTATATTAGGGGTTTTTTCCCTAGAAGGCAACCCCTCGATTTTATGAGGGTATTGTGTTGCGGCTGTGTATTGTGTGTGTATTCTCGGAGCAAGAAACAGAGAGGGAGATTGTGAGAGAGAATAGAGGATATTACAACGAATCTGCTGTAGGTTTTGTCTCTTCATTTTTTTGGATAATAGAAAGGAAGGACTGGCTATTCGGGGTGGACGTAGCCCAAACTGGGTGAACCACGTATATTTCTGTCTCTCTGGTTTTATGTGTTTTGTGTGCTTGTATTTTCTGCATATTTTATGTGTTTCATTGCTCCATAATATATAATTTTCTAACAGCATAATGAGCCTCAGGGACAAACATCGACAGTGGAGTATTCTATCATCGACCCAGTTGCTAATTCCCCAATGAAAGTCATTCATTTCCAGAACATTCCTACTTTCCATGGTTTAACCTCGGAAGATCCAAATTCTTTCTTGTTTGAATTTGACATTTTATGTAGGGGATATTCTTACACCACCGATCCCTAGAAACTAAAAAATTTTCCCTCTACATTGAAGGGAGCAGCTTTGCGATGGTTTATGGGGCTTGGTGGAGGAACTATTAACTCTCGAGATCAAATGAAAACTTCATTTCTCACTAAATATCAATATTATTGCAGGAATAGAGAATTGAAAGATGAAATCTTTAGTATGATCGCAAAATATAATGAAAATATAGAAGAGTATGTTGAAAGGTTTCAATACAATTTACAAAGGTCTCCTTATGTTGCATTATATAAATATGTTTTAAAAGTAACTATGATAAAAGGGATGAAGGATGAATGGATAGAACTATTAAATTTAATGGGAAAAGGAGATATTTATTAAGAAAATTATGATGACATTATTCGGCTGTCTATCACGTGGTCTCGAGGAATTACACGCATCAGGCCAACTGGATGAGATACTATCACCAAAAATAATAAATCTTCTGGTGGCAACATAACTCGGATGGGAATCAATAATCTCTTAGAAGATTTCAAAACCGATATCCTGGGCACCCTCACAACACAGTTGGATGTCCTGCAAGCCAAATAGAAACAAGCCATATCAAAATAGAATTTAGCCATTTTTTACCCACAATGTTGAAAGAAACACAGTCATAGGGAATGTCTATTGGACATGGTCCAGACATACGCTATCTATACGAAGGATCATGCCACGAAGCATTGCCCATCATTTCCAGGATTAAAATCAGATTTTAAAGAGGTGGAAGAAGAAACAAACCAGTATTTTTAATGAAGCAACATCAACAGTAGCAAGCTCGACCCACAGGTATGTCACAAGACCCATCTATTTTATTTTCTTCTCCAACATTTAATCAACAACAAAATTCTCGAACAACGTGGCAAGGCCAATCACCTTTCTCTACTTAGCATTCCCAACCATTTCCTATGTCACCTTGGCCAAATCGGCCTTTTCTAGGCACTAGTTGGCCAAAATCTCCTTTTTCTACTCCTTTCTAGCAAAACAATCTGCACCCATCATAGTGGCCTACCTCCACTTCACAAAATCCAAACTGGTCTTCAAATTGGCAGCGACCTCTGGGGATAATTAATTCAGCTATGGGGATGGGTCCTCAACCTCAACTGACATTACCAGCTCTGTATCCATTGTAGAAAAATCCTCAACCTCTTATGCTTCCCCAACTGCCAGCTCAACCAAATCCAAATCCCAATAACTGACCAGTTCAGCTAATACAAATTTTTGAAAATTCAGATCTTGAAATAAAATAAATGGAATGAAACAAAATTAGGTTGATATCAGGACGCATTTAAACCCCTGAGGAAAATAAAAACCAGCAACAATATGAGACGGAAACACTAGCCATAGCTAAACCTTCAATTGTGACTAACACAAAAATAAAACAGGGAGAAGACACAGTCGAGCTGCAAGATTCTAAAAAAATTATAATCAATTCTCCTCCGTTCCCTCAAATAATAATAATACCCAAAAATATTTCTTATCCATACTTTGATCTCTTAAGGGAACTCAAAAATTTATGTATTAAAATTCCTCTCCTCCAGGCTATCCAATATGTTCCTATTTATGCTAAAATGATTAAAGAAATATGTGTGAAAAAACCTGCGAGGAAACCAAAAAATTCATCAACCGTCCATGTCGTAGGGACTTTATCTGATCTGATTTTAGGCAAGGAAACACCAATAAAATATGAAGATCCAGGGAATCCCATAGTTACCATTCAAATATATGGCCGTTATTTTCCGAACACACTAGTCAACTTAGGTGCAGCCATTAAAATTTTAACAGCTAAAACTTGTAAGGCACTCGGTATCATAGCTCTTGAACCAGTCAGTACCTTGCTAGAACTTGATGATCATTTGGTCATTAAAACTGAGGGAAATTTACAAGACATTATTTTTTCTGTTGACTCATGGGAATACCCAGTGGATTTTCTAGTTATCAACCCGAGAATTTGATTAGATAGAAACCCTTTAATTTTGGGTTGACCTTGGCTAGCAACAACTGATGCTTATATAGGATTTTGTGTTGGTAGCATGCCCATTACAAAAAGAAATGCTATGAAAAACCTTGTTTTATATCCCCCTTCTAAGCCAATTTTTCCCATTCTGAAAACTCATAAAAATCTACCCACATATCTGGAAGAAAAAATCCATTTACCTCTTACAATAGTATAAGCACTTGAGTTCAAGAATTAGACTGAAGATGATGTAATTAGTAATTTTATTAATCAATCATCTACTCCGAATAATGTGAAATGTCAAATGTTTAAAGTGATTCTTGACAATGAAGCCCAGGAAGACCCTTTGAAAGATGTCGATTATCAGCATAGACCAACAACTGTTGTTCACAATAGCAGGCCTGTTGAGATTGAGCAGGCAAGATTTTGAACATTAATGATAATCTAGACAGTGACCAACAACAAAATATTATTCAAGTTTTGAAAAAATATAAAGGGGCTTTTGTGTGGGACTATCTAGACATGAATGGAATAGACCCTCAATTATGTGCACACCACATCTACACCAAAAAGGATGCTCGTCCTATCCGGAAACCTCAAAGGAAATTAAATCCACATCTCAAGGATATCATAAAGGATGAATTGCAGAAGTTGCTGGAAGTGAATTTTATTTATCCTATTTTGGATAGTAAGTGGGTCTCCCCACTGGTATTTGTTCCCAAAAGGAACGAAAAGTGGTGGATCTGTGTGGACTATAGGGAATTGAACAAGGCCATGTAAAAAGACCACTTCCCTCTTCCATTTATTGATCAAGTTCTTGATACACTGGCAGGAAAATGATTATTTTCCTTCCTTGATGGCTTCAACGGGTACAACTAGATCCAAATTTCCCCTAAAGACCAAGAAAAAACTACCTTTACCTGCATGGGGTATGTTTTCCTATAGAGTGTAACCTTTTGGTTTATGCAACACTGTAGCTACATTTGATAGGGTCATACTCAGCATTTTCTCTAATATGATAAATGAGGGACTTGAATTTTACATGGATGACTTCACCCCGTACGGGAACGATTTTGACCAAGCGCTACATAATTTAGAGAAATTTCTGGAACGATGCATCGCTACCAGGCTGTGTTTAAGTAACGATAAATGTCACATGATGATGATAGAAGGCGTAATACTAGGAAACTACATCTCTGCGGCTAGAATACAGGTATACCCAACAAAAATAGAGGTAATTATCCTACTACCTACACCCCACACTCAAACTGAGTTATATAGTTTCCTTGGATATGCAGGATACTATCGCAGATTTATAAATATTTTTTCGCGAATTGTTGCACCTTTGTATGCTTTAACAAGAAACGTTGAATTTAAATGGTTTGATAAATGTGACATTTCTTTTACAGTTTTGAAGAAATTAGTCTTGACTACTCCAATATTGTGTGAACCAATTGGGAGATGCCTTTTTATATCTGTACAGATACGTCAGACACAGAAATAGGTGTTGTCCTTGGGAAAGAGGAGGAAAAAAATCCCTATGCTATTTATTATATCAACAAAAATCTCACTTCTGCTGAACTCAGTTATATAGTACCAGAAAAGGAAGTTTTAGTTGTCATTTATGCCATAAATACATTTAGACATTATATAATAGGCTACCAATTTTTTCTATACGATGATCATTCTGCCATTAGATACTTAGCTAATAAACCAATTACGAATGGGTGGGTGACCCGTTGGTTGTTACTTTTGCAGGAGTTTGATATTACCATTAAAGACCATCCAGGGAAAGAAAACCTAGCCACAGATTTTATGTCACGGATTCCAAAAACAAATGATTTGTTAGCTGTAGATGATCAATTTAAAGATGAACATTTGTTTTCCATAGTGGTTAAGGCACCATGGTATTAATATGTAGCAAACTACCTGGCGGTAGGTGTTTGTGCTCAACCTAGTCTCCTAAATTGAGTTCATTAATTGTCAACCAGGGTTGGTAAACTGCTGAAGTGTGGTGCACTATATGTGCTTAACTTGTCCAATTCATTCATTAACTTGTGTTAGTATGAGTTTGGAACAAAAGAAGTTTTGTAAATAATGAAGACCGTGGTGTTTAAATTTAACAACTAATACAATTTGAAATGCAATGGATGGCAACTAAGTGCTAATACAGGGAACTAAAACTAAACTAGAGTGCCACTAGTCTATTTGAAGTACAGTGAACAATGTTAGACTGAGAAGACATTATCAAACTGAAAATGAAATGACAGAATTGAACCACATGCATTCTACCTCCGGAGTGCTATAACTAAGTTATCATGCAACTAACCCAAGGAATTCTACAGTTCATCCCGTTCAGTATGAATGATGTTTTGGAAGAGTTTGTGAGAACGAGTATGGCTGTATCATTCAAAGCAATTGAACATAAACACAAGGCTGAAAGCAAATACAACTAAAGTCCAAGACACCACAGCTAATTCTTATTCATTGTTATGATATTTTGGAAGAGCTTTGTACGAGTAAGATTAGTTGTGCTACTTGGTGCAAACTAGCAATTAAAACCTACAATATCACAGTTATGCCTCATTCATCATAATGATATTTTGGAAAAGTTGATTAGAGTAAGTTTTAACTGTGATAACTAACAAAAGTAAATACAGCTAAAACGTATACTATCACAGTTGTGCCTTATTCTTCATAATGATATTTTGGAAGAGTTGATTAGAGTAAGTTTGGCTGTGATAGTAAATATAAACAAATATGAACATAAGCTGAAATAAAAGCGAAACTAAAATACTTATCTACTATATAAAAAAGGCTGCTCAGGAGGCAGGGGCCCTTTACCACCAGAGTAGCACAAAATCTAGCTCAAAATCAACTCAACGCGTTCAAAGAAATGCTACTTCTTTCATTAAAGAGGAATCACCTTAAAACAGAGTATTCACGGACTTCAAAGATTTAGCAGTCAACCATAAAATCTAACCAAAATCTAACCTCTGTCTCTCAGTTTCCCGAGCATATTTATAGAAAATTTACATAGCAAAACTTGAGATAATACGGGGATTATTGTCTTTCCTAATAGAAACTAAACTAGGACTCTGATCATGATCACGTAACAGAATCTGGACTGTCCTTATTCTGTTAGGAGTCTACCTCCTAGTTTGAGTTTCCACGTGCTTAACCACGTACAGAATTCCGTTCAATCTCCATGGAGGGCAACAAATGATGAGGACATGACGTGGAATACACCCATGTGTGCTTTTCTCCAAGATGACATCTGGAACCTGTATAAACATGAAGCTGGATACAGAATTGGCAACTAGCTACAGAATGTCTACATTCTGTAGCTAGTTTCAGTTCAAAAAGTACTACAATGACACAACCATAAAAACATAGTAAGTTAGCCACGATATTCATTCTTAAAGCAATTTTAACTAATTTCATTGATCATTTGAACCTGGGATTAATAATGGATAAAAGAAATGGAGTGGAATGTGGTGGAAGAAAGAACATTTTTGGAGCTCAACATACCCCCACTGCTAGATTCTTGCATGTCCTCATGCAACTATTCCATGAACTCAGAGGCCTCTGCAAGAACATCCGATCCTCTTCTTCTGCTTTGTCTGGTAGTTAAAGGACTTATCGGCTTCCTGATGACTAACTTGAACCTTAAATTGGTAAGTGCCCTGATTAACTTTTTGTTCCTCTTTTTCAACTTTTCATTAGCCTTTTCCACTTTGTCCATTTGTAGAGACAGGGTTGAGTTCATACTGGTTTTTAGTTTAACTTGTTCCCTTAGAATATCATTCTCAGTCCTGATATGTCTATTAAGTACTTCCAGCTCGTACCTATCTCTTCTTAACACATATATTTCAGACAGTGGAGGACTAGGGGTTCTGTCTCTACTCTCTGAAGCTTTCATCTCCAATGTTTCAACATAGTTGTAAATTTCTTGTTGTGCAGGATCAATTTCTGGAACTTCCTCATCAAAATCCTCCTCAGTAGGTGTTTCTTCATCTTCTATGTTTATAACCCCAGTTTTTTTAACTTTTGTTTTCTTTAGTATGCCCCTCAGTCTGTGGCTCCTCCTCGGTTGAGATGGCCCTTCTCCTTTTTCTCTGGCAACTCTTCTTATGATTCTCTTTTTCTTAAGCTTCTTCTTAATCTGAACTAATTTTTCAGAGATCATTTCTTCACTACTTTCTTGTGTTGTTTTACCAATTTCAGTTTTGGAGGGTCTCCATCTTCTGCTTCTTTTTGTAGGTTGATGTTCAGGTGAAGGCTCTTTTGGTTCCTCAAAGTGATTTCTCACCAAGAAGTTATCCCAATTATCCCCTATTTTGCTCAAATGATGCTCAATCAAAATCTTGACTAAACCATGGTGGTATAAGGTTGTCTCCAGAAATTGAATTCTCTTTTGGACACTTGAAGCCATTTTCTTTAAACTTTGAAGCAAGAAATAGGGAAAATTAAGTTCTTCTTCTAGGAAATGCATTATCAACCTAATATGGTAAACATAGAAAGTACCATATCTACCTTCACAAGTGATGAATTTTTGTAGGATAAGCAACATGTTTCTCCATTTGTTCTTTAATGCAGAACTAGGGATACCCTTTTTAAAAACAGTGACATTCATACCTGGTGACTTGAGTATCTGCTTCTATGATTCGTTATGGAATTCTCTGTTCTTAAACCACCTTTCTCCTTGTCTAAGCAGTCCTGTTGCTTCTGCAATAAAAGCCTCTGTGAAAGTGAATTTAATATCTCCAACCTCAACCTCGACCCCATTAAAAGATCTTGAAAAAATTTTAGTAACCTCTTTGTGGAAGCCATTGAATCTTTCAAGGAATTACAACCATCCTTCTTGTTGTAAGATTTCTCGGATTTGGGGATAGCCTTCCAAGTATTTAGTGCCAACTGTTTCTGTTCTCACGATGAGGCCCATAACTCTTCTTCAATCTTCAATTCACCAGCCTTCTGCTCATGGTGAGAATGGCCATTAACAAGTTGTTTTTTCTCCCCAAATGTTTCCTCTTTTTCACGGTGACAATGGTTGTTACAGAGATACCTCTGTTTTACAGAATGAAATGATTAAGAGTCAGCTGCGGGAAGGAGTGATATGGAATGGTTACGGAATGAATTAATGAGGTGAGGTGAAGAAAATGAATCAATGAGTGAAAATACCGCGGGGATAACAAATTCAAAAATCATCATTAAATGCTTAGTGACGTGATTAATCCAATCACTTCAGTGCTTTAACCGTTTAGATTTTTTTTTTTAAATGATGATCGGATATGTGTTTTGAATTGGTGAAATAGAAGGATTTTTATCCAAAGTTTTGCGGAAGGTTTGTTCAACATGATCAATAAAATTAATCAAAACAACTTTTTGAATTATTCATAGCTAAACTATACTAAAATTTTTCATGATATGTCATTATAATCACTTCATACCTTTGCCTTTGCTTTGATTTTCTTGTGATCTTCATATGCTTTGTTTTCTCCTGAAAATCATTAATTTTTGAGTCTTCATAACCTTCTTGATCTTGCTTTGTTCTTGGATGTGCAGGATCATTTTGTTGCAAATCAAATAATTTCCGGTCAGTGCCTTCAGGATCTGTAGCTGCAGAATGTCTGTCTGGCTGCAGAAATTCTGATTAGCTGCAGAATGTCTGTTTGATTGCAGAATGTACCTGTAGAGAACTTGAATCATGGAATGGAGTGGTTTGGAATGTAAGTGGAATTTTGTATGGAATGAGTGAGGATGGATGATGAAATATGGTATAATGGGATATGTATGAAGTGAATGATGGAGTGGGATGGATTACAATTTATGAAATGGAGTGAAAAAGTACCTTGCAATTTTCTGCTGTTTATTATTCAATTGCAAAAAAACATCAAATTTTAAATTCTGGAATGGAAATGAGGTGGATGAAGTATGGAATGAGATGAATGAAATATGGAATGAAGTGAAATATGAATGAGTGAATGAGATGGAGTATGGATGAATGAGTAAATGGAATGAAATGAAATGAGATGGATCATAAGTGAAATGGATCTGAACTTATGATTTTGTAACAACTGATTGCAGAAACGAAATGGAAAAGTTAGAGTGTCAGAAAGATTCTGATTTTCACCCTATATTTTCTGTATAAACATGCCAATCATTGATTGGTTTTCATGTTTATACTTTATTTATTTATTTATTTATTTTTATTTTTCAAAGAAATGCTTCAGAAAATTCAATTAAGTTGATGAAGAAGAAAGATTCTTCTTCATTAACTTCACATCACTGTTTTCCTGGAACTTTGTAATAAATTCTTCCCTTGAGAGTGGTTTGTGATATAGCTTCAATCTATGACCATTCACAAGAAAAGTAACCTCTTCTTCATCTATTGTCCTGATTTTTACTGCTCCATTGTCAAAAATTCTCACAATTTCATAAGGCCCAAGCCAATGTGTTTGAAATTTACCTTGGAAATCCTTGAACTTTGAATCAAACAAGAGAGCCCAGTCACCTTCTTTGAACTTCTTTTCCTTGATGTACTTGTCATGCCATCTAGCCCTCTGTTATTGGACTATACTGGTTTTTTGAACTGCATCTTGTCCGATCTCATCCAATTCATTAATCTGCTCCAATTTGTGTTTTTGTGCCTCTGATAGATCAAGTCCTAGTTGAACTGCCATTTTGAAAGTTTGAATCTGGAACTCTATGGGAAACAAAACTTGCTTTCCATAAACAAGTTCATAAGGAGTATGGTTTGTTGTGCTTCTCCATGTAGTTCTATAGGCCCACAAGGCTTCAGGAAGCCTATATACCCAATCTCTTCTATGTAAATGGACAGTCTTTGTTAGGATTCCTTCAATAACCTTATTAGTAGATTCCACTTGACCATTTTCTTGTGGATGATAAGGAGTAGATTTTCTATGCCTAATTTTGTACCTCTCCATCATTTGTTCCACTAGCCTCGATGAGAATTGAGCTCCTTGATCCGTAACAATTTCCTTTGGGACACCAAAACGAGTAAAAATATCCTCAAAAAGAAAATTAACTACAGATGCTTCATTAGCAAAAAGTAATGGCTTGGCCTCTACCCATTTGGTAACATAATCAGTGCAAACTAATATATATCTCTTTTGTCTCGATGGAGGACTAATAGGTCCTATAAAATCCAAAGCCCATTTTTCAAAAGGTTCAATATGTACCTGAGTTTGTAATGGCATCTCACCTAAAGGAGAAGGTTTCCCTACCCTTTGGCAACTGTCACATCTTTTGACATACTCTTTAGCATCTTTAAACAAGGATGGCCAATAATAGCCTAAATGAAGGATCTTATACGCTGTCCTCTTGTCAGCAAAGTGTCCGCCACAAGGTTCATCATGACATGCTTTGAGAATTTCAGGCATCTCATCTTCCCGAACACATCTCCTAATGATAAAATCTGGACCTGTCTTGTACAACTCATTAGCAACCCATGAATATTTTGCACTGTCATAAATGATTTTTCTTTTCTCTCTTGCATTCATTATTGAAGGAAATTTCCCTGAAACTAAATAATTAGCAATGTTAGCAAACCAAGGAGTCTGAGTAGAAATTGCAAAAAGATATTCATCAGGAAATTGATCTTCAACTGGAGTGTCATCTTTGATGTTTTGGAGTCTAGATAGGAAATCAGCTACTGTGTTTTGTTTTCCAGGCCTATCTAGAATGGTAATATTGAATTCTTGTAAAATAAATAACCATCTTATAACTCTGCCATTAGTAATTGATTTTTTCATTAAGTATCTAATTGCAGAATGATCTGTGTGAACAAAAGTTTCATAGCTTGTTATATAGTGTCTGAATTTGTTTATGGCATGAACAACAGCTAAAAACTCTTTTTCAGTTACAGTATAGTTTAACTCTGCAGGAGTCAAATTTTTACTGATATAGTAGATAGCATAAGGAATCAGGTCTTTTTGTCCCAATACTACTCCTAGAGCTGTATCTGAGGCATCTGTTGAAATATGAAAAGGTAACTTCCAGTTAGGTCCCCTTAAAATAGGTGCTTCAGAGATTTTTGTTTTTAGGGTCTCAAAGGCTAATTGGCAATCAGGATTCCACTTGAATTCACAGTCTTTGGTAAGTAATTTGAAAAGTGGAGATGCTATCTTGGTGAAGTTTTCTATAAACCTTCGATAATATCCTGTAAATCCAAGAAAAATCCTAACATCTTTTTGATAACTTGGAATAGATAAGTTAGAGATGACTTCAACTTTTGACTCATCAACTCTAATCCCATCCCCTGAAATATGATGCCCTTCAAACAATACCTTCAAAGAAACATCATGAAACATTTCTCATGACTAAGTGAAAGACTTCTTCTTGACATGTCTTTAAAAAAATTTCAAGTTTGCTAAATTCTTTCAAATGTGTTTCCATAAACCTAGAAATCATCCATATACCGTACACAATCATGTATTAGATCTGAAAAAATTCCTAATACTGCCCTTTGGAATGTTGCAGGTGCATTGCATAATCCAAATGGCAATACTCGGTAAGCATAAGTACCCCAAGGATAGGTAAATGTGGTTTTGTCTTGGTCCTCAAGTGCTACTTGAATTTGATTATAACCACTAAACCCATCTAGAAATGAAAAGTACTTTTTGCCAGCTAAGGTATCTAACACCTGATCTATGAAAGGTAGGGGAAAATGATCTTTAAGAGTAGCTTTGTTTAATTCTCGGTAGTCAATACATACCCTCCATTTACCATTTTTCTTTGGCACAATTACCAAAGGAGAAACCAACTGACTATCTGAAATAGGATAGATAAAGTTGACATTCAACAATTTCTGCAATTCTTCTTTAACAATCTCCCTAAGATTTGGATTCATCCTTCTTTGAGGTTGTTTGATTGGTTTACAATTTTCCTCTATGTAGATGTGATGAGTGCAAGTCTTAGGACTTATCCCTTTCATATCAGTGTACTCCCATGCATATGCAGAAGAATGTCTCTATAATATCTTGACTAACTCTTCTTGTTGAGATTTTTCTAGGTTCCTGTTTATGTTTAAAGTTTTTCCTGGAAATATCTCACTTTTAGAGCTGCCAAATTTATCCATAGAATGAAGAGACATATGTCTTGATGAAAAAAACTCAATGTTGGATACTTCTTGAAATTGGTCATGTTTATGTTCCGAAGAGGATTCAAAGTTTTCTAAAGTATTCAAAATTTGACTATCTTCACTAATTTCTGAAATTGTGAAGAGAGGTTGTAAGTCTTCTTCATCCTCTATCCATTGAGTATCATCTAAATCTGTAATTGTCCTTGATGGAGGATACAAAGTGAATTTCTTAGTTGAACTACCATCAGAGATGTACATATCACCGGATCTACAACTAATGAAAGCATCAGCTGTAGCTAACCAAGGTCTTCCTAATATAATAGGGTGTCCTCCTAGATTATTCTTAGGAGTTAGGATCATGAAATCCACATGGTACTCCCAAGAATCTAGGGACACTGGAATGTCTTCTATTACCCCATCAGGTTTGATCACAGATCTATCTACTAATTGTAATAATGTGGGTGTAAAGAGAAGATTAGGAAGTTTCAGTTTATCCATGATTTGTCTACTCATGATATTGATTGCTGCTCCTAAATCAATGAGTGTGTTTTGGATCTCAATTCCATTGATGTGAATTTTGACAACTGGATTTCCTGGGTCTAGATACTTTGGAATTGAAATCTTACCCATCATAATGTCTGCTATTTTTCCTGCCTGTTGAATTTTCTTTATCTCTCTTATTCTTTTTCTTGTTTTCTTCATGCTCAACTCTTTTATTGTCTTTGCTAAAATTGGGATTTCCTTGATGGCTTGTAATAATGGAATCTTAATACAAACATTTCTTAGCTCATCTAGGAAATCATAATTAGGCACCATGATTTGTTTTTCTACACCTCTATCAATTTGTAATATTTATGGAAAGGGAGGTGTAGGAGTGGATGTTGATGGCTGCTCTAATACATGAGTTTAAATTATTGGTTCTTTTTGTTTTGATTTTTCAATGGTTGGGTCCTGAAAATATGTGTCTTCTTCAAGACTTTTATTTTCTCGTAGAGAATCTTCCTCAGAGTTATCTTGTTCTTGTATAATCATAGAAGGTTTCCTCTTTTCAAGTATTCTTCCAGACCTAATTTGAACATCACTAAGGTCTAGAGGAGTAATTAAATAAGTTGGAAACTGTTGGCCTTCTATCATATATGTATTCTGAGGATTTCTATTGTTGGGGTTTGGTATGGGTTGAGCAGGCAACTAATTTGATTTTTGAGGAAATGGTAATGGAAGTGGTTGATTTTGATGTTGTGAATTTTGAGGATTTTGTTGAAGATTTTGTTGTTGAGGAAAATGTGGATATGGTTGATAGGATGGTGGATATTGATAGTACTGAGAGTATCTTCCATAGGGATTTTGTGCCCCTTGTGCCCAAGTTTGAGATTTATTTTGAAATTGGGGCCAAGGTTGCTACCAAGAATTCCAATTTGGTGGAGGTTGATTATACATTTGATCATGAAATCCTTGTGTTTGAGGTCCTTTCCAAGGCCTTCTAGAGACAAAATTGAGAGATTCTGTGGAACTTGTAGGAATTTCCTCTTGAAAGACAGCTTTAAGACCAGGAAGTGAAGGACAACTCTTGGTCTCATGTTTTTCTAAACAAATGACACAGGTCTCTACAACTTTTGCATCCAAAGGACACTCTCTTAAGGCATGCTTCTTTCTACATCTGGGACAAAAGATTGCTAAAGCATCAGATTCAACTTTTTGCTTGTTTTGTAACTTAAGGGTGTCTATTTGTTCACTAAGACTCCCTAAGATATCAGATTTGAATTCATCAAGCATATGCCCTATCTCTGCCCTACTTACTGTCCCAGAAGCAGACTTACTTACCCTTGCAAGAGCAAGGTCTCTTGGGCCTTTTATAGTTTTAGATTTCCCTCTTGAAAGGTTGATACATAACTCAGCTATTTCAGGTAATGTGAGATGATATATATCCCCTTTTCCCATCATGTTAAGGATATCCAACCATTCATCCCTAATTGTTTTCAACAAGAGAGCTTTTAAGGTGTCTTGATCTAAGTTTTCCATTTTTGCTCTTTTGATGTTGTAATGAAATCTCTCCAACAAATCTTCCAAGTTTTCATCTTCTTTTTGTAACATCTTAAGCACTTCCTCCTTATGATTGACTAGCATACAATAATCCAAATACCTCTCTAGAAATGTTTGTTTCATGTCTTCCCATGTCCTAATAGAACTATTGATCAAACTCATAAACCACTTCAATGCTGCTCCTTTCAATGTTGAAGGAAATAGTTTAAGTTTTTGAGCATCTTGTAAGTAGTCATAAGTTCTACACAGGACTTCAAATTCAAATAGGAAGGTTTTAGGATCTTCAGTTTTAAGTCCATAGAAGTTTGGAAGGACAGAGGGTGAAATGTTTTTCATGGTTGTATTGGTTTCTTCATCTACTATAGGAAACCCAAAAGAGCTTCCCATCTCTCTTCTACCTCTTCCTCTACCTCCTTCACCTTCTACATCTCTACCTCCTTCTCCTCTACCTCCTTCACCTTCTACATCTCTACCTCCTTCTCCTCTACCTCTACCTCTACCACCTCCAAATAATGTGTGTTATCCATTAAAGACTCCTCCTCCCCCCTCTTCTGCCATAGTTGATTCTTCTGTGGAAGTGGAAATGTTTGTGTCTCTAACAGAGGTCCCTGAATCTTCTTCTAAGGCAGGTTTAGTGGAAGGTCCTTCTAATGAAATATCTGATCTTAAGTCCTCTAGGAGTCTAGGATCAGTAAAGTATGGGTTGTGGGTCTGAGTTGGAGGTGTACTGGTTCTTGGTCTAGATGAAACAAGTGGTGTTCTATGGATCAAGCTTCTGCTGCTACTTCTTATGAATATACCCCTTGAGTCTCTCTCTCTCTACGCATATAATTGTTTTTGGGAGTTAATAAACAAGGCTACCTAGTTACACTTCCCCGGCAACGGCGCCAAAATGTTTGTGCTCAACCTAGTCTCCTAAATTGAGTTCATTAATTGTCAACCAGGGTTGGTAAACTGCTGAAGTGTGGTGCACTATATGTGCCTAGGTATTTGTTTCTCACTACGTTGTGTCTAGTGTTTTATGATGTTTTTGGATTTTTTTTATGGTTTTATGTTCACAAGGAAAAGAACTAAATGCTGGTGGAAAGAAGCTACTGGTTAAAAACAGAGTGAAGCCTAAATTATGGATGAAAAATGACAAATGCAAATACTGAAACAAAACAAAGCCTAAACTATGGCTAGCAAATTACAAAGCTTGATGATGACTTCAAGGAAATAAATCACAACATAAGCTTAAATTTTCCAATTCATTCATTAAATATGTTTTGGAAGAACTTGAGAAATGGGCAGTTAAGTGTAAATGAAGTTCTCCTAACTAAACAATCAAACAATCAACTTACAATGTTACAACATCTCATCCATGATTAAAGGTCTATTAAAATATATTTGGAAAAGAATACTTGTAGCACCATAAGATTTCTATTAGCTTCTAACTTTGTTCTGCAACTCAATCTAGCACCACTAGGCCTCACACAAAAGTTATAGATTTCTTTTTAGAATGGTCTTTGAGAAAAGGCTTGTTTGTGAAATGGTAAAAAGGTTGCAAAAATACTCCAGGCCTTAGACTGATACTACCTTCTATCCAGATAATTATGTGTTAGTATGAGTTTGGAACAAAATAATTTTTGTAAATAATGAAGACCGTGGTGTTTAAATTTAACAACTAATACAATTTGAAATGCAATGGATGGAAACTAAGTGCTAATACAGGGAACTAAAACTAAACTAGAGTGCCACTAGTCTATTTGAAGTACAGTGAACAATGTTAGACTGAGAAGCCATTATCAAACTGAAAATGAAATGACAGAACTGAACCACATGCATTCTACCTCCGGAGTGCTATAACTAAGTTATCATGCAACTAACCCAAGGAATTCTACAGTTCATCCCGTTCAGTATGAATGATGTTTTGGAAGAGTTTGTGAGAACGAGTATGGATGTATCATTCAAAGCAATTGAACATAAACACAAGGCTGAAGAAAAATACAACTAAAGTCTAAGACACCACAGCTACTTCTTATTCATTGTTATGATATTTTGGAAGAGCTTTGTACGAGTAAGATTAGCTGTGCTACTTGGTGCAAACTAGCAATTAAAACCTACAATATCACAGTTATGCCTCATTCATCATAATGATATTTTGGAAAAGTTGATTAGAGTAAGTTTTAACTGTGATAAATAACAAAAGTAATTACAACTAAAACATATACTATCACATTTGTGCCTTATTCTTCATAATGATATTTTGGAAGAGTTGATTAGAGTAAGTTTGGCTGTGATAGTAAATATAAACAAATATGAACATAAGCTGAAATAAAAGCGAAACTAAAATACTTATCTACTATATAAACAAGGCCGATCAGGAGGCAGGGGCCCTCTACCACCAGAGTAGCACTAAATCTAGCTCAAAATCAACTCAACGCGTTCAAAGAAATGCTGCTTCTTTCATTAAAGAGGAATCACCTTAAAACAGAGTATTCACGGACTTCACAGATTTAGCAGTCAACCATAAAATCTAACCAAAATCTAACCTCTGTCTCTCGGTTTCCCGAGCATATTTATAGCAAATTTACATAACAGAACTTGAGATAATACGGGGATTATTTTCTTTCCTAATAGAAACTAAACTAGGACTCTGATCATGATCACGTAACAGAATCTGGATTGTCCTTATTCTGTTAGGAGTCTACCTCCTAGTTTGAGTTTCCATGTGCTTAACCACGTACAGAATTCCATTCAATCTCCATGGAGGGCAAAAAATGATGAGGACATGACGTGGAATACACCCATGTGTTCTTTTCTCCAAGATGACATCCGGAACCTGTATAAACATGAAGCTGGCTACAGAATTGGCAACTAGCTACAGAATGTCTGCATTCTGTAGCTAGTTTCAGTTCAAAAAGTACTACAATGACACAACCATAAAAACATAGTAAGTTAGCCACGATATTCATTCTTAAAGCAATTTTAACTAATTTCATTGATCATTTGAACCTGGGATTAATAATGGATAAAATAAATGGAGTGGAATGTGGTGGAAGAAAGAACATTTTTGGAGCTCAACAGTAGGAAAACTACCGAAGCATCTGAGAGCTAAAGAAGGAATTTTATTTTCCAATGTAACGCCTGATTTTAGTGGATTGGTGGATACTTTTTCACACAAGGTATGATATGAAGAAACGTAGGTGCACCCGTGAAGAAGAGATTTATGGAATCCTGAAGGCTTTCCATGACGAGCCTTGTGGTGGGCACTTCGCAGATCGCATGAATGAACATAAAATGCTACAGATGGACTATTACTAGCCCACTATCTTTAAAGACACCAATAAGTATGTCCAGGCTTGTGATAGCTGGTAGAGGATGGGTCGTCCTAGTCAATCCAACGAAATTCTGTTGCAGCCACAATTGGTAATAGAACCTTTCAAATAGTGGGCGTTGGATTTTTTTGGCTCATTCAATCCAACATCAAACTAAAAGGCCTACATATTGGTTGCTACAGACTATGTAACAAAGTGGGTAGAAACAGTAGCCTTGCCAACAGCTACGGAAGAAACTGTAATTAATTTTCTTTTTGAGTTATTTGTGCGATATTAAGATTACAACCACTCTACGGAGCCACCATATCACACATTGAGTCACTTATCCATATCACCCGCAGGCGAACGGGAAGGTTGAGAGCACCAACAAATTCATTAAGGCGGTCTTGAACAAAACAATTTCAACACATCGGTGAGACCGGGATACTAAACTGCCAGAGGCCTTATGGGCCTATCGCACAACTTGGCGAAGTACTACTCGTTATTCTCGGTACAAACTTGTATTTGGAAAATAACCCATTTTTCCTATCGAATTTGAAATAAAGACTCTCAGAACAACCACAAAGTGGGATTGGACGTGACGGAAGCCCAAACTAAATGGATTCAAAGAATAAATGAATTGGATGAAGCATGGTTACTTTCCCTACAATGCAAAACAATTATTCAGTAGTAACGAGCTAAGTGGCATGACAATCTTATAAAAAAGAAGAAATTTAAGGAAGGAGACTAGGTACTCCTCTATGATTCTAGGTTTCAAGACTTTCTGGGTAAATTTCCAACAAGATGGCTTGGCCCCTATGAATTCAAGAAGTGCACAAAAATGGAACTATAAATTTGACTACCCTCAATGGGTCTGGCTCTTATTTCTGGGCGAATGGACATCAGGTATGTCTTTATCACAAGCCACTCACCAAAGAGTATTTTTGCCAACAAGTATGCAATGATCCCACTATGCAAATTTTAGCTGCAGGCGGTGATGATCTGAAAACTTTACTTTCATGAAAATAATTTTTTTTCAAGCTGTAAATAATGTATATATTTTCTTTATATAGCTAGTTTATAATTTTCCATCTCTGTATTTTTTTAGAATAAACATTGTTGTATAAATGCGTGGATTTTTACTTTGAAATAGTTTCCTACAATCAAAGTAACTGTCATTCCTTTATCGTTGTTTCACGCCATTTTAGTAGTTGTTGTTTAGTTCTTTGGACAAATACTGTTCCCTTCCAAGTGAACAAATGTCATTTTTTTCCTTTCTTTGTCTTGAGTATTTCACTGTTGTTGTTATTTTTCAAAAAATGAAAAAATGTTGTTCAATAGAATGAATAGCTATTGTTCAAAAAGATGAACAGTCATTGTTTAGTAAAAATGAGCAGTTTCTATTCAATATAGTGAACAACTACTATTCAGTAAAATAAACAGCTACTGTTCAGTCAAACAAACAACTGTTTTTTAGTAAAATGAACAGTTGCGGTTTCTTTTTTTGACGACTTTCACATACCATTGTTGCTCAATTGAGTGAAAAACTAATGTTCAATAAAATGAACAGTTGTTGTTCTGTTAAACGAATAGCTCTTGTCCCAACATCCGCACAACTGTCGTTCAATTCTAAATCGAACAACCATCTTTTCTCTCACATGCTTTGCTATGTAAATCACCTTTTTGGTTGTAAATTTGCACTGAATTTAAAGAAAAAAAGTAATTATATTATTCTGTTAAATGAATAGCTCCTGTCCCAACATCCGCACAGCTGTCGTTCAATTCTAAATCGAACAACCATCTTTTCTCTCACATGCTTTGCTATGTAAATCACCTTTTTGGTTGTAAATTTGCACTGAATTTAAAGAAAAAATAAATTATATTAACAACATTATGAATTTTAAACCTTTGATGATTATATTTATTCTAAAATTAACATGGTTCATTTATTTAATGACTTGCTGGATATATCCTCTTTGGATAAATCATAAAATTATTCACTTTCTCAATACCATGCTATTTTATATTTCACACTTTCAATTGATAATTCCCTTTAGTATTATGATATAGGAATACAAGAATAAATTTTATTGGCATTTTTTAATTCTCAAACCATCCCTAACTCTTAAGGATTTAATGAGCCTCCCTCTAGTTATAATATAAATTTGAAAAATATAATATAGGTTTTATCAAAAGGGTTAGGGGGTCTCATCACAAGCCAACCTACCATGATCATAAGGAACTTAACACATGACATTCCCATAATGACCACCACACCAGGGTAATGGCCTTCCAGGCAACCTAACTGTCGAAAGGATAGGAGGTCTCATCATGAGCTAGCCTGATCATTTTTTTATGCCCTAGTGAATGGCACTGTGATTATCTGGTTACCAAGCCAGCAGAGTGATCCCTTTATAGAAATAAAACAAACCATCTAAATCCTAAATGGAGGATCCTGGCTCATTTTTGGGTTAAAAAGAAACCCTGTCGATGCTATAGACGCCTGCTGGTAGCAGTGGCTCTGATTGTGGTATTGAAAGTTCTATTTTACATTGTCAATTATTCTATATCCTACTATTTCATATTGACTCATTTCCAAGGACGAATTTACCATTTGAAAAACGCTTATATTTATATTAACTGCTATACATGGTAAAATATATTTTCATGTGAATTGCATTAGCATTTTTCGATCAATTAACGCCATCGGTCATTATCATTAATCACCTTGTCAGATTCGTCATACGTTTTCACCAAAGGAAAATTATTTCCCATAATGATTATTTCTCTGCTTTATTCCTTTTTGGGTCATTTTCTGAACCATTTCTATGATTTATAGTTAGCACTGCTCTGAATGTTTCCTGTCGTATTTCTACTTCTTTGACTATTTTCCTATCGCATTTATGAAGCCACTTCATCCTTTTCTCTTTTCCCATTATCTACGGACATGGACGCCCTTTTCCAATTGGAGGGGGGAAGGTATACATTATAGAACAGACGTGAAATAATTAACGAAGTCCGCCAAAACTTGTTGATGCGACAAATATTATTATTGTTTCCTTTATATGAAAATAACATTTCCAAATTCAAAATATTTGTATGCATTATTTGTTGCTATTCCAAACTATCTAATTGTGAGAAAGTGCATGCAAAGGTGCGAATTAGGCTAAAATAGCACAACAACTATGGGAGAAATTATGTCTGTAGTGAACCTACAATATTACAATTAACAGAGCAGGCTTGTGAAATTCTTGAGCACGCCGGTTGGCTTCAATACCTCGTCAAACTACAAGGATTCCATAGCAAAATATCACTTGAATTTCTGCAAAATTTGTAGAATGGGCACACAACTGTAAAAGGCAGAAGTATAACATTATCTGAAGCAGTCATAGCCGAAGTCTTGAGACTTCTAGAAGAAGGCACAAAATGGATTGACAAACATGTTCTATTGCATGAAATAGTCACAATATTTAAGGACCCAGAGGAAGAACTAATATGCAAAGGCAAAGGAGTTCACCCAACATAATTAAAGGAACCATGGCGAGAACTAGCGACCACCATTCAGGGATACATCACTTGTGATGGTCGTCAAGATGTGGTAAAGCCTAGACAACTTAATCTGATAGCAATTCTTAGACATAAAATCATAGTTAACCTGTCATTCTTTCTAAATTCCTTATTGCATGATGTTGCTAGTCGAGTTAGAAAATCCAAAAATCCACATTCTACCACCATTCATGAAGGCTTGATTACGCTTATTATTATTCATGAACTTGCCCAGTAGCAATTTACCTGGGATAACTTTGCAAATCATAATTTACCCCTATCAGAGGAAAACCCAAAACACATATAGGGGTAGATGATAGGAATATTTATGATTTAGAACAACAGACTGAAGAGGGATAAATTCAAAAGAGAGAAAGAAAAAGGAGGACTTTTTCCTTAGCCTCTAGCTAAGCAAAACATAGACGTTCTGCAAGTCTAAGCTCATGAAAGCATACCATGAACTTAATAGATGAAGCATGGACGTCTCATGCATCCCTTGAAAACCCTTAAAACACCATTTCATTAGATGATGTGGAGGATATGGCTCGAGTATTAGAAAATTTGGGAACACTCTTTGAGGAAGGAGGCCAATTTGAACATTCTCAAGGTCAAGGTCATACCCTTAACCAGTCTGCCTCTATAAGTAGTTCTGGCCACACTGAAATTTTTCCATCTAATGGAGAAATGGAATATTTGTAGAAAAAAAGGAAACCAATTCCCTCTATAGATGAATATACTGAGGGAGAAACTCATGCATAAAGAGATTTGGAATTAGAAAATCAATCAGGATACTTTGTTTCATTGGAGCAAGACCCTAACATTGGCACAACCGCTCTTTTACCTGAAATGGACACACTTTTTACTTCTTCAATCAAAGATCCCATAAAGAAGGAGAAGACAGACACAAAAAACACCAGGCTGAAATGGTTGAGTAAATTGAACAGAAAATTAAAGAAAATGATTAGAAGATTAAGAAAATGGTTGAAGGAAGCAAATAAAACTGAAAGCAGGAAGTGGAATTAGAAACCATTGGAACCCAAACAAATAAATGTCCCACTAAGGATATTGGAACTCAAATATAAAATATTTGTGTTTGTTCAATGGAGACTCAAACATACAATTCTATGAATGTTACGAATGTTTTTGTTCAAACAGATTTTGTAGATTGTTGTAATCCTCAAGAAATAGATGATACTACGGAAATCATTGTTCAAACTGATTTTGTGAAAATATGTGACAATGGAGCTCAAAAAGAAGAAACACCTCATTATGTCCCTCTCGTAAGGGAAGTTTTTACCCTGAAGTTGCAAAATGAATTAACAAGGACCCAACAGGTTTTGGCTCAACACCAAAAAAAATTGGTACCTTTACAAACGCACCAAGAATTATTAAAGAAACTGGATACACTTACTGCAACTGAGGACGAGACTTTTTCTAGTCTCAGAAGTGAACAGGAGAAAGTGAAGAAAGTGCAGAGCTAGATTCAAAAATCCATGGAGCAAACTAAAACCATTTGTTCTATTTATTCTAATGTTTTGTCTTGTCAATCACCAGCCACCAATTATACATTAATTTTACTGGAGAGATACTTATTACTGAAGATTAAAGATGTTAAGGCTGTTAAGACAACTAAATTCAAGACCACTTCAGATTTTAATCAATGCTACAAATAATAGGATGAGAAGGTAAAACACCTTCTCTATCAGTTATACCTACATAATTTTTTCTTGGAAGATGAAATGGATGCTAATCCTAGCCCCTTTATTGGGGATGTTCAATTCCAAGCCTTCCTTTTTTTTTTCTTCTAACAAGCTTGAATGGGCCAAGGCCTATAATACTTCTCATAAAAGTGAGCATGGTCTAGATTTATGGGTTAGAGGAGAACCCACTAAATCTTTACATCTTTTCATCCAGCATAAAAGGTTTATGGAACAACAAGGATTTGTGGCCACATTGGTACCTCTCCATAAATATGTTATGTAGGTTGGAAGAGAATATTTCTAGGATATTAAAGAATATTCCATGTTGGCAGCGAAACAAAGGAGGAAAGCTTCTACTAATAATGTTAAAAATCAGGAGTTGTTCAGTTATAGAAATTTTAAGGCTGCTGCTACTCTTCTAAATGTATACAACAATATCATCCCATGCAAGGGACCTACCTAGATAGGATGCCTTACAGGTGTCCCATTATCTAGTATCTGCCTGATGGATATTATTTTGATTATGATTTACCTGAATGTCATGAGAGTCGTGCTTTTTCAATTCTTAAACAAAAGAATGGATTTAGGCTATATCAGGAATAATTTTATCTTGCCTACTCTTTGACACAATTACACCTCAACTATCTTATTTCATGAGGACATGCAAAAAAGTAAACATGGGATTATGTTAATTCACATAAAAGGTATGTTTTTATCCTCGTATTAGCTTGATTAATCATTTAATTTTATGTATTTATCTTCGTATTTGGGAAGAATCTAGAAGAAAATATTGTGAAAGATGAATAAAATCAATTGTCAACAAATTGTATGATTTAAGCATAAAAACTAACTTTTTCTTGCCTTTATGTGAAGAAATCAAAATTGGATAATTGTTGTTCAATTGATGGAACAACGACGCCCAAAGAAAGAAAAAGGATCACTTCTTGATCACACAGGCTAGCGAAAGAAAATGAGAATTGAGCTAATTCTATGGTGGAAATCTGATTATTAGTTGTGAAATCCTTAGGATCTCCTGATCCTGAGGATCCACTCTCATATATTAGTTTACCATTAGGTTATATAAGGCTGATAGGTGAAAAATAAGTTAGTAGTTAATTTCTGAGTTTCAACTTTCATTTGGACATTATTATTTGTATTGAAGACAAAGTATTTTCACTATGGTGGTGTTGTATCTTTACGATTAATGAGAAAAATACTTCTTTCTTCATAATCTTGTTTTGAGTATTCTCAGCAGTAAATTTTGGAGGCTTTGGGCTTGGTCGGTAGGAGACTTGTTGCTTCTTTTGTGCCATAATCATTTCTTTCATTTCTACAATTATTAATTACTGTATCTTGTAGAATTCAGTTATTCAGATTGTTGTGTTGTTGGAACGGGGTCTCCTAACAAGCTACGAAACTAGTCCATTTTGATTAATTTTGATTATATTTAGTATAGCGCAAGGGTTTTGGGGTGGTTCAAAGCCCCAAATGCATTGTAACGGGTCAAAGGGTAAACTAGGGGTCCGAAAACCATGGGTTGCAGACCATAGGAAAGTCGGAGCTAGATTGTTATAAATAGAGATGTATTTTGAATCGAAAGGGATAAGAATTGATGAGATATTGATGCGATCTATTGCTTAAGCTATCTGTTTGAGTTTTGGGGAACAAACTCCTGCTGGCTATGTGCGCGGAGATCCTAGTCCAGCTGTGTGCGGACCCTGCTGCTGTGTGCGTAGGTTGGGAAAGGAATTGTAAGGAAAGATTGATGAATGAATGAATGCGAAGGACTATTAGAGATTTGAATCTGTGAGTTATGTTATGTGAATTGTTGATAATTACTTTGTTATGTATTTTTTGTCTTTAAGTTGTGAAAGATCTGTGTACTGAGCTCTTGGATCTAGATCTGTTATGTTCTGTTTATATACTGTTGTGTCGATGATATAATAAGCCTATAAATGTATATCTAGTGCACCTAGATGTGAATAGGAACATAATTAACCCTGTGCAAGACTAGGTAGTCTGGGAATTACAGAAACAGGATGCAAACCTGCTTGCCTTACCCATCCTTTCTCAGGGTGCAGAAACCCGGTTCCAGCACCCACCCATACTACTTCGGGTGAGACTATGACCTACGAAAGCAGGTCACTGCCGAAAGGGCCAGTAGTATAGGGGTTTGTTGGCAAACCTTGCACACTGAACCTGGGTTAGGACCCCTCAAGCCAAAAAAAATTTCCGTTGCTAGGACCAGAAGGAGTCTGAGAAACGGGATTGGGTAATGGCATTAGAGATCTAACGTGGAGTTGAATGAGTGATATTATAGGTGGAAGCACAACACAGAGTGGTAAGAACTATCGAGATAGCCAAGAAAAGGATCGCTCAGCTCATAGTCCGCCGAGACCTACATAAGGTCCGTCAGCTACCCCGATGTTAAGGTCCCAGGAAGATAAACTAGAGGAGCCCATGGCGGTACACTTAAAGTTAACTACCTTTAAGGGAGCAACCGATGAGGACATGCAACGATTCTGGTTCATGGCTGATTTAGTATGGACAGCGCAAGGGGTGGTAAGCGATACTGTGAAGAGAGCGCAGCTATCCCTGGCTTTCGAAGAGAGGTTTTTGGACTGTAATATGCGGTATATATCTCAAAATGGGAGCGCGACGCTTCAAAATATTAAGGATTCCCTAAAACAACAATTCCGAAAGCCGAAATCCTATTCCTAGCTGGTAGCAGAAGTAAAAGACTCCAAGAAAGGAACATCTGAGTCAGTATGGGAGGCTGATAAATGGTTAAAAAAATCGATCAGGGAAGGTGAGTTCAAGTACGATGACAAAAAGCACACGGAATGGTTCATCGCTATGCTGCTACCTCACTTACGCATACCCATGGGCCACCAGACCTTCGAATCAGAGGAAAAAGCCTTGGAAGCTGCCATGAAATTTGAAGCTGCGCCTAAGGATGACACAAGGGAAGGAGTGCAGCTAATTTAGGAGCAGCTTGGAGCCATGCACATGGAAATACAGAGCTTACGGACGGAACGGCAAAAAGGAGTCGGCACAAACCTCTGGTGCGAAGATTGTCGGGTAGCGGGACTACATGATACAACCCAGTGTCCTCATATAAATAGGGGTGAATTGAAGCAACAATGGTGTAGGTTCTACCGATCTATAGGGAACGATGAGTAGAATTGTTGCACATATGACGTGTTGGTAGATCAGGGAAACCTCTATAGGGTACAATCCGATCCTGCCTCTCTGAGATCTCCCGTGACCTTTGGTGGCTCTCCTATGAGGGGCAGTGGGGGCGAGGAGGGAGTGCAGGATGAGGACGGGGCTAGATGATCTGCTACAACTATGGAGAGGTAGGACACTTCTCTAGGGACTACCCAAATCCCACTAGGAAACCCTGTAAATATTACCGACAACTGTACCATGAGATCGAAGACTGCCCGATCTTGCTAACCAAAATGAAGGACAGACAGTCTACCCCCACATAGAATGTACAGAGAGTCAAAACGGAGCTAAGGAGTGAAGATACCAGTGTAAGAGTCATAACGCGCAGCTTACCAAATCCCAGGAAACAGGAGTCATTGGAAGCCTCTGCGCAACCGCCAGTGCACCTCCAGATAGAAGACAACGTTGAAACCTTGTTAAGGGCATGTTTGAAGCTACTATGCAACCCACAAGCTAGAGAAAATCTGAAAGTATTTGTACAGGGCTGTGCAGCCCAGCCCAGCACAACGACTGAGGTTAAGGAAGTACACAAATTACACAACTACAAAAGGTGCACCAGGACAAAAATGTGATTGACTGTGCAGATTGGTGACTATGAGATAGATCATGTTATTCTTGATATTGGATCTGATGCGAACGTCTTACCAAAATAGACATGGCAACGAATGGAAGAACCTAAATTAGACTGGTCCACCATCCAGCTATGAATGTCGAATCAACATAAGATCATTCCTCTGGGAAGGTTGCCAAAAGTTGTGGTCGATATCGCACGAGTAAAGCTCCGCGTTGACTTTGAGGTCATAGAAATTGTGGAAGATACAGATCCCTATCCTGCCCTCCTAGGACTAGACTGGGCTATCGACGTAGAGGGTGTCATTAATCTAAAAAAACATAGCATGATGTTTGAGAAGAACGATACACGTGTAATAGTACCACTGGATCCCACTGAGGGTATGTGGTATACAGAACCAGCATATGAAGAGGAGGAACTCGATCACATCTACAGGATGATGACACAGGATGAAGACTAGGGTGACCCTACAACAGGCAGAGTGTTCGATTGGGAGAAAAATAGGGAGTAATTTTCTGACCCTGATGAAGAACTTGAGAGTCGGTAGACCCGACTACACAATGTCTCAGCACTGCAATGCCCTTGGGGTGCAAGGACCCTCTACTACATTACTTCGAAGGTAAGGGACCTTCCCCACTTTGATGAGTCTAGCACTGTCCAAGACTTCTTAAGAACATTAGAGGCTAGGGTGCCAAAAGATCAACGGCTCTGGGCACTATCCCTGGTACTTGGTACTTAGACGCAGAGTTACATCAGCGGACACGCCACTAGGAAATATTAAAAGAGGACTTTATTAAAACGTTCAGACTTTTTGGGGGAACAGAGATGCTTGACGAAGCCCTATAACACATTGATGCATTCATCTTTAAGAAGCCTCACCCACACACCCCACCAGTCATTCTGAAATGGGAGGCCCAGATGCAAGACATAGTCAACTGCCGGAGCTTAGCGATTAATGAAGAAGAGGATAACCCGCGGAATATCTCTGTTCCAGAATCTGAAGGGGAACGTACTGTTATCGGACCATCGCACCAGGATGTTGATGTAACGCAACCTCTCCGGCTACGTGAAGTTAATATTGGAACAAAAGAACACCCTAAGTTGGCTAAAATTGGGGACTATTTGGATGAAGGCATCGTGGGCAAAATTGCGGAACTACTTACGGAGTACCAGGACTTATTCCCTACAAAGTTTTCTAAGCTACAAGGAATCATTGGGGACCTCAGCATTATGCACATCACTTTGAAGCCTAAGGTGCGGCCCGTCAAGTAGCGGCCCTACCGGTTGAATCCTAAGTATAAGAAAAAGTTCAAAGAAGAGTTGGAAAAAATACTGACCGCAGGTATCGTTGAACTAGATGAACAGTTAGATTAGGTAAGCCCAATGGTCATTCATGAGAAAAAACAAAGGGGGAAATATGCATCTGTGTGGACCTACGAAATCTGAATGATGCATGTGTTCATGACCCTTTCCCTACTCCCTTCTTCGATGAAATCCTTGATAGTGTGGGTGGCCAGGAGGCCTATTCCTTCATTGATGGATTCTCAGGATACCACCAGATCAGAATTGCACCTAAGGATCACAGTAAGACCACCTTTGCCACCGAATGGGGTTCCTTCCAGTACACGGTCATGCCCTTTGGTCTTAAGAATCACCTACCATCTTTTCAAGGGTCGTGGTGGCTGTGTTCAAAGAATTTATTCATAAGTTCCTGGAGGTTTACTTCGACGACTGGATGGTTTTTGGCTTAGTAAAATAACATGTCTTGAACCTGCGATTAATGTTGGATGCGTGCTGGAAGCACCAGATCTCCGTGAATATCAAAAAGTGTATCTTTTGTGTACCTTTCGGAATCTTTCTTGGACACATAGTCTATCAGCAAGGAATGATGGTTGATCCTGCAAAGATAGCTGTAATTATCAACTTGGAAACCCCCACAATGGAGAAATAGTTGTGCTCCATTCTTGGTCACATGGGCTTTTACAGAAAATTCATTCAAGGATACGTTCTGATCACAACACCCATGGAACAGCTACTAAAAAAATATGTCTCTTTTTTCTAGAATGATGAATGTCAGAAGAGCTTTGAACTACTAAAAGAGAAGATGATTTCTGTGCCCATACTGATATTCCTTGATTGGTCAAAATAATTTCATGTACATGTCGATGCGTAAGGTATTTCCCTGGCACGTTCCTCACTCAGCCTAGCGAAGGAGATATTGATCACCCGGTTGCCTTTGATAGTCACAAACTCTCGAGCACCGAAAAAAATTATTCTACCACTGAGCATGAAGGACTAGCTATGGTGTACGCATTGCAAAAATATCGACACTATCTGCTGGGGGGACACTTTAAAATGTTCACAGACCATTCAGCTTTGAAATACCTGGTCAACAAGCCTATTTTGTGGGGGGGGGGGGAGATTTGCCGTTGGATGTTGCTATTTCAGGAATATGATTTTGAAATCATTGTTAAGCCTGGGAGGTTGAATGCAGGCCCAGATCATCTGTCTCGTATCAATACAGGGGAAGAACCTACTAACCTAGATGAAGGATTACCTGATGCACAACTGTTTACCATTAAGATGGTTGATGCTCACTTTGCTGATATCATTGAGTTCCTTACTACAGGCATGGCCCCTGCTGCATATTCATTACAACAAAAGAAGGAGTTGGTCACCCGGGATATAGACTTTACTATCATCATAGGATAGCTATACAAGCTAGGCGCCAATGAGATATTTCGCAGATATGTATTGGAACATGAACGGCCCACCATCCTCACAAAAGCACATGATGGAGTCGCAGGTGGCCACTACACAGGCAGGGCTAGGGCACAAAATATTTTGAGGGCTGGCTTATAGTGGCCTACCCTGCATCAAGATTCTTACACCTATTGTAGATCATGTGATACATGCCAGCAAACTGGCCGACCCTCATGACAAGTGATATGCCATTGCAGCCTCAAATGGGCCTTTGACTTTATAGTACCTATCAATGCGCCAGGCAAGAAGGCACACGGTACATTATCACTGCCACTGATTACATCACACGATGGGATGAGGCACAAGCAGTAAAATATTGTATTGCTGATACTATTGCGCACTTCATCTTTGAGCAGATTATGTCCAGGTTTGGCTGCCCAAAGATCCTAATGAGCGACAGAGGTATGCATTTTGTTAACCAAATGATTCACGCTTTGAATGAGGAATTCTGGATCCACCATGACAAGTGTACACCATATCATCCCCAGGCTAATGGGGCGGTTGAAGCTTTTAACAAAATTTTAGAGCAGGCATTAACGAAGTTTTGTAATGTCGATCATAGTGATGGGGATGTTTGCATCCCCTTGGTTCTGTGGGCATACCGAACGACCTCCAAAAAGCTGACCGGCAGGACGCCTTTCCAAATGGTCTATGGCAAGGAGGCCATCATGTCCATAGAATACGTTGTTCCTAGCCTATGCATCGCAACATTCACGAATATGGTAGACTCCGATATCATAGAAGAACGTTTGGCGCAACTGGTGGCTTTGGAGAAAAATTGGTTTATTGCTCAGTTTCACCAGCAGGTTAAAAAGGCTCGAGATAAAGCATGGCATGATCAACACATTCACTAGAAGACATTCGTCAAAGGTGATCTCGTCCTTTTATACGATAGCTATTTTGTGAAACATCCAGGAAAATTCCGGCATCACTAGTTTGGTCCCTACACAGTTAAGGAGGTTAAGAATGTCAGAGCAGTCTAGTTAGCAACCCTATGCGGTGACCTCATTCTTGGCTTTGTCAATGGTATTCAACTCAAACCATACCAGGCTACAGATTATGTGGTCGCACCAGTGCAGTGACTCAGGACGAGTCACAAGATTGTGTTGGGGGACTGTTGGAACGGGGTTTCCTAACAAGCTGCGAAACTGGTCCATTTTGATTACTTTTGATTATATTTAGTATAGCTCAGGGGTTTTGGGGTGGGTCAAAGCCCCAAACACATTGTAATGGGTCAAAGGGTAAACTAGGGGTCTGAAAACCATGGGTTACGCACCATAGGAAATTCGGAGCTAGATTGTTATAAATAGAGATGTATTTTGTATCGAAAGGGATAGGAATTGATGAGATATTGATGCAATCTATTGCTTAAGCTGTCTATTTGGGTTTTGGGGAACAAAATCCTGTTGGCTGTGTGCGTGGAGATCCTAGTCCAGCTGTGTGTAGACCCTGCTGCTATATGCGTAGGTTGGGAAGGGAATTGTAAGGAAATATTGATGAATGAATCAATGCGAATGACTATTAGAGATCTGAATCTGTGAGTTCTGTTATGTGAATTGCTGATAATTTTTTTGTTATGTATTTTCTATCTTTAAGCTGCGAAAGATCTATGTACTAAGCTCTTGGATCTAGATCTGTTATGTTCTGTTTATATACTGCTGTGTTGATGATATAATAAGCCTATAATTGTAGATCTAGTGGACGTGGATGCGAATAGGAACATAATTAACCTTGCGCAGGATTAGGTAGTCTGGGAATTACAGAAACAGGACGCAGCCCTGCTTGCCTTACCCATCCTTTCTCAGGGTGTGGAAACCTGGTTCCAGCACCCACCCATACTACTTCGGGTGAGGCTGTGACCTGCAAAAGCAGGTCACTTCCGAAAGGGTCAATAGTATAGGGGTTTGTTGGCAAACCTTTCACACTAAACCTGGGTCAGGACCCCTCAAGCCAACATGTGTGATGTTAGAATTCCTTTTTGTAATTTACCTTTACCTTTTAAGATAAATCTTAGATGTTGTTACTTTTACAATTGCATATTGTTCTTTAATGAATTTTTCCGATTATTTCAAGAATTACTAATTGTTTTTCCTTTTGAGTGATGTTATCATAGATATCCAATGATTGATTACTGTCATTCTTAATTAAAGGCTTGAATGGTTGATTGTTGTTCATTCACTGTAATTTCTCTTTTCAGTAGAGAAATTGTTGTTAATATTAATTCTTTAAGTGTGATTCCTTCAATTCATTTATTTAGATTCAGTTTCTTTATAAATCAGTTGAGATTAGATCAAGATAAAGGTTTTGGAAATTCTTTAAGGTTTTCTTTTGAATTATTCCAGATTGAACTTCGAGAATTAGATATTAGTTATTGAAACGATTTAGAATCATCTTATTCCTAAATAGCTATTGATTTCACTTTTCATAGACAGTGCCAACACTCATGAAATAAATAGATGTATTATTGGTTGATAATTAATGTAGGTATTAAGATTGATTTTCATAGTCCTCTTAGTGCACCAACTGTTGAAATTTGCAACAAGAAATAGTGAAATTGGCATCCAGAAACAACATCCAGAAAATGGAACCCAAAAATTGCTACCATGGAGGCTTTTTATTTAATTATTTCTTAATTAAATTAGAAGAAATGTGTGTCAAATTTATTTATCCCTTAAATAAATTGGACAATAAATTGTAATCTTATCTCATAATCATTTGTAATATTTCACTGAGTGTGATAGACTCAGTTAGCTCATGAAATTCAAGTTTAGGGTGGTTGGTGAGGCATGTAGAGTGATTATATTTGTCTTAGAGTCCAAGTTGCAGTTAGTGTATTAGTTCAGTGCATGAGAAATCAGTTAACTCAATTAAGTGAGTTAAAGTTAGTCTAACTAGTTGTAACTAATTGTTGCACTAATGAGAGGTCAAGTAAGTTAAATTAGATTTAATTCACATGTAGTGATCTGTCAAGTGACTGATTATTTACTATTAATAACTACATGCATGTCAGTTCTGATGAAGACCCAGTTGAGACAAAGATTAAAGGGATGTTAACTATTAGTTTTATTATTAGCAAACTGCCTAGATGCAGTAATACACCCCTAGGATTTCCCATGAGCATTGCGTAGTGAAGGAAGGCTAATTATCCTAATTAATAACTATTAATTGCCTATGGATTGCATGAGAAAGGTAGGTTGAAGAGAGGCTGAGAATTGGCTAAGTGTTGGACCAATTTTGTCTGGAACAATGTGAGACAGTTGGTAGAGTGAAACAGATTCTTGTGAGCAAGAATGCATTGTATTTTTTCATGATTCCTTTGTTCAATATACAATAGAGATAGAGGGGTTTTAAGCAGCAATATTTCCCCAGTAAAAATATTTGTGTTGTGGATTTATTTGCTTCTTTCTCTTACTTGGTGTGATTATGCGATCATGTTTAATTTCCGTAGATTAATTGTAAAAGGATTCAATATATTGCTCTAGTAGATTGCATGATTAGATTGAATCCATTAGTATACATATTGTTTGTATAATTTCTACATGGTATCAGAGCACCATAAATCACAATAGTGGAGAATAAATTGAGTTTATGTTGAACAATATCCAAACTTGCAGATACTTTTGTTGGTGAGACAAGCAGATCAAGATGGATTTCAATGGATTAATATTGGAATATGCACTCGTGGGCAGTTATAATTATATTTCATGGAAAGAAATAATGGAGTCAGTTTTGGAGGGGAACGGGTTGAAAGAATTCATTGATAATGATATCCCAATCCCGCAGCAGCAGACGACGCTCTTCTTGATGCTTGGAAAAAGAAGGTATCAAGGGTGAGGAGGATATTATTAGAGGGAGTTAGAGATCAAATTTTCTCGAGTCTCCATGACAAGGCAACTCCATATCAAATATGGAAGATCTTGACAGATCTATTTTAGAACAATAGCGACCAAAGGAAGTTGGCGCTGAAGGAAAAGCTCAAGAAAATCAATAAGGAGGAGGGTGAGACGATACCAACATACTTGGTGAAGTTCACTCAATGTTGAGATGATCTTGGAAGTGTTGGTGTGACTGTAGCATATGATGACTTGGTGAGCCTAGTACTTATAGGCCTTCCCAAGAGCTGGAATAGTTATTAGGACTCTGTCAATGGGAGGGAGAAGTTACCAGATTGGGAGCGACTTTGGTCAGATTTGGTACAAGAAGAATTCAAGTGGAATATCAGGGATGGATCCTCATGCAAGAATAATGATGAGGAAGATTGTGCCTTGGCCAGTAAGTCAAAGAAGACCAAGGGAAATAAATCCCAAGGCGAAGTGGGAAAGAAATACTTATCCAAGATCAGATGCTTTCACTATCACGAGCATGGGCACTATGCTACAAATTATCCATAGAAGAAGGAAAGCAAGAAGGAGCCTGAAGGAGCCTTATTTTACTCTCGTTGCATGCATGTCCAGTACTGTAATGGGATGCATGTGATATTTATACAATGGTGCCTCGTTCCATATGACGGGGGATTGAGATCTCTTTAGTGAATTGGAGGAGAAGGACCTCTAGCAGAGCATATATTTTGGAGATGAAAAGAGGTATAGCGCTACTAGCATAGGTACAGTTACCTTTCAGAGGGAGAATGGCTCTCATATCAGACTAGCAAATGTTTTGTATGTTCCATGCCTAAAGAATCTTGTCTCTGTAGGGGTATTGGAAGACCATGGTTATGAAGTGATGTTTAGAAAAGTAAAAGTTTTCCTTAAACACATAGCCACGAGATAGGTGAAGCAGATCGGTTCAAGAGTCAAGAACTTGTATTCTCTCTGTTAGAAAATTATATGTTACAGAGAAATGGAACAAATAAAATATATGCGAAACACAAACACAAGAAACACATAAAACCAGAGAGACACAGATATACATGGTTCACCCAGTTTGGGCTACGTCCACGCCGAACAACCAGTCCTTCCTTTATATTATCCAACAAAATGAAGAGATATAACCTACAACAGATCCGTTGTAATATCCTTTGTTCTCTCTCACAGTCTCCCTATCTGTTTCTCGCTCTGAGAATACACATACAATCCACAGCCGCAATACAATACCCTCATAAAAAGCGAGGTGTTGCCTTCTAGGGAAAAAATTAATAAACTAAACATAACTTCTACCATCAGATCATCTGCCTAATGAACAACCCATATTCACTAGAAATTACTATACTTTTACAAGGGAATTTTACATCTATTTTTAGCTATGGGGGCACTGCCCCCGAAACCCCCCACCAGGGGGGGGGGGGGGGGCTCCATAAACTGCAGCCGCCCCCCTGGACCCCCCAGGTAGCATAAAATTATGATTGGCATTACTGCCCCATTAAGGTACAGGGGTCCAACATTGTGATACAAAATAAACAAGATAATCAGGCTCCAGACCCAACAATCTCCCACTTGGAGACTGGTTGTAGCAACTCCATTGTTGCTTCATTTGCTGGAAAATTAATCCACTTTGAACTTGGTTGTTTCTCATATTCATCATCATACTTGAAGACCAATTGAAACTGAGCATATTCTCAATTTCTCCCTGGTTACAAATTTTGTTAGCATATCTGCAAGATTCTGGCTAGTGTGTATCTTTTCCAGCTTCAACTCTCCATCTTCCAATAATGACCGAATGAAATGGTACTTGAGTTGTATGTGTTTAGTCTTGGAATGAAATGCTGATTTATTTGTAAGATGAATGGTAGTTTTGATATCGTTGTATAACGTGCCCATATCATGCTTCTTACCAAATTCATCCATAAATCGTTGTAACCAAATCATTTCTTTACTAGCATCTGTAGTAACAACATACTCTGCTTCTATTGTTGAAAGTGCAACAACACTTTGAATTTTTGAAACTCAATTGACAACTATTCCACCTATAGTAAATACATATCCTGTAGTGCTCCTCTTGTTGTCTCTGTCACCTTCCATATCTACATCAACATATCCCTGTAGAGCAATGTTTGAACCACCAAAGCATAATTCTTGATTTGTGATTGCTCTCAAATATCTGAGAATGCAATTCACTTCCATCCAATGTTATTTTCATGGATTGTTCATGTACCTACTTAAAACTCCCACTGCATGTGGAATATCAGGATTTGTGCAGACCATTGCATACATTAAGCTTCCAACTGCTGATGCATATGGAACTTTAGACATATAATCCATTTCTTCTTGGGTCTTGGGGCACATCTCCTTATTAAGTTTGAAATGGCTAGTAAAATGTGTACTAAATGGTTTTGCATTTTGAATATTAAATATTTTCAACACCTTTTGTATGTACTCATTCTGAAACAATTTTAATTTGCGATTTTTCCTGTCTCTAGTTATTCTCATACCAAGGATTTGTTTTGCAGCTCCCAAATCCTTCATTACAAAATAATTTGCCAATTTTCTTTTGAGCGATTTTATTTCTTGCATGTTAGACCCTACAAAAATCATGTCATCTACATATAATAACAATATAATATAGCTGCCATAATTTTGATTTTTCATATAAACACAATGATCAGAGTGACATCTAGGATAACCTTGTTCAGACATAAACCTATCAAATTTTATAAACCACTGCCTTGGAGCTTGTTTTAAGCCATACAAGCTCTTCTTTAACCTGCACACTAATTTTTCTTTCCCTTTAACTTCATATCCTTCTGGTTGCTCCATAAAGATCTCTTCCTTCAAACCTCCATGGAGAAATGTTGTCTTTACGTCTAAATGTTCAAGATGTAAATCTTCTGCTGCTACAATACTTAAAATAGTTCTGATTGAAGTCATCTTAATAACGGGAGAAAATATTTCATCAAAATCAATGCCTTTATTTTATGCAAACCCCTTCACCAAAAGTCTAGCTTTGTACCTTTGTTTTTCTCCATCTTCTTCCTTCAGCCTGTAAACCCATTTATTCTGTAATGTTGTTTTACCTGCAGGCAACCTGACTAAGTCCCAAGTCTGTTTATGCATGAAGGAGTCCATCTCTTCTTTCATGGCTAGCTCCCACTTCTTCCTAGTTTCAACCTGCATTGCTTCTTCATAACATTCGGGTTCACTAGAATCGATTGACAATAAATAATATAATGAAGGAGAGTATCGTTCAGGGGGTCTACTTATCCTGGTAGATCTTCTGACACCACTTTCAAGTGTTTGAGGTGTCTGTTGCTGTTGTGTTGGTTGTTGTTGTTGTGGCTGTTGATTATTATTATTTTCAGGCACCTTTACTTTTTCTCTAATCTCATCAAGAACTGTGTACTCTTTGTTTTCTTTTTCCTGTTTATTTTCTTGTAACTGATTCTTATACAAGGCCTTTTCATTGAATATTAAATCTCTTCTCCTAATGATTTTGTGATTTTCATAATCACATAATCGATAACCAAAATCATTAACACCATATCCAATAAAGGTACATTTCTTTGATTTTTCCTAAAGATTTGTTATGTTTTCTTTATTAATATGGACAAAGGCCTTACAACCAAAAGGCTTTAAAAAAGAGTAGTTTACCTTTTTACCTATCCATGCTTCCTCTGGAATAGCACCATCCAAGGAACTTGAAGGCCCTCTGTTTATTAGATAAACAACAGTATCTACAACATCTACTAAAAATTGTAAAGGCAATCCTGCATGCAATCGCATGCACCTTTCATGCTCCATGATTTTTCTGTTCATCCTTTTTGACACACCATTCCCTTGTGGTGTTCTTTGAACTCTCTTCTCTCTATGAATTCCATGCTCTGAACAATACCTATCAAACTCTTTACTACAATATTCACCTCCATTTTCTCATCCGAGACACTTCAACTTCTTTCTTGTTTCAATCTCAACCAAAGCTTTCCATTTCTTGAAAGTATCAAATACATCAGATTTATTCTGAATACAATTAATCCAACTTTTTTCTAGTTGCATCATCAATAAAAGTAACATAATAACAAGAGCCACTACGAGATGATACCTGAGCAGGTCCCCATACATATTTATGCACAAGCTCTAATTTTTCGCTCTTCTTTTCTTTCCCAACTTTGATAAATCTGTCTCTCTTATGTTTTCCATAAACACAATTCTCACATAAATCCAAATCAACATTCTTCAAACCCGACGACAAATTTCTTGAGTGAATAATCTTCATCCCCTTCTCACTCATGTGTCTGAGCCTATGATGCCATAATGTTGCATCTGCTCTTTTGGAAGTTAGAGCATTAACAGAGTTAGAAATACCATTGAATAAATAAAATGTACCAACCTTTTCACCTTTTTCTATTACCAGGGCTCCTTTGGTGACCTTCCAAGTTTTATCTGTGAAATTTGTCATACAACCTTCATCGCCTAACTTCCCTATTGAAATCAGATTTTTCTTCAAATGTGGAACATGCCTTACCTCCTTTAATATCCATTGGTTCCCATTTTGCTGTTTTACAAGAACTTTACCCATTCCAACAATTTTACGAGGTTTATCATCACCCAAACTAACTTGTCCAAAATATCCTTGAACATAGTCATGAAAATATTTCTTATTAGGTGTGGCATGGAATTAGGCCCCTGAATCTACCACCCAGGAATCAGTAACATTTTTGAAAGAAAGAATCAAAGCATCATGTAACACATCACCTGTCACTTTGCTTCATCATTTTTTTCTTATTGTGCGTCTCTGTTGTGAAACCAGCTCCAAAAATAGAAGAAAAGAGATATCAACGCCTTAGAAATTAGCCACTTCGAGGGGGTAACCTCCAATACATTAAATGAAAAATTATTGGATGATACAAATTACAAAACCTCCTTTCTATATATAGGAGTCCATGGGGCCACAATGTAATCCTAGCCAACCTAACAATAATAATTTAAGGGCACAATAATAATAATATGGGGGTTACACGGGTACAATAATAACAATAAGGGGGTTACACTAACAAGAATAAGGGACTATACTAGTAATATAGGGACCTAACATGCCCTTCTCCTTCAAAAAAGCATCGTCCTCAATGCTTGAGTAGCTCTGGATGCTTCTGTATAAAATTCTCATCCTCCCATGTAGAATCTTCAGTGGGTAAGTTCTTCCACTTGACGAGATACTCTGAAATTGATCGATTCCTTCCTCATCAAGTTCTAGAAATATAGTTTGAACCAGAATATTTTCACCTATAACCTTCTTTAAGCATGAAACATGGAAAATTGGATTCACTCGTGAAGAAGCAGGAAGCTCCAATTTGTATGCCATAGTACCAATCTTTTGCAAAAACTTGTAAGGACCATAATAATTTGGTGATAATTTATTATCCTTCTTAGCATGCTTGAGGGACATTTTTTTGTATGGTTGTAGCCGTAAAAATACCCAATCTCCTACATCAAAACTTCTCTTGCTGCGATGTTGATATGCCTGTTGTTTCATTCGATTTTGTGCCAAATTTGGGTTATCCTTTAAGAGTTGGAGAACTTCTTGTTGATGCTCGATGTGATCTTCCACTACTTGAACCTTAAAATTTTCTCTTAAATATGATGTGATGGATGGTGGATGATATCCATAAAGTGCCATAAATGGGGTCATTTTTGCTGCAGTATGGAAGGAAGTGTTATTCCACCATTCATCCAGAGGTAACCTCTTGACCCATTGTGTTTGTTTATCAGATACAAAACAACGAAGATATCCTTCCAAACATTTATTTACGATCTCAGTTTGACCATCAGATTGAGGATGATAAGATGAGCTATGAGCTAATTGAGTACCCAAACAAGAAAATAACTCCGTCCAAAAATTTCCGGTAAAAATGGGATCTCTGTCGCTCACAATAACCCTTGGGCTTCCATGTAGCTTTTGAATTCTGTCCATAAATGTAGTAGCAACTGTACTTGCTTTAAATGGATGAGATAATGCACAAAAGTGTGCATACTTGGTAAGTCTAACAACTACCACCATGATGACACTCTTTCCTTCGGACTTAGGTAAACCTGTGATAAAATCCATTGAAATCTCCTCCCAACGTTGACTTGGAATGGATAAAGGTTGCAGAAGTCCCGGGGTCTTAATTGTTTCCACTTTATTCTGCTGGCAAACCAAACATTCCGCCACAAACTTTTGAATATCAGATTTAAGGCCATCCCAAAAAAATTATTTCTTCACCCTATGGTAATTTTTTAAAAATCCTGAGTGTCCTCCTAAAGGAGAAGTGTGCAATTCCAAAAGAATCTTTTGTTTTAGTTGGGAATTCTTACAAAGATATAAGCGATCTTTGTACCATAAGGAATCATTTTCCAACTAAATGTATCAGATGTACTAGGATCTTGCTGCAACTTTTGAATGAGTGTCCACACTTCTTCGTCCTTCTTCCATTCATCTCTTGCTTCAATTATCCAATCTGGTTGGATAATAGAAATGGCACAAAGAAATTCTTCCACATCTTCATTCTTTCTTGAGAGTGCATCTGCAACAAAATTTAACTTCCATTTCTTGTAGATTATTTCAAATTCATAACCCAACATCTTTGTGACCCATTTTTGTTGCTCTTCTAAAGATAGTCTTTGTTCCAAAAAATGTTTAAGACTATCATGATCATTTTTTACCTTGAATTTCCTTCCCATTAGGTAAGTTCTCCATTTCTTTAGTACATGCAGTATTGTTAACGTTTCCTTCTCATAAATAGGTTTCTGTAAATACTTTCATTTAATTGGACGACTTTCAAAAGAAATGGGTCTTCCTTCTTGCATTAAAACAACACCAATTCCATTTATTGAGGCATCACATTCAAAAATAAAGGTTTTTGTGAATTTTGGTGTAGCTAAGACCGGTGCTAGGCACATTGCCTCTTTAAAATGTTCAAAGGCCTTAGTTGCTTCAGGAGTCCATGAAAATGCATCTTTATTCAATAATGTTGTTAGAGGTGTTACTATTCTCCCATAATTATTAACAAACTTGTGATAATACCCTGTTAACCCGAGAAATCCTCGCAATTTATTTATGGTTGTGGGGACTTTCCATTCCTTAATGGATTTAATTTTGTTAGGGTCTACCTTAACACCCTTGTGAGATACAATATGACCCAGATATTCCACCTCTTTTACTCCAAAGAAACATTTGGATGTTTTTGCATATAATTGTTTCTCCTGCAATAGTTTGAGCACCCTGTCAACATGTTGAACACGATCCTTCCAAGACCTGTTGTAGATTAGTATATCATAAAAAAATACTAGCACAAATTTTCTAAGGAAGGGTTTGAAAATGGAATTCATCAACCCTTGAAATGTAGAAGGTGCATTGGTAAGGCCAAAAGGCATGACCAAAAATTCATAATGACCCTCATGAGTTTGAAATGTTGTTTTTGGAATATCTTCGGTCTTCATTCTAATTTGATGATATCCTCAACAAAGATCCAACTTGGTAAAATAAATTGCTCCATGTAATTCATCCAATAATTCATCAATCATGGGAATGGGAAATTTATCTTTAATGGTGAGCTTATTGAGCTCCCTATAATCTAGACACATGCGCCATGATCCATCCTTCTTGTGTACCAATACTACAGGAGCAGAGAAAGAACTTTGACTAGGTTGAATTATACTCGCCTCTAACATTTCTGCAATCATACATTCAATTTCGATCTTTTGGACATAAGGATATCTATAAGGCCTGATGTTTGGAGGAACACTTCCTGGAATCAAATTAATAACATGATCATGATCAAGAATAGGTGGGAGTCCTTTGGGAGTTTCAAAAACCTTGGAATGATTGTCCAAGACTTTTTGGAGATCTGCAGAAATAGATGATTTTGATGTTGGAACTTCTAGTGAGCATAATTGTGCAATTATGCCTCGATGTTATTTATTTATAAGCTTTGTCATGACATTAAAACATATAAAACATTATATTTCCTGACACCACTACACTAGAATAATTAGAGCTTCCTTTCATAGAAAATTTCAAGAAAATTTCTTGAAAATTAAAAGCTACCATCCCCAAAGATTGTAACCATTGTACTCCTAGTACAACATCAACACCTCCCATAGGAATGGAAAGAATTGTACTATTCAATACATATTCCCCCATGGTTAGCTTGATATTATGGCATTTTCCAGAGAAATTTATAGTTCCTCCATTTGCAACCATCACTTCACATTCTGGTGCTAGGTATAGGAAAAAATTCAATTCCTTGGCTACCTTACAATGAATAAAATTATGGGTACTACCTGAATCAATCAACACTATTACCTATTTCTTCTTGATATGTCCTTCTATATTGAGAGTTTTAGGAGTGGTAATTCCTGCCAATGCATTACATGATATGGTTGGACTCATTTCTTCCTCTTCTAGGGTTGGTTCTTGGTGTATATCCTCTTCTTGTTCATTTTCTTCTTCCTATTCACAATCTATGTAAAATAATTTCTTCTCAGCACACTTATGACCTTTAGTGTATTTTCTATCACAGCTGTAGCAAAGCCCTTTTTCTCTTTTTTCTTCCAATTGATGTGGTGTCAACCTTGTAGGCTGTGGAAATCTAGGAGTAGCAACACTTCCCTCTTTATAGAAGTGAGTGGTAGGCTTCCTTGTTTCCATAATTTTACATTCAATTTTTCTTATCAACCTGAATGCCTTCTCTAATGAATCAAGTTCCAAAACGCGAACTTCATGTTGGATTTTATCCTTTAAAGTACCTATGAAGAGATCAATCTATGTTCCTTTGGGATATCAGTTACCCTTATATTCAATTTTTGGAAGTCCTCAATGTGCTCCCCCACTAAACCCTTTTTTTTGAGATTTATCAATTGGCTAAAGAAGGTGTTGCTCTTTGTATCCTCATAATGTGCTACCATTTCCTTCGTAAAAATTGACCAAGTGACAATTTTTTTACGAGAGCAAAGCCATCGATACCATACAAATGTATTTTGTTCTAAATGTAAAGTTGCAATGCGTACTTTTTGTGCGTTTTCCACATTATTGAGATCAAAATATTGCTCCATCTGTAGTATCCATGTTACAGGATCCTTTCCATCAAACTTCCTCATATCCATTTATGGTGGTTCTTCCCGCCAACATTAGAGTTTATGAAATCACGATTAACATTTATTTTTTTTCATCATGAGTTTCCTCTACTATCTTTTCACCATTAGGAAACATTTGTTGTATCAACTTTGTCAAATCTTCCATGTCTGCTTTTAGATCATTCTTCACGTTTTCCATTTTTTCATCGATCTTAGCTTCCATGTCATCCATCTTAGATTCCATGCCAGCTTCCATGCCGTCTATCTTAGCTTCCATGCGATTTTTCAAACCATCCATCTTAGATTCCACGCCTTTCTTCAAACCATCCATATTAGTTTCCACGCCTTTCTTCAAAACTTCCATGTCATTTTTTGTTGCTCTTTGCGAGAGTGAAATTTGTTGCACTTGCTCATGTAAATTTGATATGTCATGTTGCCATTGTTCATCTTCATGAGTCATAGTAGAGCCTTCTAAAGGCTTAATGGGTGTTGAATTCTTTTTAGGGGCTATTTAAGAATCTAATACTAATATATATTCTACAATATGCCCTTGGAATCAATTCAACTTGATTCTTCAAACAAGACTTATGCAATTCGGGAAAAAAATACACACCTTTTACTTTCTTTTGAGGAGCTCTATATTGAAATTGAATTATCTCTGTAATTGAAGATCCTCAATATCTGAAAATTTGGCCTTGTAGTAGCCCTCTGAAGCATCTTTCAAATGTCACAGGTCTGACCTGATTTGGATTCTTCAAGGCAAAGTTATGTCCAATCTCCCACAATGACCCAATTATGGACTAGTTCAGTAGATCGAACTTGTATGATTTGCCACGTGTCACTGTTTCCTCCTTTGGCTCCGAAATTGATAGAAAAGAAACTATAGTCCCTGTTATTGTGGCCACTTTTTACAACATTCCAATCTGATACTCAGAGATAGAGTTATGAATATTTTACCACGATAACCTCTTTGAGATGAAATTCGGGAGCCTAAAAACGACCTAAATTCCACAGATCATATCTACGAAAATATTTTGTACCAAGCTTTGAAATTGTGTGACGATGTTTCTCCTGAATTAGGCTTCGCTCCCTACAAATTTTAGCTTCTGAAACTTCATAGAAAAAAAGTTATAGTGAAAATTCCATGATGACCTGTTTACGTTAAATTTAGGAGCCTGTAAAAAGCCCTAACTTCCACAGATCATATCTCTGAAAATGTTTTGAACCAAGCTCTGAAATTTTGCAATGATGTTCCTCAGGATTTCGGCTTTGCGCTCTAAAAATTTCGGCTTCTGAACCTTCGTAGAAAAACATTTATAGCGAAAATTCCATGATGGCCGGTTTGGAGTAGCGAAAACCCTAGAATTCAAAGCTATGATACCAAATGTTGTGAAACCAGCTCCAAAAATAGAAGAAAAGAGATATCAACACCTTAGAAATAAGCCACTTCGAGGGGGTAACCTCCAATACATTACATGAATGAAAAATTCTTGGATGATATAAATTACAAAACCTCCTTTCTATATATAGGAGTCCATGGGGTCACAATGTAATCTGAGTAGGGCACGATGTAATCCTAACCCGACCTATTAGCAATTTTAAGACTGCTCAATAAAAATATGGGGGTTACAGGGGTACAATAATAACAATAAGGGGTTTACACTAACAAGAATAAGGGACTATACTAGTAATATAGGGACCTAATATTCTCCTTCTTTTCCCTTCTGAGATCTACAATCTTTCTTTAGGTGTCCTTTCTGTCTGCATTTCCAACACTCTATCCTCAATATGGACTTGGATTTTCCTTTCCTTGATTTACTGTGATATCCTGAGCTCTTTCCTCTTTCCATTTTTCTTCCTTGGGACTCCGCACTCAAAGCATTACCCAATGTCTCACCGTATATTTTCCGTCGCATTTCCTCGCTAAGGATAGCACCAACAACATCATCAAACTTTAAAGTACTAGATCCAGAGATAGAGTTACTAATGGCCATATCTAAACCATTTCAAATTTCTAGCAATGAGCACAGAAATAAAATATCCCTAACTTCATCATCAAAGTTTACCCCTACGGAACTTAACTGATTGGTAACTGTATTAAAATCATTTAAATGGTCTGTAACAGATCCACCTTCCGACATCTTTATATTAAATAAACGTTTCATAAGAAATATATTGTTTGAAGTCGAGGGTTTTTCATATAGTTTCGCCAACGCCTTAATCAAACCCTCTGTTCTTGTTTCCTTCTAAATATTGAAGGCTACCGATGCCGCGAGGCACAATTTTACTGTTCTGAGTGCCTTTCTATTGAGAATCTCCCATTCTTCATCTATCATAGTCATCGGCATCTTTGTTTTTCCGCTAAATGGTAGGTACAGATCTTTTTTATACATATAATCTTCCATCTACATCTTCCACAATGGGAATTTTTGGCCATTAAATTCCTCGACCCTAAATTTACCATATTCTTCCATTGCTTCCACTCGAACTAGGAACCCTTCTTTCCTGCAAGTTTATAAGCCAAATAGACCTTCGACTCTGATACCATTTTTTAGAAAATTATATATTATAGAGCAATGGAACAAATAAAATATATGTGGAAACACAAACACAAGAAATACATAAAACTAGAGAGACACAGATATATGTGGTTCACCCAGTTTGGACTACGTCCACCCCGAATAGCCAGTCCTTCCTTTCTATGATCCAGAAAAATGAAGAGACACAACCTACATCAGATCTGTTGTAATATCCTCTGTTCTCTCTCACAGTCTCCCTATATGTTTCTCGCTCTGAGAATACACATGAAATCCACAGTCGCAATACAATACCCTCATACAAAGCGAGGGATTTCCTTCTAGGGAAAAAAACCCTAAACTAAACATAACTTCTACCGTCAGATCATTCGCCTAATGAACGGCCCATATTGACTAGAAATTACTATACTTTTATAAGGAAATTTTACATCTGTTTTTAGCTTTGGGGGTGCTTGCCCCGAAACCCCCTGCTAGGGGGGTGCTCCATAAACCATAGCCACCCCCCCTGGACCCCCCAGGCAGTGTACGATTACGGGCGGCATTGCCACCCCATTAAGGTATAGGGGTCCAATGTTGTGATACAAAATAAACAAGATAATTAGGCTCCACACCCAACACTCTCAATGTTGAGGATGCATGCAAGGCTTTGAGGAGAAAAGCAGTGGTTAATGACTTAGTGGTTGAGAGGGAGAAATTATCTCTCAACATGGAGCTTCAGAAGTAGTCTCAGAAGGTTGTGGAGCAGCCACAATTGGAGAAGAAGAGAGGAGATCGAGTGGAAGAGTCCACTCAAGAAGAGAAATCCATGAGGGGGAAATTTCGAGCCAGATGGGTAGAGGGAGTACATGCAGATTTACCTCCAAGTGAGATGTGGGGCGATGTGCAAAATAATCCCAAGAAGAAATTTGGGCATGATTCCTTGAGATGGTGTATCTCATGGATCGAACTTGGCTACGGGGAGCCCACAGTAAAGCAGTAGCAGAAAGGACCAGATAGATTGATGCAGTCAGATGTCAGGAAGACAAAAATTAGAGTGACAGGTGTCAGATATTGGAGCACAGATCAAATTTGGCAGTAGTGCAGAGTGCATGGATGTAAATTTCAACAATGCAGAGAGTCCAGTAGACATGTGCAGTAGGATATAGTAGTTATAAGACTCTGATGCCAGATGCATTTTACTGATTTAATTGTTTGGAGGCTATTCAATTTCAAGAGAGTTGCATGTGCGAACAACGCTAGGAAGTGGTTCATGCAAGAACATTCCAAAGGTACTGAATCGGGACAGATTGATTCCCTTCTTGTTGAGAGGGAGTCTTGAAATTTGAAACATGAAACAGTGAAATTGGCATCCAGAAACAACATCCAGAAAATTCCACCCAGAAATGGCTACCATGGAGGCTTTTGATTTAATTGTTTCTTGATTAAATTAGAAGAAATGTGTGTCAAATTTATTTATCCCTTAAATAAATTGGACAAAAAACTACAATCTTATCTCATAATCACTTGTAATAGTTAACTGAGTGTGATAGACTCAATTAGCTCATGAAATTCGAGTTGAGGGTGGTTGGTGAGGCATGTAGAGTGATTCTATTTGTTTTAGACTCTAAGTTGCAGTTAGTTTATTAGTTTAATGCATGATAATTTAGTTAACTCAATTAAGTGAGTTAAAGTCAGTCTAATTAGTTGTAACTGATTGTTGCACTACTGAGAGGTCAAGTAAATTAAATCAGATTTAATTCACATGCAACAATCTGTCAAGTGATTGATGGTTTGCTATTAATAGCTATATGCATGTCAGTTCTGATGAATACCCAATTGAGACAGAGGTTAAATGGATGTTAACTATATGTTGTATTATTAGAAAGATGCCTAGATGTAGTAATACACCCATAGGATTTCCCATGAACATTGCGCAGTCAAGGAAGGATAATTATCCTAATTAATAGGGATTAATTTCCTAGGGATTGCATGAGCAAGGCAGGTTGAAGACAGGCTGAGAATTGGCTAAGTGTTGGACCAATTTTGTCTAGATTAGTGTGAGACAGTGGGTAGAGTGCAACAGATTCCTGTGAGCAAGAATGCATTGTATTGTTTCATGATTCCTTGGTTCATTATACAATAGAGATAGAGGGGTTTTGAGCAACAATATTTCCGAAGGAAAAATATCTATGTTGTGGATTGATTTGCTTCTTTCTCTTACCTAGTGTGATTGTGTGATCATGTTTAATTTCCGCAAATTAATTATAGAAGGATTCAGTATCTTACTCTAGTATATTGCATGATCATATTGAATCCATTGGTATACATATTGTTTTTATAATTTCTACACCAAGAATAGTAAGAAAGTAGTTTAATGACAATCAAATCAAATCTAGGAAATGAAATCACAGTTGTGGAAAGTAAATCACACTTGTAGAAAATAAAGCACACTTGCATGCAAGGAAATAAAAGAAATCAAACTATGTTACATGTGTATGTGGATTGTGGTTGATGGGGATCTGTCCCTTTCTCAATTATCACACATGAACAATTGTCACATCTTAAGAATCAAACAACACTGATAACTCATGATTTGGAGAAAATGATATTACTCATGCTGAATGAACAATCATAAATCTGATGCTAATGAATGATCGAAAACTTATTAGCTTCCTTTAAAGGATGCTCCTCCTATTTATACATGAATTAAGGATATCTTCTCAATAAATGTAAATCCCTTAAATATCTACTAGATCCATACTTGTCTCAACTTATCCGTAAATACTAGATGCAAATCCCATGACACATCAAGATCTCCATGATCTTTCTCCTTGGAATATGGTCTACCTCTTGAGTTGAAATTCGAATTTGTTCTTGGGAGGCCAAGTAAGACCCTTCTAAAACCTCCAAATAAGCCTACACATGTCACAAAACTCATAACAAATATATATGTATATGAACCCATGTTAACTTCCTAGTTTTTAATCATAATTTCACTTAAAAATACATAAAATAAATAACTTTGGAAAATGATTATTCTAATTTGTATGATCTTGAAGATGGTTACTTGATGTAGGGTTTTAGGCTATATAGTTATTAAATGAGGGCTAAATGGTTATGAAATGATGGAAATATGGATGAAGATGGAAAAAAAAAATTGAGACTCGACATACCCCCCCAAATGAAGTTGTTGCATGTCCTCATGCAACTATTGCATTGATTCATTTTTCCATAAGTTTATCTTCTTGAGGTGCTTTGCTTCTTTATGAGCTTTTGACTTGTATTGATTTTCTTCAAACTTTGCGTCATCATATTCTCTTTTGCAAAGTGTAATACATTTGATTGCAACATATATTTTTGATGGTTGATTCTTGTGTGACAACCAAATTTTTTGAGCATTGATTCTTTGGTAACAATACTTTTATTTTTGTTGCATCAAAGTACATGAAAATATTGAGAGTTTTATTTTCAAGTCCTATAATAACTATCAATGATTTGATAATTTGCAAAATAGATAATATTTTGGAATTATACTGCAATAATAGTTGAGTGGGAAGAATATGCGAGTTATAATGAAATGAAAATTTGTGATGATGTATGGCATGTGAATATGAATTGGTGTGCCTTACCCCCAACTAAAGGTGTTTTTAAATTTATGACAATATGAGAAAGGGAGTATAGAGGCAGTGAGGAATTTTCCAAAATTAAAATTTTAGTATTTTAAGGAATTGCATGACTAAAAATTAGAAAACAACATACATTCACTTACCTTCAATGTGGATGAGTTGTGTTTACTGAAGAGTGTCGTTGCTGATGTTGGATCATGGAGTATGTAAACAAAGGAATTTGATCTACTTCTTTTTTCTTTTTTTGTTGATGACAAGATTGGGATATTTATTGTTGTTGTTACAAATTTATTCCTATTGTAAACTTCTGAAATGATGTAGTCTTCAATAGTACAAAACTCGATGGTACAATTCTAGTCATGCGAATAAATGTGTTGATGTTGAGTATGAAGAGAAGTCATTGGATTACCGGCCATTAATTAATGTTGTTAACCAATGTGATAAAAGTCACCATTAATGTCAATGAGTGCCAAGGTACCTAAGTACATCTTGCGAATTTCGAATAGATGAGCTGATGTCGATCCACTTGCAAGATCCAACGATCAAAGGACATTGGTGTATTCCCATGATTATCAGTGAGAGAACTTGTCATTAAGGCCTACAAGCCTCAAGGTACTTGAAAGAGAACTCTAGCATTGAACCTAGATAATATGCTGATGTCGACAGGCTAGGACTTGTTAGAAGAGAGGCCTTAATGAATCCTCCATCATCTAACGCGAGCATAAAAAAAAAATTTGAAGGACCATGAATGAAAATTTTTGCAGTGGATAAAGGTTTATTTGAAAAAATGAAAAGGAAATTAAATTAATCAGCTTTGTAGGGGAGCTAGATGGTTTTATTGCTAGGTTACAGGTTAGTGAAAGCAAGGTAGGAAAATGACTATGAAGGAAATGAGATGAAGATTTTATTGACTGAATAAGTAGGAATGAAATGGTAAGACTGGTATCTGAGGGGTTTTAATATAGCATGGTGGATCTGATTTAGCTTTCTTTATCCAAAATCATGTGCTCATGCTTTGGATATTTAATATTTGATGTTTCCCTAATCACGTTCTTAAGAAATGTGGTCTTTGAGAGACACTGTTTTCTTATGGTCATCTGTTTGTCTTCCTGGAACCTGCAAAAACTTAGTAACTTTTCTACAATGAAATGTAAGATTATAAAAAGAGGGAGGTGATCAATATCTCTCTTTTTGACATTTACAAAAAAAATGAGAATTAGTACTAATAAAACAAATTCACAAAAGAAAATCAAATGAATTTTTACATGTTTCGAAACTAGTGCTTTGGTTTACCTGTTATGTCTTGTTGGAAATTTATTCAATATTTTTATATTTCAAATGATGATGAATACTGTCTCATCTTGTATATTTCTTCGAGATCTTTCCAATGATGTTTGAATCGCATCACACAAACTTCGTATGAGAAAGTTATTGTCATTTGCAGTTTTAGCAAAACAATGAAATTGGGGTGTATGGGTGTCACGTGGCAACACCAAGGAATGCCAAATGGAAGCACTGGAAGGTGCCATGTGGCATACATGTTTTTGTGCATGCTGACTTGGTAGAGTGAAGTGGACTCCTGACTAGACAAGGTGATGTGGCAGCCAACTAAGTGATGATTGTGCAATATTGGCTAATAGTACATTTCCACGTGGACTAATCGAATGTCGCCAAGTGGTAGCAAAACCCCAACAAACAAAATTCAAGATTTTGAGAGAATATTCCAAGTGTCTAACTGCTCTAGGGTGATTTCCAATCAATTTCATGACACTAAAATATTTGATTCTTATTTGAACTCATCCTCTTGCAAAAAAAATGGATCTCGCAACCAAGTTTTTTTCTATAAAAATTATGAAAATATTGATGCCAAAACTTAAATTATTATTTTTACTTTTATCTTTTGTCGATGTTGAAAGCACTAAGAAAATTTTCTAACTTCTCTCTCTGCAAATTCTGGACTGATTTATTTTCTTTGAGGAATAATTTCTAAACAAGCATTTTTTTTTTAATTTGGCAGTCACAAAATTTCTGAGAAAATAGTTTATTTTAAATCAACGATATCTCCCTCATCCAGACTCCGATTCGACTGATTTGTTTTTTGAATTTGGGTGATTTTTTGCAAAGAATTCAAATTTGATTTTTTTGTTGCAAAATTTAAACCAAAATTTTCATATCTGTTCTGCAAACTCACCGCCCACAAATTATAAAACAAATATATTTAACAAGAGATCATTTTTTCAATAAATTTTAGAATCAATGGTAAATTTAGATCTCTTAGTCATTTTTATTGAAATTTTTTAAAACTAACTTGGTTCAATATTGTTTTCTAATCTTCAAGATCATAGGGAGCGTAAGAAGAGAGCATACTGAAGAGTTTATTAATCTTTTTTTTTTTTTTTGAATTCAAAAAATAAAGTGAAAATAATCAATCTCACGTCAAATTATTGCTCTTTAATCTTCACTTGTACGCATTTTTCACAATAGTTTGTTTTATTTCAATATTCCTGCCAAGGGTTAGTAAATAGGTGGCTCTTAGTGCACCAAAAAATTGCAAATTTATCCAAAAAATCACAAAAACTTGTTTTTATTTGTTAGTCCTATTTTACTAAAGAAATGAAACATTCTCTTAAGTATAAGAGAATTTCCAATGCATCTATTTGCGTAACAAAATCATGAGTAAACTCATATCCAAGTTTGAAAAATAAACCCTAGTGAATTGTTGGACATGATTATGAAGATTTGATGTTAAAAATTGTAGCTTAATGACTATTTGAGACCAAATTTGAATGTGATCTTTAAGTTTTTGGTATTCTTCAAATGTCATAGTACAAAAATCTTCACACCTTGCTTTTGCAATTGGATTTTTTTTTTTTTTTTTAATGAATGGGGGTTTTTAATTTGTGGATGTTTTATCTTATTTCTATGTTTTCTATATGAAAATGAAAAATAAAATTAAATGAAAATGACCCTAAATGAAAAATGATTCCTAAACAATCCTCCTAACTTAGTTACATCTAAGTTTGCTTCCCCGGCAACGATGCCAAAAATGTAGGGTGATTTAATTATATGTTAAATCTATGTCATTTTAATATGTCAACACGGGGGTTCCATACACTTAGAAGCAAACAAAAATATATGGGACCTCAAATGAAACTGTTGTAGAAGGTTCGTTTAGGATGGAAAGAAAGAAAGGAAATGCGTATTACAAGTATAACTAAAGAAAACTACAAAAGGAATCACATGTAAGAAAACTGAATTAGATTCTAAGGGTGGAATGAATGAATACCATGGCCTTTCTAAAACTTTATAAACTAATCTTTGAAAAACTATATGAAGAAAACCATGATAATCTAGAAAATGGGTAAACCTAGAACAACTATTGATTTAGTTATTAAGCAAGAAAACTATGAGAACTAGTAAGCAAGAAATTTAATGATAACTAGAGTGAAAATCTATTAGAAGCACAATATGATAATATAGAAAGTAGTAAATAGAAACTAGTGATTTAGTTGTCAAGCAAGAAAACTAATATAGTTAGTAAGAAAGTAGCTTAATGACAATCAAATCAAATCTAGGAAATGAAATCACACTTGCAGAAAGTAAATCACAGTTGCAGAAAATAAAGCACACTTGCATGCAAGGAAATAAAAGAAATCAAACTATGTTACAGATGTATGCGAATTGTGGTTGATGGGGATATGTCCATTCCTCAATGAGAACACATGAAAAACTGCCTCATCTTAAGAATAAAAAAACACTCATAACTCATGATTTGGGGTAAATGATATTACTCATGCTAAATGAACAATCATAAATCTGGTGCTAATGAATAATTGACAACTTGTTAGCTTCCTTTGAAGGATGCTCCTCCTATTTATACATGAATTAGGGATATATTATCAATAAATTTAAATCCCTTAAATATCTACTAGATCCATAATTGTCTCAACTTATCCCTAAATACTAGATACAAATCCCATGACACATCAAGATCTCCATGATATTTCTCCTTGGAATATGGTCCACCTATTGAGTTTAAATTCAAATTTTTGGTTGGGAGGCCAAGTAAGACCCTTATAGAGCCTCCAAATAAGCCTAGACATGTCACAAAACTCATAACACATATATATGTATATGAAACCATGCTAATTTCCTAGTTTTTAATCATAAATTCACTTTAAAATACATAAAATAAATAACTTTGGAAAATTATTTTTCTAACCCATATGATCATGAAGATGGTTACTTGATGTAGGGTTTTAGTCTAGATAGTTATGAAATGAGGGCCAAATGGTTATGAAATTATGGAAATATGGATGAAGATGGGAGACAATTTTGAGACTCAATAGATACCACATGAACCTTTGATTTTCCGCATCAGCTATTCAGTTTCTCATAATTTTCTTGTCTCATAAATATCAACTAGTGAGCAGAGGGGAATAATATAGAACATCGAAGGAGGATATGGAGAGTCCAAATCAGGAGGTCGAGGTGAAAGTTTTGAGAGAAAAACAGTGCTCCAAGAGTAACTAATTAATTTAGTTCACTCTAATTTGTCTTTTAAAATTTGTATCAATGTCAGAAACAGTGTCTATTTGGTATTAGGATAAATCAAGGTAGATAATGATATTACACCACAACACGAGCCTCTTAGCTATCTTACTTATGAAAATTAGTCCCCATTATTTGTTTTTTGCACTAGGTCTTTCATTTTTCTAAATAAAACATAGGATGTTAATCATAAATCTATGGGCATGAAACTCATTAATATATGTATGCATGTATACAGAGGTAGTGAAATTAGGGGCCAAGGTAGCTGCAATTTCTTGCATAGCTTCGACCATCCCCACAGTGAGTCATATTATTATTATTATTGTTAAAGTTGCATTCTATAAGTACTAATTTAGTTCAGTTCAATATGTATATTGGCATACATACATAAACATGTAGCTTCCCTTGTTATTAAATCCCGGGTTGGATTATTGTATAATAAGGAGTTAATAATGTGTATATGGTGGGATAAAGGGCTATACCTTGGGCAAGGGCTAACCTTGAACCATACTGCACATGCACTTATCATCTCTATAAGTAAGTTAGTAATTTAATCAATTAAATGTTGTTGTTATCCTACCATCCTCAAATGTTAGGTTGCATTTGCATTTTTTTTAATCAATATCTATCAATTTTTGGACATGGTATTAAGTTGTTTTACTAAAAATCTTGCATTACCATGGATAAAATATTTTTTTAATAAATGATGAATTGTTTGTTGGTTGTGTTTTGCTTGGAAGAACACTGATATATCATTTTGTTTTTGGGTTTATAAAGTGTTCTTGTAGATCTAGTTAATCCATCTGATATTTATCATTATGATAATTTCATGAACTCTATATTTTGTGTTGTGTTTATTGTGATTGGAAACAGGCAGTGGTTCGGTTTATTTCGTCGTAATAGATAAGGCCATTCTCACGTCTGCATGGAAAAACTACTTCAGTGAACAAATGGAAAACCATGCGAGTACCGCCCCTTTTGAAAGCAAATAGAAAATTATGTAAAAATAAGAGAGTAGATCACAAGATCACAGATAAATCTAATCTCTATGGTTTCCAACCGTCAGCTAGTTAGTTTTTCAATTATTTTACCTTTTTGGGTTGAAACCAACCTCATGATAGAGTATAATGGCTAAGGACTTGGAAATGGAGACTTACCAGCAAAGCTCATCTAGTTATTTATATATAAACAATAATTATATAGAAAACTATATTGGAATAGCCAATATACAAGCCTAAGCCCTTTTCTATGCCCTTCACAACATGATGTAAATGCTAGTAATATTCAAATAAATAAAAGAAATTTCTCGTTATAACTTCTATATTTATTTTTATATGAGTTTTTTTTTTTTGGTATGTTAAGATATAAGTTTCTCATGAAAAATATTTCTTTTTATATATTTAAGACCTCATGTGCTCTGGATATCATAAGTCTATGATGCTTTTCAGACATGTCTAATTTCTTTTCATTCATATCATCTGGAGCCTCAGTTGAAATAGTGAAACAACTACTCCACAAAAAACTATACAACAATGAGTCCCAACTGTTTTCCAGGGTACCCTCTCTGGCCTACTTCAAACAGAATCCACTCAAGTTCTCCTTCTTTCAACAGTTGCGCCACAACAAAATCTACAACAATTCTGGGCTCGCTTCCTTGTTAGGGTTGTGTGTTTCTAATAATACTAAAGAATAAGAGGACTTTACTTACATGCATGCTTTCTTGTATTCATTAGTTGTCTTATTCCCTCTATGTTCTCCAATGGAGGCTCGTTCTGCAAGGCTACATGAGCTAGGTTGTTAGTATATATAAGGTTGATGTATGATGGAATTTTAGTTTCATCCTATCTGTATTATTCCAAAGGAAAAGGAAAGTGTATGAATTGATTCAGAACATGTATAAAAAAATATTAATATAAATCACATTTTTTTTCAAATTTAATACAATATATATTTTTAAGCTAACCCACCCACCAATAAACGTGGTTTCAATTCGTGGAGTGTTAAGGAGAAGCAATCTATCTAGGGTATAATCATATATAACAAACAATTTTGTCGACGTGTTATTTAGCATAGTTCTTCACAAAATAGAAGTTTACAAATTAATTTAACTCGAGATCATTGTGCGGGTAATTATGAATAACCCATCCCTCGGATGTGGGTGAAAGTAGCAACACACATGAACACAGTTGCTCCCACACTCGAGATAATGAATATCTGCAGTGCAGACCTTCACCTGACATGGATCCTCACTCCTGCAATATTTTTCATGAGATGACAGAGACCAAGCATCATGAAGACATGCAAAGACAACAACATCCCCTCCAGGGCACCTCTTTGCAATAATATTTTGAATGATCAACTGGACGGATATGACACTTAGCCATAACCTCTCGCACATGCCTACTCATGAAAACTGTTACAGCATGCAACTGCGAGCGAATAATAATAATTCTCATCATCTTCGCATACGTCACATCCCTACAAAAGGGGAGGACCTACAACACAGAGCTACTCACAGTTTGCTCCTTCTATTTTTTTATTCAGTTCCAACCCTCCTACGTGCCTAGACTATCGTGCAGCCTCCCTTTCAGTGTTACACTTCAAAGAATCCCCCAGTCAGCATACTCCCTTGAATGCACGCCTCACCTCAGACCCTCCTACCTTACTAGTCCCACCATCCTGTGTGCTCCTATAATCCTGCCCCCCTTGCAATGCATCCTCCATCAGCGTACCTCCCTTTCCAATACCACCTCACTGCACACCTCCCGTCTAGGGTCAGATCTACTCCTTGCCTCCTCTCAGACCCCCATCATCCCCCTGCTTCATCTGACCATGGCTCCTAGGCTGCACCAAAGAACCATCGGAGGTGGAGAGAGAGGTGTGAACCCTGGTTGCTACCATCGAGGGCCATATAATCACTTGGAATCCGTTGAAGGCTCATTCTTGGGTAGTCACATTAGAGAGACCCCCAATCTCAACCGGGAGGAGGAGGAGGCCCCCACTCATGTAATGCAAAGAGGCTGAAGCAGCCCACATAAATCCACCATTGTGCACAAAGAGGACCCCTTGCCCCGCAATAATGAGCCTCTTCTGGCACATGAGGATGAAGGGGATGACATAAACGTCGGGATAATGGACTCGAAAGGCACCTGGATGCAAGTTCTAGATGCCGAGTACCCAATTACCCCCATCCTCTGCGCACCAACTTCTAGAACTCCGCATCAACCCATTGCTAAAGAGGATGCCGCTACGAAGGAGTATGCCTGTCCCATTGTGGAGGAGGACCCAGATATCGATGATGATGCAAAAGACTCATGATTGTGCTATAGCTCAACTCTTTTTAGTTTTTTCTCATGCTTGTTATTATCACCAAACCTCTATTTTCACTAGTGCTACGACACACTTTGTAATTTTCTATTTGGTGCTTTTTTCGGGTTGGTTTCCTCTAAGTAGGAAGCCCCATGCTAGTGCAACAAAGGTTAGGATTGGTTAAGCGCAGCTTACCAAACCAGCCTGTAGCATATGTACTGTTTTATTTTCAAATTAATATAGATTAGCCTCATTTACCCAAAAAAAAAAAGATCAATAACCCACCTGCAATTATTCTTTAAAATGATAATAATCAATAAAATTTACAAACATAATGTGACAAGAACAACACACCTACCATTGTTCTTTAAAAAAAGTTATAATTATACATAATAAAAGAAATACTTATGATTGTTATGGTGGAGTAAAATTACACGATGGGATTTCGTGGTTGAGGGCTTCCATTTAACAAAACTTTGATTGCTACTCCCTTGGGTTTATACTTTCAACATGAAGTAGATCTTGAAAAATACAAGAAAACAAGTTGTAGAATGTAATGTTTTATTTTCACTCAGTGCTTCACTAGCATGGCCACTACCACTAACTCAACCTTTGCATGCCATGCACAGTACAATATTTAACTCAAAATCACTTGACAAAACCTTTCCTAAGTCTTTCGGTGTAATCACGTTGGTTTGAGTTTTATTGAGTGATTCACCAGCATGGCCACTGACACAAATTCAACTTCTGCATGTGATGCAATGAAGAAGATCTAACACAAACTCATTCAAAGAAACCTTTTCTATGGCCATAGTTTATTTGTTTTATATTTTGTAGTTTTTCAACAACTGCGCCACAAAAAACTCTACAACAATTCTTGGCTCAATACTAAATAATAAGAGAAACTTCCTTACATGCCTACTTTATTTCATTAATTAACTATCTTATTCCCTCTCTGTTCTCCAATGGAGGCTCATTCCGTCAGGTTGCATGAGCTAGCCTGTTAGTATATATATATATATATATATATATATATATATATATATATGATGGATTTAGAATAATAACTTGCATGAATGATGAGAAGGATCATAATCACTCTCTTTCCAGAGCATAGTAAATTGTTTCGAAAGAGAATCCCAAAATATACGACAATTAGTCCCAATTGTTGTTTGGGGCACCCTCTTTGGCCTGCTGCAAATAAAATCCACTCAAGTTTGCCTTAATATGAAGAAAAGGAACAGAAAAGCCCTGACTGGAACTCTTTAAAATTCATTTTCCCTCAGTGCTACTAAAAAATCTCTTCATATAAAGATACAGAAGGAAAACGATTGAAAATAATTTGTTAACTATTATCAATTTATTAACTCGCTATTAATCTGAAATTATTATTAATAACTATTAGCTAATTATTAATTTGACGATTAACTATTGTTGAATCATCTAACATTATATTTGAAGGTGCAAAGTGATGCAAGGTCATAGCTAGGGGAGGTGTTAAAAAAGGAACGCCTTACGAAGTAATTATAATTATTAAAATATTAATATAAAAACAAATAATATTAAAAATAGAGAAAAAAGTAATGTGAAGATGTGAATATTATTAAAAATAACTATTATTATTAATAATATTACTAATGATAAAAAATATATTATGAAAAAATATAATAATATTAATATAAATATTAAAAATAACTACGAACTTAAGATAAAATTGTTATTAATAATAATTAGTATTCTAATTTAATGTAAAAAAAGGAAAAAGGGAAAAGGATCAAGAATGGAAGGAAGCCCAAAACAAACAAACAAACAAAAAAAAAAAACTAAGGAATAACTTGAAGGTGGGTAGTGGGAGGGGAATGCTTGTGGGAAAGACAAGAATTCCACTCACTTTACTCAACCATAAGCTATTCCTTGGCTCCCATTCTCCTTGTATTCTTAATCCTTTTCTTTTAGGTCATTGTCTCCCACCCTCACTTTTTCCTTTTTTAAACATTAAATTTGAATAATTTTATCATTAATAATTTAATATGTTGTTGTTGTTTGCATCTTCAAGTTAATTTTTTCTATATTAATTTTTTTCATTATCAATATTTTAATAGTCATAATTTATATTTTTATTAATAGTTTAATTTTAACTTTAATAATTATAATTATTTTAATATTAATATTTTAATAATTTAATAATTATTAATATTTTAATAGTTAATTATTAATTAATATTATATATATATATATATATATATATATATATATATATATATATAACACTTAATGTATTAGTGTTGGTCCTATTCTCATAGGTATAAGTATTTTGATATTAGTTAATAATTATATTATTATTTTAATATTAAATAGTTATAATAATTTTATTTTTTAATAATAATAATCAGTTAATATCTTATTCTTTGCTATAATACCATTTCTTGGAATATTAAAACATTTTATATTTTCAATAATTTCTAAGTCTCTCTCAACAGCATTGCATTTTCAAAAGATTAGACTATTTCTCTTAATTTATGATTCTTGCTTCATGTCCCTAATGATGAGTGAAAAGTTCACCCAAAACATTAGAGGTTTCAATTATTTTTAACACATTTTCTATAGAAACATTTTATTCTCATTATGAATTGCAATTGTAGAAGTATGCATTTGAAATAACAAAACATGTATGACTACTTTATCATTATATAATAGGAATTCTCAAGGAAATTGCTTAGTCAGAAATTCCTTTCTTCGACTCCCTTCATTTCACACTAAAAAGGAAAATAATTGTTAGGAATGACAAATCTTAAGACGAAAAGGCTAAAGTATGTGCACCATGCTTTTATTTCATCAAATTAATTTGATACCACCTCACTTTCTATTCACCTTAAATTACAAAATAATAAATAAATATCAAATATTCTTTTATAAAAAATTTGGCTTTTAAATTATATCATAGGAAGTTGAAAGAACCAAACCTGTGGGAAGTGTCGACAAGCTCGTGGGGGCTATGGATGCTCATCGACAATGTGTCAATGTATACATTATAACACAAAAATTTCGGCAATGCTATGTACACTCATTGGCAGTTAAGAAATGGTGGGTTACAAAATGTTGAGCGGAATTGACTGATTAAAATCATGGTGTGCAAAGCTTCCCTTACTAGTCATATTAACAACCTACTTCCTCGTTAGTTACTTTTAATAAATAAATAATGAAATCCCTTTAAATTTATTTGGAAGGGTGGAATGGAAAATTTACATGTATTGAAATGTTCTTCTTAATTTTTAGTGGCCAATAAAAAAAACACTCGTGATTGCATCAAAAGGTTGCAAAAAATGTATCCTATAAAATTAAATTATTATTTGTTCTTATCTTTTCTTATTGACAGAAATAACTGCTTCTCCCAGTGTGTCACAATTATTATGGCATTACAATAACCCCCCATTTATGTATTTATAAAAATATATAATGGGCACACTTATGTTGTAGGTTTTAACCCTGTACTGAAATTATCCACAAACAAATTCTTAAAAAACAGATATAAACAATAGAGAGAGCATAAAACATAAAACATATATACACCGAGATTTTCCCCTGGATCCCAAAGCGGGACTACCAGCTTGATTTTTCATTATATTCCTTTTAGTTTTACAATATATATATATATATATATATATATATACCAAAGCATTCATAAAACCCAATCCATTAACACTAGATTAGAACATAACCATAGTTCCCTTGACTCGATCTAAAAAATACCAGGAGCAGAAAACCACCATGCCCAAAACCATGTGAAAACCCATGAACAAAACCATAGGTGAGTCTACCCACCTAATTGTGGAAATAATATAACACACGCCCAACATTCTCCCACTTGTTGTTTTATTTCCACAAGGGACCACAGGAGAAATTATTCATTGGTCCAGCCCTACAACACCCATTGTTTCTCTACACCAAGAGAACTTCTCAGTGCTCATAGACTTCGTCAATGCATCTCCAACATTCTTCAAAGTTTCCACCTTTACCAGCAACACCCTTTTATCCTCAAACATATCTCTCACAAAGTGATACTGAACATCAATGTGCTTTGTCCTTGAATGATAGGCAAGGTTCTTAGCCAAGAAATTTTCACTTTGGCTATCACAGTCTATCCTTATATCTCGCTGCACCAACCCCATACTTGAACACAATCTATGCAGCCAAAATTATTCCTTTCTTGCATGAGTGGCTGCCATGTATTATGCCTTTGTAGTTGAAAGAGCCACTAAAAAATGTGTTTTACTCATCCAAATAACTGCACCTCCAAATAGGCTAAAAACATACCCACTTGTAGATATTTTTTGATCCAGATCTCCAACCCAGTCTGCATCATTAAACCCATGGATGTCCAAAACTCTATCCAATCCTTTGCTTCCTTAGTAGCACAGAACATAATCACAAGTGCCACACAAATATTTAAAAACCTGCTTCACTATTGTCCAATCCTCCTTCCCTGGTTTTGACATAAACATTCTTAATACTCCCACTGCATGTGCAAAGTCTATTCTAGTATAGACCATTGCATACATCAGGCTACCCACTGCAATTGCATATGGAACATGGGACGTGTCTTCTTCTTCTTCTTGTGTCTTGGGGTACTATTCAACAGATAACTTCACACCTACAGGAATAGGAGCCTTCATCGATTTACTATCCTACATATTGAACCTCTGAAATATTGTCTCGACATATTTCCTCTTGTTTAAACAAATTTTTCTCTTTGCCCAATCTCTCTTAATTTCCATGCCCAAAATATAGTTTACAACACCAAGATCCTTCATGTTGAATTTTGAGAACAATTGGGTCTTCAAATCCTAGATAATTCCTTTGTCATTCCCAACCACAAACATATCATCCACATACAAGACCAAATAAATAACAAAGTCACCAATTAATTTAAAATACAGATAGTGATCCTTTTTTCTTCTAGTGAAGCCAAGTCCCCGTATATAGGTATCAAATTTCTGATACCACATCCTTGGTGATTATTTTAACCCATACATAAGCTTTTTTAACTTGCATACCAGTTCTTTCTTACCCTTCACTGTAAAGCCTTTAGGTTGCTTCATGTAGATCTCATCTTCCAAATCCCCGTGAATAAATGTTGTATTCAAATCCATCTGTTCTACCTAAAAATAAAATGTGGCAGTAACAGATAAAATTAATTTAATAGAAGTGACCTTGGCAACAAGAGAAAAAATATCACCAAAATCAATTCGCGACACCTGGGAATAACCTTTTGCTACCAACCAAGCTTTGTATTTCTCCACCTTTCCTTTTGCATTCATCTTCTTCTTAAACACCAATTTTCTCGCAATGGGATTCCTTCCAGCGGAAAACTCCACCAGATCCCATGCCTTGTTTTTTTGCAAGGATTCCATTTCATCAACCATGGCCTCCTCCCATAGTTTTCCATCCTATGAATCCAATGCCTCCCTGATAGTTCTCGGATCATCATCAGTGATAGTTAAAGAAAATTTTTAACATAAATCAGATGGACTATACCTTTTTGGTTTTCTTCTTTCTCGAACTGATCTTCTCACAGCTAGATTTTGTGGTTCTTCCTCTTCTGAATCTTGTTCTGTTGTAGAGTCTGATTCTTCCTCCTTTAGCTCAAACTCTATCTTCTTAGGTTCCTTTGGTGGGACTTCATGTTTAGCAACATATGTCACCTCTCTAAACACTACATCTTGGTTGTACACAAACTTCCTTGTTTCTAGGTTCCAAAGCTTATAACCTTTTAAATCATCCTTATACCTAATAAAGATGCACCTTTTAGATTTATTATCCAACTTTGTCATTTTCTACTTTGGAGCATGTACATATGCATCACATCCAAATACCCTTAGATGTGAAAGAGAGGTTTTCTTACTAGTCCATAGCTCATGTGGAGTCGTATCCTCCAATGCTGATGAAGGTGATCTATTAACTAGGTTACATGCAGTCTCCATTGCCTCTACCCAAAATTTTTGTCCTAACCCAGTACCAACGAGCATGCTTCTTGCATTTTCCATCAACGTTTTGTTCATTCTTTCTACAGAGCCCATTTTTATAAGGTGTGTATGGAGTAGTATTTTGTCTTGCTATAACACACTTCTTATAGAACTATTCAAATTCCTTCTTGCAGAACTATCCACCATTATCTATCCTCAACACCTTTATCTTCTTATCTTTTTGGTTTTCCACCAGAGCCTTAAATTCTTTAAATTTTTCAAAGACTTCAGATTTCTTCCTCAAGAAATATATCCATGTATTTCTTGGGAAGTCATCTATAAATGAAACATAGTACAAAAAATTACCCAGTGATGGAACCGACATAGGTCTAAACATATCACTATGCACAATCTCTAATATCATATTCACCCTCTTAGCACCAGAAGGAAAACTCATTGGATTATGCTTCCCATATACACAATGTTCACAGAAATCGAAATCTAGAGATAAATTAGACATACCTTCTACCATACCATTACCATGCAATATCCAAAGGCCCTTCTCTCCACTATCTCCAAGCCTTTGATGCCATAGCATGGTCTTTTCCCCAGAGACCTCTAGGCTTTAGACTCCACTTTCAGGAACCACAGAACTGTTGCACTCATCAATAATAGTGCTATGCCAATGCTTGTATAGAGTTCCAATATAGAATCCCCACATTAATATGAGTGCTCCCAGAACCATCTTGGAGGTATCTTTCTTGAATATTGTTTTTACACATGCATCATCAATCTTGCTTACAAAAATCAGATTTCTCTCCAATGCAGGAATATGCAGAACACTAGGAAGTGTTCTAATCCTTCCACCTTGAAAATTTGTCTTGAATTTTCCATGTCTGATGATTCCGGCCTTCCTATCATCCCCTAAGAAGACATCACCACCATCATACTTCTCATAATCATGGAACCACCCCCTATGGGGAGTGAAGTGAAAGGATGCACCTAAGTCAATTAATTATCATAATCATAGAACCACTCCTTATGGGGAGTGAAGTGAAAGGATGCACCCGAGTCAATCAACCATGCCTCATGATTTACATATGTATTTTTTAGTCAATTTAGTGTCCTAAATTGATAGCATAAATTATCAACCAGGGCTAGTAAACTAATGAAGTGTAATGCACTATATGTGCCTAAGTATCCCTTTTCTTACTTCGTTTTTTTTAGTGTTTTATTCATGTTTTGGGGTTTTTATGTTTGATTCTTAGTATGCTACTCTATGCTAAAAAGATGAAGTTAAATCTATGTCAAAAGGGAGAAAAGGAAATTGCAATAAATGAATTAAAACAGAGTTTATTTGCAAGTTCCGTTCCTAATTAGAAAATGATGAAAACAGAGAGTCTTAATCCATGGATATTACATCTTCTAAATGAACATTTATGAAATGAAAAGTAACTCAAAACACTACAAATTAATATGATTCATTTAGTTAGAGATTTGCTGGAAGAGCTTGTGAAAAATATTAATTCTAATGTAATGAGGATCTCTTAAAACATAAAAGGAAATGCTGAAACAAACAGTAACTTAGAACATTACAGTGAAATATCATTCATTTGATAGAGGTTTATTGGAAGATCTTGAGAAAAATATTACTATAATGTCGTAAGGATCTCCTATGAAATGTTGAAACAACATATAACATTACAATTAAATCTCATTCATGAGTTAGAGGTTTATTGGAAGAGATTTTGAAAGAGATTAATCATAATGTGATAAGGATCTTCTATGAAGAAAAAAAATAAATAACTCACAATATTACAACTAAGTCTCATTCGTGAATTAGAGGTTTATTGGAAAATCTTTTGAAAGAGACTAACTGTAGTATAATGAAGATCTTCTTTTTAACTGAATAACAGAAAATGAAATGTTAATAACTCAAAATATTACAATTGAATCTCATTCATTTAATAGAGATGTATTGGAAGAGCTTGAGAAAGAGACTAACTGCAATATCATGAGGATCCTTTATCTAAGCAAATGACATGAAACATAATGCTAAAAGCTATGATTTCAGAAAACAGGCTAAGTAAAAAAATATGAAAAAACAAAAATGAAAATGACTTATCAAGAAAACATGTAAAACCTTCTTGAATAACATGGGCCCTCTGCTATCAATTCGGCATTAATCCTTTAACTCCTCAAGATTGTATTCTTAACAGAATCAAGGTTAAAACTCCTTTTTATTAACACAAGACTTGAAAACAGAGTATCATCGTAATGATAAAATAAGTATCAACTTGTCCTTCTCGGTATTACAGAGCTTAATTTATATGCAAATTATTAACTAACATTGAAAAAAAATAGGTACAGGTGTAGATTTGAAGATAAAATCAAATTAAAACTCTTTTGGGACTCATGATTTGCTGTAAAGAAAATCAGGAGTCCTAATTCCTGTAGAAAATAACTTCTTTGACCTTTTCTTTGACCACGTGCTTATACACCTCCAACTATCGATTCAGTCCTCGTGGATGGGAAGGAATGATGTAGGGAATATTTGGAATCCACCCATGTGTGCCTTTTCTCCAGATGACACCTGTAACATAATTAAACACCAAAACAGCTACGGAACACTTGAATGGCTACAGAATGACTGCATTTTGTAGCTAAACTGTTCAAAAATCATTAAGACAACGAAAATTACAAAAGTACAATAAGTTAATCATTATATGCAACCTTTAAGCAATCTTAATCATTCTAATTGATTTTTAGGTTTATGAAATGATAAAGGAATGATGAAATGAAGTGAAGTTTGGCAAAAGAGAAGACAATTTTAGTGTTTCTAGTTTCAAAATCTCCACAGTGAACATTTTTTTGTCAACGTTTCGGGTCTAGAACAAGACCCATCATCACAGAACTTGTCCTGATGATGGGTCTTGTTCTAGACCCGAAACATTGACACAAAAATGTTCACTGTGGAGATTCCGAAACCAGAAACTCTAAACTCTCACCACAGAAATCTAAAATCTACAAACCAATTTTAGTGCTCAACATACCCCCACTGCAAAACTCTTGTATGTCCTCATGCAATTTCATCAAAACTTTATTCCATGTGCATTAAAACTTCTGCAAGAACATCCAGCCTCCTTTTTCTACTTCTTTTGGTAGTCAATACCATTCATGGTTTCCTCATGAATAATTTGAACCTAAGATCAATGAGTGCCCTATTCAGTTTCTTATTTCTCCTCTTTATCTTCCTATTTGCTTTATACAATGTTTTCATTTATTGAGAGAGAGTGTTGTTCATACCATTCTTCAATTTGACCTGCTCTCTTAAGATTTCATTTTCATTCTTGATATGTTTATTCAGTATCTCCAATTCATAATTGTCTCTTCTCAAAACTTCTATTGGAGCTTCTTGTGGACTGAGAGATCTTTCTCGATTTTCTGAGGCCCTTTTTTCTAGTGATTCCACATAGTCATAAATCTGTTGTTGGGCTGGATCTATATCTGGGGTTCCTCTGTTAGGGTATTCTTCATACTGGTGTAAAGGAGATCTATCAACTGGTGTTTGGATTGGATTTTCTTCTTCTTTAATATTTATAACTCATGTTTCCTTAATCGCTATCTTTTTCATCATGCCTTTTAGTCTAGAGCTTCTCCTTAATTTGGGTGGATTTTAATCTTTTTCCTTAGCATATTCACTTGTTAATTTCTCTTTTATTTTAACCCTGATTTTTCTCTTGATCTTTGTTAATTTTTCAGAGAGTATTTCTTCACTATCTTTCTGTGTTGATGTATCAGGTTTGATTTCAACATATTTATCAAAATTTCCCCTCCTACTTCTTCTTACAATTTCTTTTCTAGATAGTATTTCCTCTGGTTCTTCAAAATGGTTTCTTAGAAGAAATTCTTCCCAACTATCTCCTACTTTCTTCAAATGGAACTCAATCAGTATTTTAATTAGGCCATGATGGTTCAGAGTAGTTTCTAGGAATTGGAGTCTTTTTTGAACATTAGAGGCCATCCTTTTCAAACTATTAAGTAGGAATAAAGGTATATTTATTTCATCATCTAAGAAATTCATCATCAGTATGATATGATAGATTTACAAGGTACCGAATCTACCCTCACATGTTATGAATTTTTGTAAAATTAACAACATATTCCTCCATTTATTTTTCAGAGATGTACTAGGAATGCCCTTTCTAAAAACTGAAATGTCCATACCTGGGTTTTTTAGCATTTGTTTCCAAGTTTCATTATGGAACTCCTTGTTTTTAAACCAGCGTTCTCCCTGTCTTGGAAATTGTATGGCTTCAGCTATGAATGACTCTGTGATGGTGAACTTAATATCCCCAATTTCTACCTCTGATCCATCGAATGACCTAGAAAAATATTTCGTGATTTCTTTGTGGAATCCATTGAACTTCTCCACAAAGTTCAGCCACCCAACCTACTGTAATAGCCCCTTAACCTGAGGGTATCCTTCTAAATATTTGATCCCAATTGGCTCTGTTCTCACAATTAGCCCAATTTCTCCTTCGTATTGATTGCTTCCTTTCCTTGGCTTAGGTCTACTGCTCTATCTCTAATCCTGTGCCTGAAGAAAGAGTAGTTGTGGAAAGTTTTCTTCCCTTAAAATGATTTCTCTGCAGATAAAACTGGCTACAGAATGTAATGGCAGTGAGTGGATACCGATGAATGAACAAGGTAATGGTGAATGATGAAAATGATCGGGCTAAGAGTTTTATATGAAATGGAATACCGCGAAGAGATTTTATGATTATTTTAAAAAATCATCAATAAATGATACGATCTAAGGACGTGACCTAATAGGTCACATCTAAATTTTTGACTGTTTATTCAATTAATGATGAACCGTTATGGAGCGGATGGTAAGGGATATGGTTGAAGTGTTTTTATGATAGGAAAAGATCAATTCGAATGATAGATTAACTTTATAAAACATATGATTTAACCATATTATATCTTTCATGTTTTGCTATCAAAATAATTTCACACAGTTTACCTCATCCCTTTTGATTTTGTTGCTTGTTGTATTTGTCCTTCATTTTGTAAAATGTTGATCTTATAGGCTCCATAATCTCATTTGACTATCATCTTTTGTGTATTGAGGTATGCTTGTAGGGTCAAATTGGCTACAGAATAGGAGTGGCTACAGAACAGACAGTCGCAGAATGTACCTGTTAAAAATTATGAAATATGGATATGGAATGAAATGGATCATGAGTATGGAATGGAATGAGATGGATTATGAGTGTGAAATGGAATGAAATATGAATGTAGTGAAACATGAGATGGAATGAAATATGAAGTAAAAATGAATCTACAATTTGTGATTTTATGATATTTAGTTGCAGAACAAGAACAATTTGAAAGTATAAAGTGTCAGAAAAATTCTGATTTTCACCCTACACTTTCTGTATAAACATGCCAATCAATGATTGGTTTTCATATTTATACTTTTATTTATTTATTTTTATTTTTTGTTTTTTATTATAAATATATTATTGAAGAAAAATACAACTAAGTTAGTGAAGAAGAAGAGTTCTTCTTCACTAACTTCATATCAATGTTATCTTGGAATTTCTTGACAAATTCTTCTCTTGAAAGTGGCTTATGATTCAATTTCATTGTGTGTCCATTTACAAGAAATGCTACCTTTCCTTCATCTATTGTCTTGATCTTTATTACTCCATTTTCAAATATTTTCACAATTTCATATGGTCCAAGCCAATGAGTTTGAAATTTACCTTGAAAATCCTTGAACTTCGAATCAAACAAGAGTGCCCAGTCACCTTCTTTAAATTTCTTTTCTTTGATATACTTGTCATGCCATCTAGTCCTTTGCTGTTGGAATATTCTTGTTCTCTAGACTGCATATTCTTTTATCTCATCTAATTCATTAATCTGCTCCAGTCCGTGCTTCTGTCAAATCAAGTCCTAATTGGACAACCATTTTGAAAGTTTGGATCTGAAACACTATGGGAAACAGGACTTATTTTCCATAAACAAGTTCATAAGGGGTGTGTCCTGTTGTGTTTCACCATGTATTTCTGTAGGCCCATAAGGCTTCAAGAAGCCTTTCTTCCAAATCTCTTCTATGTAAATGAACAGTCTTTGTTAGGATCCCTTCAATCACCTTATTGGTAGATTCTACTTGGCCATTTTCTTGTGGATGGTAGGGAGTGGATTTCATGTGTCTGATTTTGTACTTCTCTATCATTTGTTCCACCATTTTTGATGTGAATTGAGCTCCTTGATCTATAAAAATTTCTCTTGGGACACCAAAACAAGTAAAAATATCCTCAAAAATGAAATTAACTATAGATGCTTCAATAGCAGAAAGTAATGGCTTGGCCTCTACCCATTTGGTAACATAATCAGTGCAAAATAATATATATTTCTTTTGTTTTGATGGAGGATTAATATTTACTACAAAATCCAAAGCCCATTTCTCAAAAGGTTCAATATGTACCTGAGGTTGCAATGGCATCTCGCCTGAAGAGGAAGGTTTTCCTACCCTTTGGCAACTGTCACACCTTTTGACATATTCTTTAGCATCTCTAAAGAGGGATGGCCAATAATATCCTAGGTGAAGGATCTTATAAGCTATCCTCTTATCAGCAAAGTGTCCACCACAAGGTTCATCATGACATGCCTTAAGAATCTCAGGCATCTTGTCTTCTCGAACACATCTTCTGATAATAAAGTCTGGACCTGTTTTGTATAACTCATTAGCAATCCATGAATATTTTGCACTGTCATAAATTATTTTTCTTTTGTATCTTGCATTCATAATTGAAGGAAATTTTCCTGAAAATAGATAATTGGCAATATCAACAAACCAGGGAGTTTGAGTAGTAATTGCAAAGAGATATTCATCAGGGAATTTATCTTCAACTGGAGTATTGTCTTTAATGTTTTGGAGTCTAGATAGAAAATCAGCCATTGTATTTTGTTTTCTAGGCCTATCTAGAATGGTGATGTTAAATTATTTTAAAAGAAATAAACATCTTGTGACTCTGCCATTAGTAATTGATTTATTCATTAAATACCTAATTGCAAAGTGATCTGTGTGAACAAAGGTTTCATAACCTGTTATATAGTGTCTGAATTTATTTATGGCATGAACAACAACTAAGAACTCTTTTTCAGTTATAGTATAATTCAACTCTGAAGGAGTCAAATTTTTACTTGTATAGTAGATGGCATAAGGAATCAGGTCTTTTTGTCCCAGCACAGCTCCTAAAGATGTATCTGAGGCATCTGTCGAGATGTGAAAATGTAATTTCCAGTTAGGTCCCCTTAAAATAGGTGCTTAAGAGATTTTTGTTTTCAGGGTTTCAAATGCTAACTAGCAGTCAAAATTCCAATTGATTTCACAGTCCTTGGTGAGTAGTTTGAAAAGTGGAGATGATATCTTGGTGAAGTTTTCTATAAATCTTCTGTAATATCTTGTAAATCCTAGAAAACTCCTAACATCTTTCTGACAACTTGGAACTAATAATCTAGAGATGAATTCAACTTTTGACTCATCAAATCTAATCCCATCTCCTGAAATATGATGTCCTAAGACAATCCCTTCAGTGAACATCATGAAACATTTTTCATGACTTAATGAAAGGTTTGCTTCTTTACATATTTTTAGAACTTTTTCCAAGTTTTCCAAGGCTTCTTCAAATGTGTTTCCATAGACTGTGAAGTCATCCATATATAATTCTATACAATCATGTATTAGATCTGAAAAGATTCCCAATACTGCCCTTTGGAATGTTGCAGGTGCATTGCACAATCCAAAAGGAAATACTTGGTAGGCATAGGTACCCGAAGGATAGGTAAATGTGGTTTTATCTTAATCCTCAAGTGCAACTTGAATTTGATTGTAACCACTGAAACCATCCAAAAATGAAAAGTACTTTTTGCCTGCTAATGTATCTAACATCTGATCTATGAAGGGTAAAGGAAAATGATCTTTAAGAGTAGCTTTGTTTAATTCTCGGTAGTCAATGCATACCCTCCATTTACCATTTTTATTGGGTACAATCAACAAAGGAGAAACCCGCTGACTGTCTGAAATGGGATAAATAAAGTTGACATTTAGCAATTTCTGCAACTCCTCTTTAACAATCTCCCTAAGGTTTGGATTCATCCTTCTCTGAGGTTGTCTGATTGGTTTACAATTTTCCTCTATATAAATATGATAAGTGCAAGTCTTAGGGTTGATCCCTTTAATATCAGTGTACTCCCATGCATATGCAGAAGAATGTCTCTGTAATATTTTGACTAGATTTTCTTATTGAAATTTTTCTAGGTTTTAGTTTATGTTTAAGGTTTTTCCTGGAAATATCTCAATTGTAGAGCTGCCAAATTCTTCCATGGAGTAAAGAGACATTTTTCTTGATGAAAAAAACTCAACATTGGATTCTTCTTGGAATTGTTCATTTTTGTATTCTGAATAAGATTCATGATTTTCTAAGGCATTCAGAATCTGACTTTCTTCACTAATTTCTGAAATAGTGAAGAGAGGTTGTATATCTTCTTCATCATCAATCCATTGAGTATCATATAATTCTGTGATTGTTCTTGCTGGAGGATACAAGGTGAATTTCTTGGTTGAAATACCATCAGAGATGTACATATCACTAAAACTACAGCTAATGAAAGGATCAGTTGTAGATAAGAAGGTCTTCCTAATATAATAGGATGCCCTCCTAGATCATTTTTAGGAGTTAGAATCAAGAAATCCACAAGATACTCCCAAGAATCTAAGGACACTGGAATGTCTTCTAATACCCCATCTGGTTTGATTACAGATCTATCTGCTAATTGTAGTAATGTGGGTGTAAAAGGAATATTATGAAGTTTTAGTTTTTCCATGATTTTCCTACTCATGATATTGATTGCTGCTCCTAGATCAATAAGTGTGTTTGGAATTTCAATTCCATTGATATTTATCTTAACAATTGGATTTCTGGGATCTAGATATTTTGGAATGGCAATCTTTCCCATCATTATGTCTGTTGTTTTTCCTACCAGTTGTATTTTCTTTATCTCTTTTATTCTTCTTCCTGGTTTTTTCATACTCAACTCTTTTATTGTCTTTGCTAAAATTGGGATTTCCTTGATGGCCTGTAATAATGGAATCTTAATACAAACATTTCTTAACTCATCTAGGAAATCATAGTTAGGCATCATAATTTGTTTCTCTACACCTCTATCAATTTGTAATCTTTCAGGAAAAGGAGGTGTAGTAGTAGATGTTGATGGCTGCTCTAACATAGGAGTTGAAATTATTGGTTCTTTCTGTTTTTCTTTTTCAATGTTTTGGTCTTGAAGAGATGTGTATTATTCAAAACTTTTATTTACCCATAGAGAATCTTCCTTAGAATTGTTTTGTTCTTGTATAGCTACAAAAGGTTTCTTTCTTTCAAGTATTCTTCCAGACCTAAGTTGAACATCATTAAGGTCTAGAGGAGTAATAAAAAAGGTTGGAAATTGTTGACCTTCTATCATATATGTATTCTGAGGGTTTTCATTGTTGGGGTTTGGTATTGGCTGGGAAGGTAACTGATTTTGTTTTTGAGGAAATGGTAATGGAAGTGGTGGATTTTGATTTTGATTTTGAATTTGATGTTGTGGATTCTGCTGAGGATTTTGTTGAGGAGGAAAGTTTGGATATGATGGATATGATGGATAAGATGGTGGATATTGATAATACTGGGAGAACCTTTCATAAGGATTTTGTGCTCCTTGAGCCCAAGATTAAGATTGATTTTGAAATTGGGGCTCAGGTTGCTGCAAAGAGTTCCAATTAGGTGGGGGTTGATTATACATTTGATTCCTAAACCCTTGTGTTTGAGGTCCCTGTCAAGGTCTTTTAGAGACAAAATTAAGAGATTCTATGGAATTTGTGGTTGTTTCTTCTTGAAAGACAACTTTAAGACCAGGGATTGAAGGAAAATTCTTGGTCTCATGCTTTTCTGAACAAATTTCACAGGTCTCTATTACTTTTTCATCCAAAGGGCATTCTCTTAAGGCATGCTTCTTCCTACATTTGGGACAAAATATTGCTAAGGCATCAGTTTCGGCTTTTTTCTTGTTTTGTAACTTAAGGGTGTCTATTTGCTCACTAATACTCCCTAGAATGTCAGTTTTGAATTCATCAAGCATATTCCCTATTTCTTCCCTACTTACTGTTCCAATTGCAGATTTGCTTGCCCTTGTAAGAGCAGGGTCTCTTGGTCCTTTTAGAATCTTAAATTTTCCTCTTGAAATATTAATACATAGTTCTACTATATCAGGTAATGAAAGTTGAGATATGTCTCCTTTCCCCATCATATTAAGGATATCTATCCATTCATCCCTAATTGTCTTCAACAAAAGAGCTTTCAAAGTATCTTGGTCTAAGTTTTCCATTTTTGCCCTCTTGATGTTATAGTTAAATCTTTCCAACAAATATTCCAGATTTTCATCCTCTTTCTGCATCATCTTGAACACTTCTTCCCTATGGTTGACTGGTATACAGTAATCCAGATATCTGTCTAGAAATGCTTTTCTCATATCACCCCATGTCCTAATAGACCTAGTGATTAAACTCATAAACCATTTTAATGCTTCTCCTTTCAATGTTGAAGGGAACAGTTTAAGTTTCTGAGCATCTTGTAGGTAATCATAGGTTCTACATAGAACTTCAAATTCAAATAAGAAGGTCTCAATATCTTCACTTTTTAGTCCATGAAAGTTTGGAAGAACAAAGGGTGAGATATTTTTCATAGTTGCATTAGTATCTTCATCTATTATAGGGAATCCAAAAGGGCTTCCAGTTTCCCTTCTACCTCTTCCTCCTTCTGCATTTCCTCTTCCTCTACCTTCTTGTGTACCTCTACCTCTTCCTCTATCTCCTCCTCTACCTCTACCTCCTCCAAATAGTGTATGTTATCCATTAAATACTTTTCCTTCCCCTTCTTCTGCCATGATAGATTCTTCTGAACTGATTAGGGTTCATTTGGAGAGCTAGTTGTTCTATTGGTTCTTCTATCAAGGGTATATTGAAGAAATAGTCCTCTTCTTCTTCTTCACTAGGGATTTGTAATTCTTCTGCTGGAATATATTATCCTATGGAAGTGAAAAAGGTTATCCCTTCTGTAGGATTCCTTGGATCTTCTTCCTCTAGAATTGCTTCAGTGGATGAAGTGGGAGATCTTCCTGATTGGATATCTGATCTTGAGACTTCTGGAAGCCTATGACCAGTATAGTATGGAATGTGGGTTTGAGTTGGAGGTGTGCTACTTCTTGGTCTTGGTGGAGAGAGTGGAGTTGTGAGAATTAAGATTTTGCCTCTTATAAATCTACCCCTAGAATCTCTTTCTCTACGCATATCATTGTTTTTAGGAAATAGGAAATAAGGCTACCTAGTTACACTTCCTCGGCAACGACACCAAAATTTTTATTCAATTTAGTGTCCTAAATTGATAGCATAAATTATCGACTAGGGCTAGTAAACTGATGAAGTTTAATGCACTATATGTGCCTAAGTATCCCTTTTCTTACTACGTTGTTTTTAGTGTTTTATTGATGTTTTGGAGTTTTTATGTTTGATTCTTAGTATGCTACTCTATGCTGAAAATATGAAGTTAAATCTATGTCAAAAGGGAGAAAAGGAAATGTTAATAAATGAATTAAAGCAGAGTTTATTTTCAAGTTCTGTTCCTAATTAGAAAATGATAAAAACAGAGAGTCCTAATCCATGGATATTATAGATTCTAAATGAACATTTATGAAATGAAAAGTAACTCAAAACACTACAACTTAATCTGATTCATTTAGTTAGAGGGTGGACTATGTGGAAAAGTTCATTTCTAATAATGAGATCTCTTAAAACATAAAAATGTGAAATAAACAATTAACAGACAATGGTGAAATCTCATTGTTGGTAGGCAACTGAAGAAACAGAAAAAGATTATATATTTCTTAATGAGATCTATTCAAAATATTGCAGTAACACAACATTTACAATTGAAAATCTCATTTCAGCAAGTTGAGGATTTAATGGAAGAATTTTAAAGGATAATCCTTTATAAGAAGATCTATGAAGAAAACAAATGTATATGGAAGAAGACATCTATGTAGATAAGTGAGAAAAAAAAAAAGAACATAATATAATAAGATGCAGAAGAATTTGGTGTGAGAAAATCAGCTACTGTCATGAATCTTCAGTGAATCCAACACGCAGACAGATGTGTATTCAAGGAAGAAGAACGCAAAGGAAAGAGACTAACTGCAATATCATGAGGATCCTTTATCTAAGCAAATGACATGAAACATAATGCTAAAAGCTATGATTTCAGAAAGCAGTCTAAGTAAGAAAATATGACAAAATAGAAATGAAAATGACTTATCTAGAAAACATGTAAAACCTCCTCGAATAGCAGGGACCCTCTGCTATCAATTTGGTATTAATCCTTTAATTCCTCAAGATTGTATTTAGAACAACATCAAGTTTAAAACTCCTTTTTATTAACACAAGACTTGAAAACAGAGTATCACCGTAATGATAAAATAAGTATCAACTTGTCCTTCTCGGTATTACAAAGCTTAATTTATATGCAAATTCTTAACTAACATTGAAAAAAAATAGGTACATGTGTAGATTTGAAGATAAAATCAAATTAAAACTCTTTTGGGACTCATGATTTTCTGTAAAGCAAATCAGGAGTCCTAATTCCTGTAGAAAACAACTTCTTTGACCTTTTCTTTGACCACGTGCATAGACACCTCCAGCTATCGATTCAATGCTCGTGGATGGGAAGGAATGATGTAGGGAAGATTTGGAATCCACCCATGTGTGCCTTTTCTCTAGATGACACCTATAACATACTTAAACACCAAAAAAACTATGGAACACTTGACTGGCTACAGAATGATTGTATTATGTAGCTAAACTGTTCAAAAATCATTAAGACAACAAAAATTACAAAAGTACAATAATTTAATCATTGTATGCAACCTTTAAGCAATATTAATCATTCTCATTGATTTTTAGGTTTATGAAATGATAAAGGAATGATGAAATGAAGTGAAGTTTGGCAAAAGAGAAGACAATTTCAGGGCTCAACATGTATTTGAAGAAGAAGTCAAATACACATCCCCACCTTCATCTGAGGTGGTTTTCACCTCTATAGAAGGAGCATCATCAGATTCCTTTCCTTTCTTAGGAGCTTTATATTTTTAGTCCTTTTTGAAGTGCCCTTCCTTTCCACATTTCCAACACACCTTATAGGCTTTCCTGGAGATTTAGATCTCCCTCTAGATTTATATCTCCCACTCAAAAAATTATTTTTTTTCAGTTCTGGGACCTTCCTCATACAGATAAGGCATCTCCATTCTGGCCCTCCATATTTTTCTGTCTCATCTCCTTTGACAACAAGGCTGAGACAATTTCATCAAAATTCAAGGTAGTTGTATTGCTACCTATTGCAATAACCAAACTATCCCACGAAATTGATGCACTTATATTCATCCGAGATTTTAATATCAATAGATGAAAATTGACTTACCATAGTATATAAGGTGTTCATATGCTCTGTCACTGAATCTCCATCCTTCATCCTCAGGTTATACAACTTTTTCCACAAGAGCAATTTATTCATCGGAGACTTAGATTGGTACAAAGTCCCTAACTTGACCCACAAAGTCATTGTCGTAGCTTCCCCAGATACATTCAACAATATCGAATATGAGATACATAACCGTATTGTTCTATTTTCCTTCCGATCCAAATTCGCCCAGTCTTCATCTGATATTTTCGTTGTTTTAGTACTCGGATCTACTGTGATCCACTAATATTTATCCACCATCAGATCCTCCATCTTGAAATTCCACAAATCAAAACTCTGACCATTAAATTTCTCGATCTTTATCTTTCCACTGTCCGCCATCTTCTTTCATCGCAAGAATCAATCCTACAGATCTCACACTCAAAAACGTCTACCACAGGCTCGAGAAAAAAACCCCTCAACAGCAAAGGCATCCCCTTGAAGATGAAACAACTCTGATACCAAATGTAGGTTTTAACTGTAATATTCTTAAATTAGCTGCAGCTAATTGGGAATATTAATTTTGCCTTTTTTATTTTTCATTTCATGATTGATGAATAAATTGTAAAGGAGGACATGTAAAACTACTGAAAACCAAGAATAAATCAATGCCTATGTGAACAGAGACATATTTGGGCTATGTAAATAAACTCTCATAGGTGTGAATGGGTTTAAATCACAAGACTGGGTCAACTTTGACCAAGTCAACAGTGTAGTCTAGATGCATTGAACCTCCTTGAGGGACAGCACAGTTCTAGAAGGAGACTCTAAATGTGAAAGGAGCTAAAATAATGAAGTGGTTTAGGGTTTGGCAAGACTTCTATCTTATAAAAGGAGGAGGAGAGCAAAAAGAGAGGGTTGTTGAAGATAATCATTTCTGAAGGTATTGTCTGCTCAGACATCCCTTGTTGGGTCTTCTTGTTTAGGAATCCCACCTCCTTCCTTGAGCAGCTCTTGGAGGAGACTTGTGCTATCTTTTCCACATTAGGCTTTTAGGTCAAGCTTCACCTTACACCTAAAGCACTTCTCTTGTTGAGGGTTGAGCTGTCCTTGTGAGTTTCAGTAGTGGGAGACACTAGATCTGTTCAGATCTAGCTCATACTAGGGGCTCTTCTCAGTGAGTGTGTATTTTAACCTCCTGGAAGAGTTCATTAGCTGATTGTGCTTTAGATCTACATCTTGGAATTAGGCCAAATCATTCTTAGAGGCTACAGTGTTTTTTCTCTCCCTGGATAGTTTTATTTTCAGATCTACAGCTGCAGGATGTTTTTTTCTACATTTTGGAGGAGAGGTCTCCGGTGTTGGGATTCTTCCTCTCACTATGGTGATCCATGGATTGGACATCCAATCCATGTTAGTTTTAGATATTATATTTTGTACCATTGTATTATTCAGAAATTTATGAATCATTCTGTAGATGTGCAAGCTTAGATCTCAGATCTACTCTCTGTGCTTCATGTTTTGCACCAAACCCCAAGGGGAATGTATAGATCAACATTTCTTGTACACAGATCTATATTAGATATAAATTTTTATGTAAAAATCTGCTCTAGATCTGAATATTAATAAAATAATGCTTCAACCCCTAAAAATAACGCCGTCGTGGTTTGCATTCTTTTCTTATGGTTGTAGCACCTCATTCCTAGGGATTTTTGCTGTATAATCTCATTATTTCTCTTGTATACTGTATGGGCTGTAAAGAACATCTGATTTGTTGTTATATGTCTGATTTCTGAACCTCCATATCAGCCTCCTATTGTTCTTCAGTGGATCTGCGTTATTTCTGAAGCATTTCTTGTGCATATAGCTGCAACCCCTCTCTTTGGGTGATTTTTAGCTAAACTAGTTTGTGGGAGATTTGTTTAACCCACCTCGTCTGATTTTATTTTTCTCTCCTTTTGGATTTAGATCTTAGATGAGCTGATATAATGGATCTAGGAGCTACAAACTCATTTCTGTGCACAAGATTCTCATAAGTGCATTATTTCAGCAGGCTTGCTGAGCTATCCCAATTTTGGGATATTACAGTGGTATCAAAGCAAGATCTTTGGCTCAGCCTGTGGCTTCAAGCCAAAGTGATATACAATAAGGAGCAAGGTTAGAATGATGAAGAAGATGAGTTTACTCTCATCACTTTTCAGATCCAGTAAGAACCTCTCCAAGGAGGTTGTACAAGAAGAAGAGAGAAGAAGCAGTGAAACTCCTAGAAAGTTTCAAGAGACGAAAGATCTTCAAATCAGATCTACAAGATCTATACATGAGGAAAATTATGAATCCTCATCTTATGGATATGTGCACTTAGCCATATCACCCAAGCTTCAGTGTTTTGTCTGTGATTTCTTCATGAAGAGGAAGAAAGGAGGTGTACCCGAGAAGGAGACTCTTAGAAAGTATTTGTAGGAGTATGAAGATCAATCCAAAGAGTTCAAAGATAACTTGAACTTCCAGGGGTTCTACAAGATCAAGGAAAGCAAGGGCAGAAATAAGGAGAAACATGGTATGGGTATATTTTATCTATCTACCATTGATGGATCACCTAAATGTCTAGTTAGGGTTTGGATGGAGGAGCTAGACAACTTCATGCAACAACATCAAGTTCCAGAGATTGAAGCCATCAAATTAGCAGCACTGCATTTTGAAGGTAAAGCATATGCTTGGTGGTTGTTTGAGTATTTTTCCTTGAGAAATGAAAATACACCTACTTATGCATGGTTTATTTCAAGATTAATAGAGAGGTTTGATGGAGCTCCATGTGTAACATCTTCTGTTGACACTATCAAACCATATCAGAAAAATATTTTGCATGAGTTGGGAGGGCATATGAATCCAAATCCATTTTTGAAGACCATGGAATAAGGTGTAAGTTTTATTGATACCTTGCCAAGGGCAAGATCTTCTTTGGATGAATGATTCTCTTCTCAAAAGGAAAGCATGAAGATTCTTCCTTCACTAGATGACCAAGATCTAAGGTCTCTTGTTGATGATGAGGCAATTTCAATTATTGAAGAAGAGAAAGGGAAGGCAGGAGATAACGCAGTCATAATAACAACACCTCATGAAGAGTAGAATGGAGCACTTGCTCCTAGGAGAGAAACTCTTGCACACTTGCAAGGAGTTCCACAAGGTCTCACACCTAGAACTCTTTGTATAACACATGAGCAACATGTACCATCATTGTCAAATGATGAGATATTGATGATAGAATAAGGAAAAGAGGAGGAAGATAATCACAAGAAGAAGAGCATGGATCCTTCTCTGTTTCAAAGCTTGGAAGCAAAAAGAAGGCAAGAGGACCTATGCATTAAAGGTAGGGGCAAATCTGTCTACCTACATCCACATTCTACTCTATGCCTTGACACCTCTTTGCAAGGAAGTACTTTACCAGGAGCACCTCTTGATAGGAGGAAATATAAAGTGTTCTCTCAACTATGGGCAGCATATGCATACTTGGCTAAGGAGGGAGCCTTGGGAGAAGTGAGCATAGTGCAGAGAATCTCTCATGAATTCAGAAGAGAGATGAGCAATTTCTTGAAAGGGGCATTGCTAACTTCCACTCAGATATCTGCGCGGAGAGAGGAGAAATCAGAGATCTATGATGGCATGAGCATGAGGAGACATGGAAACTCCATATATTTGGGGCAGCCCATGATCTCTTCATTCACAAACAAGGTTTCTGTAGATGGAAAGGGGATCCTAACCCTCTTGTATATATGGGACAAAATGAGGAAGTTTTGGAAGACAAGGACTTTCCGAGGGGAAGTTGATTTCCATATGATTCAATCTTGTCTTGAGCAAGATCATCTACAAGTGGGGCAGAAAAAGTGAGATTGTGATGCTCCAGCATGTGATTTTGATGTCAAGGATGTCAAATATGGGAGCCATGAGAAGACAGGGGCTGCATTTTAGACCTCTACAGCGATGTCATTCTTGGAGAGCTTGGATCCTTATTGGGATTACCAACTCATGATGGAATACTCCAAGGACCTTTTCACATGGGGGGTTCTTGATGGGGTAGTTAAGGATGAAAGGTTCAAGGTGGTTGATGAAGTCATCTATTTATATAATCTTATTCTTTTGGTTAGTGACTCCAAGCTCAAGGAGAGACTCCTAGATGCAACCTATGATATCCTGCTTTCCAAACCCACTAGTTTCATTAGAGCAGATCATACTCTTTTGGGTGGTTTCATATAGGAAGGTTTCAAGGAAGAGGTGCACTCTCATATGAAGATGTGCATGGATTACTTGGTAGAGGAGGGGGAACATAGCTCTTGGGAGGAGCCATCATTCACATCTCCTTACTCATTGAGTGTGATAGGGAACTCATCCATGAGTTACCCCACTGATGTAAAACAAGTATATAGAGGGACTTGTCTTTCTTAATGTTATCATGTATCTCCTATATGCTTATATTCTTCTAACACTCATTTTCAGAACATTGCTCCAAAAGGGGGCACTATTTATGATGGATTTCATGGGCTACTTAAGGCCATGAAATATGTTGATGAAGGTCATTCCTTGGAGGATCTTGGCAAGATATTATACTCTTCATGGTGTGATTCTTTTACACCAACTATGATGCATTTTCTCCAAGCATTCAAAAGGGATGAGGTAGCAAACAAGTGTTGGGGAAGGCATTTGTCATATCCTATTCTATGGCAGTTAAGAATAAAATTGTGCTAGTTGCACATGAGGGAACACCTTCCTTCTCATTTATCATACATGTTAGCAAGCATGATTCTAATCATGATCCCACAAGCTGAAGATATCCTTATCTTTGTCGAGGGTGTGGTCGGAGGAAAGGCACACTTGTTGAATGTGCCCTTGGGGAAAGGAGTTCCCCATTCTTTTTGCATTGCATGCTTCAATGGGAGCATGAGTTTTGTATGGACACTATGATAGATCACTTGTCTCTTTGTAGAGTGAGCCATATGTTTGTTGAGGACATGCCTCTCCTATGTATTGGGGAGGATTTTTTCTATGGATTTCCAAGTTGGGAGGTGGTCCACTTCCTTTGGATGATAGCATAAAGATGGGAGGCTTTCATGAATCATGAAAATCCCCATGGTTGTAATCACTTCTCTCTTGAGGAGGCCATGGATCAACAAGAAGGTTTCCATAACAACTTTCCATCCTTTCATGATGAGAGCCATTGGGTTTACTCACCAAGGGACAACTTGCACATGGAGGTAGGACCATTGGAGGACAGAACTATTGCAAAAGATTCAGAGCAATGGTGGAGACTATTGGATGATGAGGCCACAAGAGAAGAAGGGGATATTTTGCAGCAACCTTGCAGTTTCTTGAGGACAAGAAACATTTGGGAGGGGGAGACTGTAATATTCCTAAATTAGCTGCAGCTAATTGGGAATATTAATTTTTCCTTGTTTATTTTTCATTTCATGATTGATGAATAAATTGTAAAGGAGGACATGTAAAACTCCTGAAAGCCAAGAATAAATCAATGCCTATGTGAACAGAGACATATCTAGGCTATGTAAATAAACTCCTACAGGTGTGAATGGGTTTAAATCATAAGACTGGGTCAAATTTGACCAAGTCAATAGTGCAGTCTAGATGCATTGAACCTCCTTGAGGGACAACGCAATTCTAGAAGGAGACTCTAAATGTGAAAGGAGCTAAAATAATGAAGTGGTTTAGGGTTTGGCAAGACTTCTATCTTATAAAAGGAGGAGGAGAGCAACAAGAGAGGGTTGTTGAAGATTATCATTTCTGAAGGTATTCTCCGCTCAGACATCCCTTGTTGGGTCTTCCTATTTAGGAATCCCACCTCCTTCCTTGAGCAGCTCTTGGAGGAGACTTGTGCTATCTTTTCCACATCAGGATTTTAGGCCAAGCTTCACCTTACACCTAAAATGCTACTCCTGTTGAGGGTTGAGCTGTCCTTGTGAGTTGCAGAAGTGGGAGACACTAGATCTTCTCAGATCTAGCTCATACTAGTGGCTCTTCTCAGTGAGTGTGTCTTTTAACCTCCTGGAAGAGTCCATTAGCTGATTTTGCTTCAGATCTACATCTTGGAATTAGGCCAAATCATTCTCAGAGGCTACAACATTTTTTATCTCCCTAGACAGTGTTATTTGCAGATCTACAGTTGTAGGGTGTTTTGTCTACATTTTGGAGGAGAGGTCTCTGGTGTTGGGATTCTTCCTCTCACTATGGTGATCCATGGATTGGCCATCCAATCCATGTTAGTTTCAGATATGATCTGGTGCACCATTGTATTATTCAAAAATTTATGAATCATTCTGCAGATGTGCAAGATTAGATCTCAGATCTACTCTTTGTGCTTCATGTTTTGCACCAAACCCCAAGGGGAATGTATAGATCAACATTTCTTGTACACAGATCTGTATTAGATCTAAATTTTTATGGACAGATCTTCTCTAGATATAAATATTAATAAACTGCTGCTTCAGCCCCTAAAAATAACGTTTTCATGGTTATGCAGTCTTTTCTTATGGTTGTAGCACCTCATTCCTGAGGGTTTTTGCTTTATAATCTCATTATTTCTCTTGTATACTGTATGGGTTGTAAAGAAAATATGACTTGATGTTATATATCTGATTTCTAAACCTCCATATCAGCCTCCTATTTTTCTTCAGTGGATCTGCATTATTTCTGAAGTAGTCCTTTGCATATAGCTGCAGCCCCTCTCTTTGGGTGATTTTCAACTAGACTAGTTTGTGGGAGATCTGTTTAACTCACCTAGTCTAATTTTTTTTTGCTCTCCTTTTGGATTTAAATCTTATATGAGCTGATATAAGGGATCCAGGAGCTGCAAACTCATTTATATGCATAGAATTCTCAGAAATGCATTATTTCAGCAAGCTTGCTGAGCTGTCCCGATTTTGGGATATTACATTAACCCTGTGCAAAAATAATCTGCAAACGAATTCCTAAAAAATAGAAAATGAACAATATCGAGAGCATAAAATATAAAACATATATACACAACTATTTTCCCCTGGATCCCAAAGCGGGATTACCAGCTTGATTTTTTATTATATTCCTTTTAGTGTTTCAATGCATATATATACATGTCAAAGAATTCATATACCCCAATCCATTAACCCTGGATTAGAACATAAACGTAGTTACCTTAACCGGTTCTACAAAATACCACAAGAAGAAAACCATCATGCCCAAAACCATGTGCAAACCCATGCACAAAACCATAGGATATAACACACACCCAACATATGCTTCCAAAATATCATTCATTTCATATTAAACATTTAGTACTATTTACTTTTGAATCAAAATCTTTATAATAGTTTGATTTTATATGTATATATACAATTATAAGTCTTAATAAATCCATAGAAAACCATATATATGTAGTTGTTCCATATGAACCCTAAGGAAATTACAAAGGATATTCTAGTCATTTTTTAGAAATTCATGGAGGAATTGATAGAAAAAATTCTAAAAAAAAAAATTGTTGATAAAGTTGTCATTGTTTATGAGTACATAAGATTATAGGAGCAATGGCTAGAGTTTAAAAAGATACAAACAATGAAGGAAAAAGAAGCCTAGCTCCAACAACAATACTCATTGCAAATCATTTCCCTTATTATAAACACAGCTTCATTTATAGATACTTCAAATATTGTACCCTCAAGAGTCTTATCAACATTCATCTTGCTATAATTCTAAGTGACACCCATGAGGGTCACATTGATGTTTCTTCTTCATCTCTAATTGAGTTGTAAGAGATACCTCCTATCGACTCCTCCTTTAGTTTGAAGAAAGGATCAATTTTTAAGGGAAAACAAAGGAAAATAAAATAATATCAACTAGAGGAACTCCCTACCCCATATACCATAGTATGGGATGGTTCTAAGCACACCGATGAAGAATTGGCTAAATAATTGGCTAGTAATTTATGGTCTGTCAAAATCTGATGGAAATACTTAAGTAGAAAAGTGAACAAATTGTTCACTTAGAGCAACAATTGAGCTTGAGATACGATCTATTGAAAAAACAGGAAAGGTTAAATCCCTTGGAAGACCAACAATGAAAACATAAAAAACAACTGAAGAATCAAATTGACAAGATGCAGTAGGACTTCATTATTTCTCATAAAAGGAAGGATGTTCAGATCTCTAAGTTGCAGATGCAAATCAAGAGTCCGAGTGGAAACTTATTTGACATTGAATTATTTAACAATGAATCTCAACAAGAAAATGATCATAACTTCCATGCTAAAATTAATTTTTATGACTAATTATTCTTAGTACAAGGTCAACATGAAATAGTTGACAAGCTCCTGGAAGAAATCATTGATAAAATATCTAATAGAACAGAGGCAAAGGAAAATATATTATAAATGGTCTCCTAGAAGGCCACAACTAAGACATCAATTTCAAATATCCCTAAAGCATCATATATTGAGGTCATGAGGAGCAATATTTACCTCAAGAGGTGGAAGAGGAATTTGCAGCAGTCCAAAGATATTATTAGAGAAATCGAGCAATATTGCACATAGTTGATTGAATCATCATTTTGGTATTTATGTAAGCCTCACATACAATGTTAAAGGTTATGATTTTTCGAAGAAATAAGCTATTTGCACTATTGTAAGTGTATTTTGGAATACAAATGTTGAGCCACCTTTGATTTCCAATTGCAACACATCAAATGAATATGGTACAGTTGTGATTTCATTTTATTCTTTTATACAAAATCAAAATATTTTTTTACTTGATTTTATTGATATTTTATGAACCGACTAGTTATTGCTAACTAGTTGTTTCATTGAAACATCAAAATTATCGAGTAAGATATATGTGTATGAATGTTATGCTTTCATTTAATTCAATTAACTATTTAAATTAATTTAACTTAAATTATGGATGAGTTTATTTGAGCCATTAATCTGAATATTTGAATCTCAAACCTCTTGCTAGTCTTCCTGAATTCATACATGACATTAATATAATCCCGAGATGTAATATATTATAGTGATAATAGTTATAGATAGATAAAATTTCAAATTTAAATTTATAGAAATCCTTTCACTACTTCTCTTAGAACTGCACTCACTAGCACAATCTTTAGAAAGTCTCCATATTTTGTATCAAACTCTCAATTCATACATGACATTAATATAATCCCGAGATGTAATATATTATAGTGATAATAGTTATAGATAGATAAAATTTCAAATTAAAATTTATAGAAATCCTTTCACTACTTCTCTTAGAACTGCACTCACTAGCACAATCTTTAGAAAGTCTCCATATTTTGTATCAAACTCTCTTGGTGGAAACCAAATCAACATATTTGTTGGAATCATCCACCCCAAACTAGTAAAGATCTAATTAGGGCCTTGACTAGGTGATTTCCCAAATGTTGGCTTGGTCATTTCCAAGCATCAACACTTCCATATGTTCCTTAATTTTTTGGACAATCCACAATGTCGTAGATTTATTAAGAGTGGGAAATAATTATTGTCCCACCAAGAAATATAGTGATATAGGAAAATAATAAGTATATGTGAACATATACCTAATGCATTCATTTGGAAAACTATACATGTTATACCAAACCCTCGTGAAATAGTATGGCCTACCTAAAATAACATTATAATGACAAGGATTAGTAACATCAAACTTGAATGTGATATAAAATGGTCTAAAACCCTGGTCATGGACATCACCTTAGTGGAAAAGGTTCTTTTGGAAAAAGATTTATTTGTAGTATTTTCCAAAGGTCTCAACATATGGGTGGACCTGATTTTATATTTTTTCATTTCTATTGTAAAAATATGTATTCATTTAAACGTTTCAAATGCATTTAACAAATCAAGTTATCATAATGAGTTGCTGATAATTTTTCTAAGCATATGGTTAATCACATGCTAGTAAGTGTCTTGTTACCTCTAGGGTGAAACATACATAGATATTATTGGTAATATGAATTTTAATCCTACTAAAAATCCAATTTGAAATTTTTGGCCTATTTTAATTTCCATATTAAGTAAGTACCACTAAATAAATATTTATTAAATATATCTTTAGAAAATTGTTGACAAGAATAAATCTAATAGAAAATTAACTAAGCCATATCATGTATTTTATTCATTTCAATAATACAAATATGTATTACAAGAATGAAACCACCTAAATTTCTATCACATTGGCGTGTCATCATTGGGAAAAGTAGGAAGAGGGAAAGTAGAAATACAGAACCATAATTAGGTTAAAACCATATCCTTCACATGCTAACACCTACCTCCCACTCATTAAAAGGTCTAAATAATAATACCAGCAACGCAGTATAATGTGAGTATAAACCAGTATATGGCTCAAGTACTTTTTTATTAAATTTATCCCTAGTCGTATTTCATGCACTTTGATTATTAACAATTCTCTAAAGATAGATTTTATTAATACAATGGCTTGTCTTGTCCCTCGGATTGTTCCAGTGACACAAGAAATTCTAAAAGTATTCTAAAATTTCTTGCATACTAGAAACCTAAAATTTACTTTGATTACACGTAGTTACCATTGAATAGGAATTCATCAAATATATCTTTGGAGAACTGTTAAGAATTAAAATGCATGATATAGTAGAAGAAGAACTTTAACAGAAAAGTACTTTCAATATTAACACGTAGTGTGAGTCAGAATTGAAGTTTATTATGCTAACAATAAACTCATTCAGAAGGTTCATGTTTTCATTCTTGTGCGAGTTCAAAGTGGACTTGGAAACTCACCATATCAACTCCTAAGAAACATGTAACCTATAATTTCCACTCCTAAGAAACATGTAACCTATAATTTCCACCAAAATCCATAGTGAGGTTTTCATCAACACTTTAGTCGAAATTCATGACACTTGTGTACATAATGTCAGTTTACATGCTCTTAGAGCCTAATTAGAGTTGAATGGTTAATAAAACAATTTAGAAAGTTATTAAATATTGGCTTTCTTAGAGCTACATTTTTTCCTATCCATTTCGACCGTGACATAATCCTTCTTTTAGCCAATAGTTATGACTCATCAAATATTGTTCTTCCAATAGATGGATGTACCTTCTCAAAGGTGTTACATGAAGTTATAGTAATAATGTTGAAATTATTCCTTAGTGGAAGGAACGTTAGAGAAAAAAAACTACATGAGCAATTTATAATTTGGGTAGAAGAAATAAATTGAGATTTTTGTAGAGTTTATTTAAAAACCCTAGTGAAATGTTGATAATTTATTTACTGTGGCTGGCAAGTTACCAACACCATAATTTTAGGCTTTGTCTTTACATGATACATGATACATATCTCATACATCTAGTACTATTTTTTTATCAGTAAAGGACTACTATCAGGGATTAAATATATGTGGCAAAGAGAGAAATAAATTAACAAGTGCACTAAAGTGTTATACCCATGAAAAATAGAAGGAGGTTATCTCCAATGTGCAATTTTTTCTTGTTTCACCTCTAGGAAAAATTTCCTAACAAAACCCCTAAAATATTTCCAAATTATTTCAAAAAGAGTTTACAAATTAACTAAGGAAACTAATATAAGGGATTGGTATATTTTTTATATTTACACTATCACAAGAATTTATGGTTTCAAATGTCAACCTTAATGTCCACCAAAATTTATTACTCCACAATTTTTTTCTTTAGAAGTAACTAGACAGAGGTTATCTATTGATGAATTTAATTTTCTTTCTAAAAATAAAAATACAATCATTCTAATGCCTTTTGATATTTTATCTTTTATTATTAAAAGATAGATATTTTTCGGAAATGAATGAAAAGGATTTAATTTCATATGGTTTGAAAAGAGTTTCTTCTTGGAACTATCATCCATTTCATATTATATCTAAATTAAGGAAAAATATATGCTTAGCTTCTTATGTCCATATATCCAATACTGAAGTTGAAAATTTGGCTAATACTGACACATGGGGTGAACACAATGATAAACAAGCAAGTGTTCAGAACTCAAAAAAAATTATAGCTAGGATATTACAGATGGAGACTGATCTAGTTAAGGGAGATCCTATCAGTGAATCAAAAACAAAAAACCTGACATCAAATACTATTGGAAAAATGACATATATTGTGGAATAAACACCTTTTGTGGGAAACAACCCTTATTAGCTTTCACTAAAAAGAAATGAAATAAATATAAACCTTAATGAATAGGGTCATGTGGTTAAGTGAAAAAATGAATATGCTAAATATGTTGTCTTTGAGAACGCTAATGAAGAATTACCAGAGTAGGTACAAGGCTTATTGAAATAAATGAAACCCAAAGAGCCTGTAGGCCTAGTTTTTCTCATTGCTACAAATGTAAAAATTGAGAAGCCTATAAAGAAAAATTATAAAGAGATGATGATCATATAAAAAATAACATAGGTTACAGAAGAGTCAACCAATTGAGCAATGAATTCCATTCCATCTTCTTTTGAAGAAAGTACAGACCCCAAGTTCCTATCCTCTACTAGCTTTAATCAAAATATTTTAACTTCATTGTTATTCATCCAAATATTAAAGTCAAAATAGAGAATATTAGTTCGAGGACCGCTTCAATTAATGTTGATTCACTTAGGTATCTAATACTCATATAGTGGAATGGCAAAAGGAAACTGGAGAGGTGGTCACTAGAAGACTAATTGGGTCCAATGCCAACACTAAAGGATTACAAGCTCTTTTCGTAAGGGTTGAGGTGCATTTTAATAATTCCAATGGAATAGTCAAAAGAAAAGAAAATAAGATTAAATATTTGGAATATAATATAGTTTGCTTATTAGCATTTCCTAAATATGGGTCTGCTACCAAAACGTTATTTGAGTATAAATACAAATAAATAGAGACTTGAAAGCAACCTTCAACCCCTTCGAACATGAGATGTCAGATTTCGTTACAATATATCAACATATGTAAAAAGAAGAAAAGAAAGTGCAAGAATTACAAAGGATTGTTAATGTAAAATAAGCACAATTGAAGGATTTGAAAGAACAAATTGCTAAACATAATAAAGAGTTTCAAGAAAAGGAAAAGAAATATTAGGATAAAATTAATGAATATGGAGCCAACATTGATAGTTTTCTTCAACTAGACACAATGAGGGATATTGATATAGATAAAATTAAGTGCTTGAAATAAAAGTTGTTAAACTGGAGGAACTAATTAAAAATCAACAACAATAAAAGAAATATATTATGCAAAATTGGGCCACTAAAGTTAATAAGAGAAATGAGGCTACTAAAGGAATCCAGTTGTATTAAATACATACAAAGATGAACTGTAGTCCTTACATAATTATATAGAAAATGCTACATTGGGAAGATCCACACTATCTAAGGAAAAGGATAACATCTGGGGAACGGTTAATGAAAGAATCACTAGAATTAAAACGTATATTAATATCATGCTTCACTGTGAGAAAATCATTATGGCTAATGCATGCATAGACATGGAGAATATGGCTCCTATAGTAGATGATATGTTTAAGGAAATTTGTGATGTTATTCATTGTTTAAATTCAATTAAAGAAGAAACTACAAAGTCTTTGATTTTCCTAGCATAGGGTAATGTGTTCTATTAATTTTATCAGTTAAGGAAAAGAATAAGGAAAAGAAGAAAAGAAAAAAACCATGGATGAAATGAATGTAAAAATCCTCAAAACCAAAAATATCATCACATAATTTATGTAGAAATTAGCTGAATAAATCACTTATTCAATGAAGATTAACCCGATCATACATCAATTTCGAATTGCATGCATAACACATAACCTTCTTCTACAATTAATTGTCACATGCGGAAATAATAGAAGCGATCACACATCAAATCATCACACACATTAACACAGTATGTATGGGGAAAGCTTATAGCTGAAAACCCCGCAACTATAGTATATTATAAATGGAGAGAACATGCAGCAAATACATAGTACAAACTCCTCACAAGTACTCAGTACTATCTCCCAAAGCTACACAAAAACTAGCTTGGTTTTGAACAAGTCACAGGTTCAAAACACATCCACTACTTCTCTGCCTCTATTGCGCAATCAAGGCTGGTCTAAATAGAGATCCAGGTTCGAATCTCACTGGCTTCAACTGCGCAATTTTCATTGGTAATTTCCTCCAAGTGTTATGCAAATCCCATGCAAAACTGATCCTCCAACTGATAGCTTTACTCACCCTTTCATCTACCTCTTCCACTGGTCTCCACTGAACTGTCCATGCACTAAGTTAAACTGATGTGTTCTTTAGTTGAATAATGAGTTAATAATTAGTGAATTAAATAATATTTAATTCACACAACTCATCTCTAGTGTATTAGCTAGTTAAACTAAATACAACTTGTTCAACTAGTTAACCAGAACACCACCTCCATTAACTCCTCAATCAACTCCATCAAAACTCTGCCACATGAGTCTAACTGAAGTCTAACATGCAATAGCTCACTTAACTCATAGGAAATTCGAATTTCCTTATGTCAGCTGCATGCCCCACCTCTGGGGGTCAAACTGAAGTGCTCCAAGAGAGTAAACTCCTGTTTATAGTCTAAATATTATTAAGGGTAAATAATATTTGACTTCCATATTTTTAGGAGACACAGTCTAAAAATAGCCTGGGTCCTAAAAATAAGGGTCTCATCTATTTTTACCGACATGTCGCATACTTCAATAATCTCCAACTGGAATCTCTGAATCATGCTCCGTATGTCTAAAAATAGACATAGTCTAAAAATAGACTTTTCGACAAAAATCACATGTGTGGTCCCCACCTAGTTTAGGTGATCACTTTCCAACTAGGATCGGGAAAGATGTTTCAGGAGGCCTCCTTCACTATTTCTTGTTGCCATTTTCAACACTCCCTCTCAACAAGAAAGGACTGTCATTGCATGCGACATGCAACTCCATGCATTCGCCCTGCAACCTTCACAAGTGCCATGCAACTACATGCATGCGACATGCAACTCCATGCATTCGCCATGCACCCTTTGCATGTGCCATGCAAACTCATGCATGCACCATGCAACTCCATGCATCTGCTCTGCAACTCCTCTGAAACTGAATAGGCTCCAAACAACTCAATCAGTCTTGATGCATCTAGCATTTATCATCAAAGCTCCTCGACTTCCGCTCGGTACCAACCGCACATGTCATCGTGAACCATCGCGTCATGGAACTCTTGCACCCATGCACTCTTGCACTTGCCGTCAACTCGATCCGCGGCCTGCAAGATCCGACACCGTCACTTTGATCTCATATCACTCAACCGATCTTACAATGCCATGTGCCGTGGGCACTGTAGTCAAACCACCCAAGGAGATCCACACCATCTCATGAATCTGCCCAGAAATCTCCTCATGGGATTACTCATGCATGTCGCCCCACCTCATACCTGGTGGTATAGCTGCATGCACTCCCTCTGCCCGTCTGGCGCGAAATTTCCCTGCATGAGTGGTTTCTTCCACTCCATGATCCTCTTGTGGCTGCTCCACACCTCGAGGTTCACTTTCACCTGCATGCAAAACTTGCTCCCTCTCAAGCTTCAATTGCATGTCTTTCTCGCCTGCATGCAACACTTGCTCCCTCTCAAGCTTCAGTTGCATGTCTTTCTCCCGCTTCCCAACAATAGGAAGCTCCGTAGACATCCCATCTACTTCAATACCTGCATGCAAAACTTTCTCCCTCTCAAGCATCAGTTGCATGCCTTTCATGCACTTCCCATCAGCAGGAAGCTCCGTAGACATCCCATCTACTCCAAGTCTGTAGAGATTCTTTGCCCGAATCCCAACCTTCTTGACTTGTCCTCACGCTGCATGTTGAGAGGCTCCCTTCAACCACCAAGTCACTAACCTTTGCTTTTCTCCTCAAAGCTTTTCATGCATCTTTTACCTCAGTGCATGTAGATTCTTGGCTCGCGCACATTGCAATTGTCCCACCATCGCAAAATTTTCTAACAAAAGAGCTGATTTTAAATCGATGATATCTCCCTCATCCGAGCTCCGATTCGACCGATTTTTTTTTTCAATTTAGGTGTTTTTCCGCAAGGAATCCAAATATGCTATTTGGTTCTGAAAATAATTCACCAAATATTTTCAGATATTCCCTACAAACTCGCGCACCCAAAAATTCTCGCTCTCATTCCATGTAGAAATTTATATACAATATGCATGTATATTTCCAGCTTTCTCCATCTTGATGTTTCTTGAGTTTATCCTAAAACTCAATCGCTTCCGATCTACACTTGAGAACAAATTATTTCCAAATCAGAGATTGACTGCATGGGCTTTTACCAGACCTTTCACTTTCTAAAGAAAGATGAATCCGGAGGCTATCTGGCCCGTATGCAGGCTCTGTCCGAGGAAATAAGTTTGCAATCACCGTAATAGATCTCGAAAATTAATATCGCTCCGATACCATGTAGAAATTTGCTGAATAAATCACTTATTCAATGGAGATTAACCTGATCACACATCAATTTCGAATTGCATGCATAACACATAATCTCTTCTACAATTAATTGTCACATGCGGAAAGAATAGAAGCAATCTCACATCAAATCATCACACACATTAACACAGTATGTATGGGGAAAGCTTATAGCTGAAAACCCCGCAGCTATAGTATATTATAAATGGAGAGAACATGCAGCAAATACATAGTACAAACTCCTCACAAGTACTCAGTACTATCTCCCAAAGCTACACAAAAACTAGCTTGGTTTTGAACAAGTCACAGGTTCAAAACACATCCACTACTTCTCTGCCTCTATTGCGCAATCAAGGCTGGTCTAAATAGAGATCCAGGTTCGAATCTCACTGGCTTCAATTGCGCAATTGTCATTGGTAATTTCCTCCAAGTGTTATGCAAATCCCATGCAAAACTGATCCTCCAACTGATAGCTTTACTCACCCTTTCATCTACCTCTTCCACTGGTCTCCACTGAACTGTCCATGCACTGAGTTAAACTGATGTGTTCTTTAGTTGAATAATGAGTTAATAATTAGTGAATTAAATAATATTTAATTCACACAACTCATCTCTAGTGTATTAGCTAGTTAAACTAAATACAACTAGTTCAACTAGTTAACCAGAACACCACCTCCATTAACTCCTTAATCAACTCCACCAAAACTCTGCCACATGAGTCTAACTGAAGTCTAACATGCAATAGCTCACTTAACTCATAGGAAATTCGAATTTCCTTATGTCAGCTGCATGCCCCACCTCTGGGGGTCAAACTGAAGTGCTCCAAGAGGATAAACTGCTGTTTATAGTCTAAATATTATTAAGGGTAAATAATATTTGACTTCCATATTTTTAGGAGAGGCAGTCTAAAAATAGCCTGGGTCCTAAAAATAAGGGTCTCATCTATTTTTACCAGCATATCGCATACTTCAAGAATCTCCAACTGGAATCCCCGAATCATGCTCAGTATGTCTAAAAATAGACATAGTCTAAAAATAGACTTTTCGACAAAAATCACATGTGTGGTCCCCACCTAGTTTAGGTGATCACTTTCCAACTAGGATCAGGAAAGATGTTTCAGGAGGCCTCCTTCACTGTTTCTTGTTGCCATTTTCAACAATTTATAACAAAATGGGGATATATTCAGAGGTTCGGGATCCTATCCTTTGAACTAATTCATTTTGGCTTATATAGAAATATAAATTTCAAGTTACACTAAAAAAAGTCTCAAAATATATGGATATGCTCCAACTAGTGGTGAAGAAGTTGTTTATGGGCCACTGCTAGTAAATTATCTTTGAAAATGTTTTAATGTATTGGATCTTCTAGATAAGATGATTCAACAAACGCCCTACCTATCCTTATAAGCTTTAGTTTGAGATTAGTGTAGCTTATTTAAAGTTCAAAAAGCAACAATTATTATCCCAAGCTGAATGATAAAATTATAAAGTTGAAGAAATATTTTACTCAATCAACTGTTCATGCTCCAATTATATAGGATATCTAATTGGTTCAACCATTGCAATTGAGGACTGAGGAAGTCAAAGAGGTATATGAAGAGGAGACATTTTTTGTTTTCACATGGTCCAATAAGAAAAGTGCCTACACTATAGGAGGCTCGACAACTAGCACCTCAGTGAAAGCAAAGACCAAACTGACTAAGAAAATTCCAAAGGGAAAAATATATCTTCCAAATAGATTGTATATATGGGATTATGTGATGTAATAATTATTTAAAAAATATTTCTGTATGTAGTTGATGGGGGAATTTTTTATAAGGACCACAATATTATTTTTAGGGGGTCAACTTTTTTATGAGAAAGTTTATTTTGAATGGGTATAGCACATACACTGTGATCTCCTGCTACATGTTGATAGTGTGATTTTTTATATGCAATTATGATTAATGATTATTCTTTTTTCATTGTTTCCTGTTTTTTTAATATTATGTTTGTATACACTAGTACACATGAATTATTAACAATTTGGCATGATCAAGTTGGTAACTCATTTCATACATACCACTTTATTTATTACTTCTCAAAATATACATTATTTAGAAGAATTAAATCGAAATTTTGATTGATATGTTACATACTAGAATTATATGGATAATGATGTCATATGATTTCATTGTATGTTTCCTTTAACTAAAAATACATACCAGTATTGTTTTATTTTTTCTTATTTATCTTTCTTTGATCATTCTTTAACTTGATATTTTGTTAATTGTATTATGTGCTTTCCTTATAAGTTATTTGTAGTACTTATTGATCTTAATTGCATATTTTCAATTTGTAGTTTAAGTAATTGATGATTCATTTATATATGAGATTCACTTATTCTAAGCCTTACCATCTTTGTTTTTCAAACTTCTCCATCTATAATATGGCTAATTTTTAAAAAATATCATACAAAAACATCCACAAAATTACAGGGAATACCCTGTATGGTTAAGGAAGGCTAATCCTTTAATCAAAAGCAGGAGGTGTTAGCCACCTATAAATTTTTGACATAGAAAATAGGAGGCTAAATATATTCTGAGTCTTGAAGAGAAACATTTCCCTTGAAAATCTTTCATTCTTGAAGCCTCTATGTGTCTTCTATTCCTTGAAGAATCTTCACTGTTGTTTCCATTAAAAAAACATGATGTTCTGCTATGAAGAAACTGCTTACAAAGGCCGCCATCTGCCCTATTTCATTCCCACAAAATCCCATTTGTCATCCTTTTTCCCCTCACAAAATTCCTCCAAAATCCTTTCATTAACCCTCTAAATCATCAAAATCCCCTTTTTAAACCTTATAGCTCCCTTTATTTGGTTAAAAATCCCCTTTTTTCCTACGGAAACCCCTCATTTGGCTTCAAAATCCCTGTTTTTTGGCCTAAAACACCCCTTTTACATTAAGGCCTTAAGCCCCTTTTGGCTTAGCCCTGAGCCCCTTTCCCTGCATATAACCCAGTGCTAGAACTAGGCGCTAGCCCTCAGACGCCAATCGCAATCGGAGTTCCCTTTGTTCCAACTTTTCCTTTGTTACTCAAATTCTCCGATGAGATGGACCATTTTTCTGCCGGCCTACGATTAGATCTCCACCGTCGATCTTTTCAGATCCGATGGTCTGCACTCAATCGCATCACTCCATCGGCCCTTTGTTTCACTCATCGCGCCGACCCTCCAATTTAATCCTGACCATTGAATCCACAAGAACCATCGACCATGATTCAATTGCGTTATGCCCTTGGGCCCTCCATCATTCCCCCTTCGATCTATTCCCGACCGTTGATCTCCACTCTGATCTGACGGTCCGCGCTAAATTTCAAATCGCAAAATAAAAAAACCTCGAAGTTTTGGCCCCCTACCTGTTCTCCGATGCGATTAAATCCTAGCTGTTCATTCCACTAGATCTGACGGTCTAGATTTCATTGCACTTCGCCTTCCCTTTTCTCCGTTCCACTGTTCCGCTGATCGTCGATTAGATCTCCACTGTCCATTCCTATAGATCCGACGACTCTCCTTCTTCTTGCTCATTCACTTGCCCCTTTGCCGCTCCGCTTTCTTTTTTAATCTCAACCATCCGATATGTAGATCTAACGGTCCTAATTCAACCTCGCATGCCTTTTAACCCTGCAACTTCGGACCCATCGCGTTCCTTCCGCACCATCGGATCTGAAGTCCCAGATCCAACGACCACCATTGCATAACGTGTAATTTTTGCGCCCGAGGTTTAAAGTTCCAAAATTGCACGATATAAGCGGTTTTAGAATTCCACGTGGAATTCAGTGTATGGAATCACGTTTTTTGGCCAAAATATTAAAACCACTTGAAAGTTGCGCATAAACGATTCCCGGTTCCGCTTTACTACCTACCCTCTACAACTTTAGCTTTTAATCTCAGCCGTCGATCTCTGAGATCGAACAACCCACATTATGTCACATCTTCATCCATCCACCACTCATCGGACCTTCCAAATAATTCCATCGGAAGATCTCCACTGTTGATCTCTTTCATGATCTGACGGCCCCCATTTAACCTTTCCTCTGAACTCCCAGTCCCACCACCAAAGGCCTCGTTTCCTCTCATTTCTCCTTTTTTCCTTTGTATTTTCCCGGACATAAAATTTTGTGTTTTAACACTAAAGGTCATTTTTCATGCCTAATTCGGCCTAAACTCTAGTTTCTTGGCGTTGCGCCATGTAACCTTTCCGCTCACTCCTTTGCCTTCGATAAGCCTTCTAAAGCAGTTTTAAGCCGACGCGCAGGATTTCATAATAGTTTCCCGTTTTTGCAGGTTTCAAAGCATGATGAATTAGCACTGTTTTCACAGTCACATTCATTGTGACTTGGAGCATAGAAAGACTATCACAGAAACGGAAAAGAGTGTCAGAAGAAGAATTGTAGGATTAATGCCTAATGATTGAAAAATTAGCGCATATAATCCGATGATTAAAAGGATAAAGACACAAATGAAGACCATAAAAAATGATCAAGAAGGCTTAATAAAGCCTAAGCACATAAAAAATCCATATCAGTGCTTTCATATCAGCAGAACGTCCTTTTCCCTATGAAGGACACATTCCTACATCATTCTCCATGCCTCCTCGAGCCCTTAACAGTTAGCACACTGACAGAAGTTTCTAAACTGTCAGGAAAACAGTTATGGAAGCATGGAAGACCTGAAGACCTTCAGTCACCTTACTTATCTTAGAAGGCTGAACAGAGTACCATCAGTTAGAGAGTACTTCAAAGAACATACCTGAAGATATTGTCAACCTGACAAATACTTCTGAGACAGCCTAAAGAGTACACACAGTTAATGCAGAGCCATTAAGAAGAGTGGGAATTCGAATACTTCCTCCACTCTGTCTTAATGAATCAATTAAGTTTACATCTACTACTACTACTACTCATTCTCCTATAAGAACTCCTGAAGAATACGTTGGTTGGTGGTTGGGATTTTATTAGTTGTAGAACTGTTATTGAGGGAAGTAGCTTAGTAGTTTGTAATATAGTAGGTTGGGAAGAAAAGTCTGAACTGTAAAGAGACATTGGACTCAAATTATGTGACTGGTTTTTCACATCAATTGAACAAGTAGATTCACAGGATCCTGGTCTATATTATTGGTGATTTTTTCCTTACTATAATTTTTTCCATTCATGTTTTTCATACTGTCCATTTATTCTCTAATAAAGAAAAAAAAGCATAGATTAGGACACACTGCTGGAAGTACCTTAAGTCTCATTGTTAAATCTTTATCTTTATGTTTTCCTTCGATTGTGTATCTAAGAACAAATTCAGTATAATTTAACCAGTCAAAGATGTTGGTTTGCCCATGCTTACTGATGTATGAATTAGAGTATGTTTCTTAGATGTTATTGTTTGGTGTTAGTTGAAAGAATTGGGAAACTAGGAGATTAGAGTTAGCCCTATCTCACTAGGGTCCTTTTCCAACAGCTAGCCTTACTAAGATACCTTTGAGTTGGTATTGAAGCAGAGAAGGTTAAAATTATTTCTCTGATCTATAGGCCCTGCTCTGTGTTTAATCTTAAATGTTTTCTACTTTTTGAAAGTGGTTATGAGGACTGCTGGATCATTTTCCCTTGAGAGTATGTTGAAAGTAGGTCTGGATTTAAATGACATCTGACCTGATATTAAGCTACCCTTTGTGAATTTATTGAGAGTTTCCTTTGAAGTATGTCAAAAGCAGGATAGGTTCAAAGTCCTTACCTGATCTTACGCTGCACTTTGGTTTCTTTCTTTCACCCATTCTTAATGTTCCATTCCACCATATATCTAAAAATATCCTTTAGTATAGATGACTTTCCCTATGGAAACCCTTGGATAGTTGTTATGCAAGTAATCCCCTTTCATGACTCCATAGCCCAATGGATTAATCTTTCTCTTGACCTATCTTCCCATGCTAAAACATCCTGCTACTCTATTCCTTTTTCATTTCCTTAACCTTCTCAGTTAATGATCTCCAACCAAACAAACAAAATCAAAAACCCCTGTGCTTCATACCTAGCCTAATACCATAATATAACCTTAAATATATATCATTCTTTACATATATATAGAGATCCCTCTCTAGATCTAGGAGGGCTAGATCGTGAGATCTAAAAGTGGTTTGATGTTGTATTATCATTTGGTATTGCCAAATCTGCCAAATCATAGGAACTACAACATAATGGCGACTCCACTGGGGAACAAGACCACTTAGCCTTGATTTTGTATTCAATTGTTGATGGTGGACATCAACCCTCATTAAAACATTGAAAATATTCCACCCGGCGACTCCAAAATTCCTAATAGACCTAATGACTCCACTGGTAGCAGACCCTGAATTGGTTGAGAAGATACAATGACCTCTTTTCCGATTTACAAACATGCTTCCACATATACAGCGAAGATATGCCCCAATGAGTAGGGATCATATCCCTAGATTCCCACACAAAATGCCTGAAGTAAATTAGTTGAAAAACCTACCTACCTTTCAGGGTGAAAATGTTGATGACCCCTTGTTACATCTCATAAAATTTCATATACATGTGTGGAGGTTTAAAGTTGAATGGCATGAGGACTGTCTTATGAAAATGTTCATGGCAACATTAGAAGATAGGGAAAGGGACTGGTATGAATGGTTAGAACCTGGGATTTTGTTTTCTTTGAAAGACATGCACCAATTATTTTATGAGAGATACATAGAAAACTCTCCATTCTTATCATGGGATTGCTGCGATCGATCTCAGAACTTCATACAATACCTATTAGACATGGATGAGGATCTGGTTCACATGCATCCTAAAGATCTGTTAGAAGCCATTCAAGAATTTCATATGCATCCTGATTATCACAATAACCTTGATGAATCAGCTAAGGAAGAGAATAGTCAAGAGACAATAGACATTCCTCAAGATATTCCTGAAAACTCAAAGGCTAATTCTTCATCCCTTATATTCGAGGCTCAAGATGACATCGAGCCTCAAATCCAATATTCACAGGAAACAAAGAGCTGCTGCACTTCTGCTCAAAGAAACACAAGAACATTTTCCCCTTTGACAGAAGAAGAAATAGATCATATCATCAATAGATAGCCAGCCTCTGAAATTTTTTGCAGAATAGACAATCTTGTCCATTCATCTACTGAACCTTGTTGTACAGATTTGGAAAGCTCCCCTGTAAATCAGAATGAAGATAGACTTGCTGATAATCCAGTATGTCTGATTGGTAGCATTACTTACATTCATGATTTTCCTAATTTTGATCTTTCTGATGATGATGTTCCCCAAACAGAAGTTTATCTTGCAGGGCCATCATTAGTATATTTGTGGGAGGAAGATCAGTTCCATCAACTTCAAGAAAGTAATGAGCCCATGCAGGCTATTTACGATACTGATGAAGAAAGCTTTAAAAGTGCAGAAGAGGGTGAAGGATCTCTGGATCTTTGCTTCACTTCATTACAAGACATCAGTAACAATTTGCATGTGATGGGAGATTAGCAGCCTTTCATCTCAAAAGGTGAAGAGGAGAAAATTGAAGAAATTTTTGAGCAGGTTGAAACTAAGGAGCCTTCTCTTGAAAAAGATGAAGCAAAGGAACATACCCTTACTCAAGAATTTAGTGACCTTTTCACAGAGCTCAGGCCCTCAAATCAGAATATCTCAGAGCCACAAGAGGACAGCCCTGCAATATATGATGAGTCCTCCATTTTAGATGATAACGAAGATGAGGAAGAGGTTATTTCTCAAAAGAATATTTATCTTGATCTAGTGGAAGAGGAAGCAGTCCTGGTTGAAGCCTGCTTGCCAAATATTCACAACCAGGTATCATTTCAAGATCCTTATGCTCATTTCCTACAGACATTCAGAGAAGGATCAAAGGTCATTTTGAGCAGCTTGTTGCAGACAACAAGAAACATTTTAGAAGCTGCTGTTAAAAAACAAAGAGAATGGGAGTGGCCTTGCCTATCCAGCATTCTCAAAGAGATGAGCAGAAAAGACCAGTCATGGGATCATCTGATTGACTGGATGTATTGGAAGAGAGTGCTTGTCAGATAGACATGTAAATATTTCAAGTTAGAGTAGGGTAGGTAGGAAATCTCAATAAAGCTCAGTCTGTGAGAATTTAGTTAGTTGTTTTTAATTTCTGCAAAGTTTCAGTTCATGAGTAGCTTGTCTTTATGCCATGGACCCATAGCAAGCCAGACAGTCTAATCCTGGTTTGACTGTGTTTCAATTTCTGTTTTAGAATGTGGAGAAAGAAATCTGCTAGACAGTTTAATCCTAGCAAATAGTAGTTTAGGTAGAGAAGCTATGAGTCCAACTGTTTAATCTGGTCTCATGGAGAAATAAGGGTAGCAGTAGATAGGTTTATTTTCCTGTTTGTAAAAATTTATGATGTGAAAGGTCTGCAAGTATAAATGCACCTTGAAGAAAAAATGTTAGGACAATAGGATGGGTAGGTAGTTGTTTTGGGAATGTTTTCTGCTAACATACTGACTATCATGTTTGTAGCAGCTGATCAAAGAAAGAAAAAATATGTGCCAAGTACCAGGCATTTTGCCTACTCCAAAGATTATTTTCTAAGATTCTTGAGACCTTCAAGAAGATTCCATCCCCATGTGGAGCCACTGTTAGCCACCTATAAATTTTTGACATAGCAAACCAATGGCTAAATATGTTCTGAGTCTTCAAGAGAAAAATTTCCCTTTAAAATCTTTCATTCTTGAAGCCTCTATGTGTCTTTTGTTCCTTGAAGAATCTTCATTGCTGTTTCCATTAAAAAAACCTGTTGTTCTGCTATGAAGAAACTTCTTACAAAGGCCACCATCTGCCCTATTTCATTCCCACAAAATCCCATTTGTCATCCTTTTTTCCCTCACAAAATTCCTCCAAAATCCTTTCATTAACCCTCTAAATCATCAAATTCCCCTTTTTAAACCATATAGCTCCCTTTATTTGGTTAAAAATCCCCTTTTCTGGCTACCGAAACCCCTCATTTGGCTTCAAAATCCCCGTTTTTTGGCCTAAAACACCCATTTTACATTAAGGCCTTAAGCCCCTTTCGTCTTAGACCTTAGCCCCTTTCCCCGTATATAACCTAGTGCCAGAACTAGGTGCTAGCCCTCAGACGCCAATCACAATCGGAGTTCCCTTTTTTCCGATTTTTCCTTTGTTATTCAAATTCTCTGATGCAATGGACCTTTTTTCTGCTGGCCTGTGACTAGATCTCCACCATCAATATTTTTAGATTTGACGGTCCGCGCTCAATCGCAACGCTCCATCAGCCCTTCATTTCACTCATTGCGCCGACCCTCTAATTTAATCCTGACCGTTGAATCCACAAGAACCAATGGCCACGATTCAATCACGCTCCGCCCTTGGGGTCTCCGTCATTCCCCCTCTGATCTAATCCCGACCGTTGATCTCCCCTATGATCCGACGGTCTGCACTAAATTTCAAATCGCAAAATCAAAAAACCTCAGAGTTTTGGCCCCCTACCTATTCTCCGATGTGATTAAATCCTAGCAGTTCATTCTGCCAAATCCGACGGTCCAGATTTCATCGCACTCCACCTTCCCCTTTCTCTTTTCCACTGTTTCACCGATCCCCGATTATATCTCCGCCGTCCCTTCCTATAGATCCGACGACTCTCCTTCTTCTTGCTCATTCACTTGCCTCTTTGTCGCTCCGCTTTCTTTTTTAATCTCAACCGCCCGATCTGCAGATCTAACGACCCTAATTCAACCTCGCATGCCTTTTAACCCTGCAGCTTCCGACCCATCGCGTTCCTTTTGCATCGTCGGATCTGAAGTCCCAGATCTAATGGCCACCATTGCATATCGCGTAATTTTTGCGCTCAAGGTTTAAAGTTACAAAATTGCACGATATAAGCGGTTTTATAATTCCACGTGGCATTCAGTGTATGGAATCGTGTTTTTTGGCCAAAATCTTAAAACCACTTGAAAGTTGCGCGAAAACCATTCCCGGTTCTGCTTTACCTCCTACCCTCCACAACTTTAGCTTTTAATCGCAGCCGTCGATCTCTCAGATCGAATGGCCCACATTATGTCACATCTTCATCCATCCACCACTCATCGGACCTTCCAAATAACTCCATCAGAAGATCTCCACCATTGATCTCTTTCATGATCCGACGACCCCCATTTAACCTTTCCTCTGTACTCCCGGTCCCACCACCAAAGGCCCCGTTTCCTCTCATTTCGCCTTTTTTCCTTTGTATTTGCCCCAACATAAACTTTTGCATTTTAACACTAAAGGTCATTTTTCACGCCTAATTCAACCCAAACCCTGGTTTCTTGGCATTGCGCCATGTAATATTTTCGCTCGCTCCTCTGCCTCGGATAAGCCTTCTGAAGCAGTTTTAAGCCCCCGCATAGGATTTCATAACAATTTCTCGTTTTTGCAGGTTTCAAAGCATGATGAATTCGCATTGTTTTCATAGTCACAGTCATTGTGATTTGGAGCACATAAAGACTATCATAGAAGCGGCAAAGAGTGTCAAAAGAAGAATTGAAGGATTAATGCCTAATGATTGAAAAATTAGTGCATATAATCCAATGATTAAAAGGATAAAGACACAGATGAAGACCATAAAAAATGATCAAGAAGGCTTAATAAAGCCTAAGCACATAAACAAGCCATATCAGTTCTTTCATATCAGCAAAACATCCTTTTCCCTAAGAAGGACACATTCCTACAACATTCTCCATGCCTCCTCGAGCCCTTAACAGTTAGCACACTGACAGAAGTTTCTAAACTGTCAGGACAATAGCTATGGAAGCATGGAAGACCTGAAGACCTTCAGTGACCTTACATATCTCAGAAGACTGAACAGAGTACCATCAGTCAGAGAGTACTTCAAAGAACATACCTGAAGATATTGTCAACCTGACAGAGACTTCTGAGACAGCCTAAAGAGTACACACAATTAATGCAGAGCCATTAAGCAGAGTGGGCATTCGAATACTTCCTCCACTCTATCTTAATGAATTAATTAAGTGTACATCTACTGCTACTACTACTCATTCTCCTATAAGAACTCTTGAAGAATACGTTGGTTGGTGGTTGGGATTTTATTATTTGTAGAACTGTTATTGAGGGAAGTAGCTTAGTAGTTTGTAATATAGTAGGCTAGGAAGAAAATTCTTGACTCTAAAGATACATTGGACTCAAAGTATGTGATTGGTTTTTCACATCAATTGAACAAGCAGATTCACAGGATCCTGGTCTATATTATTGGTGATGTTTTCCTTACTGTAATTGTTTCCTTTCATGTTTTTCATACTGTCCATTTATTCTATGATAAAGAACAAAAAGCATAGATTAGGACATAATGCTGGAATTACCCTAATTCTCACTGTTAAATCTTTATCTTTATGTTTTCCTCCGATTGTGTATCTAAGAACAAATTCAATATAATTTAACCAGTCAAATATGTTGGTTTTCCCGTGCTTACTGATGTATGAATTAGAGTCTGTTTCTTAGATGTTCTTTTTTGGTGTCAGCTAAAAGAATTGGGAAACTGGGATATTAGAGTTAGCCCTGTCTCACTAGGGTCCTTTTCCAACAGCTAGCCTTACTAAGATCACTTTGAGTTGGTGTCTAAGCAGAGAAGGTTAAAATTATTTCTCCGATCTATAGGCCCTGATCTGTGTTTAATCTTAAATGTTTTCTACTTTCTTAAAGTGGTTATGAGGACTGTTGGATCATTTTCCCTTGAGAGTATGCTGAAAGCAGGTCTGGATTTAAATGACATCTGACCTGATCTTAAGCTACCTTTTGTGCCTTTATTGAGAGTTTCCTTTGAAGTATGTCAAAAGCAGGATAGGTTCAAAGTCCTTACCTGATCTTAGGCTGCACTTTGGTTTCTTTCTTTCACCCATTCTTAATGTTCCATTCCACCATATATCTAAAAATATCCTTTAGTATAGATGACTTGCCCTATGGAAACCCTTGGATAGTTGTTAGGCAAGTAATCCCCTTTCATGACTCCATAGCCCAATGGATTAATCTTTCTCTTGACCTATCTTCCCATGCTGAAACATCCTACTACTCTGTTCCTTTTTCATTTCCTTAACCTTCTCAGTTAATGATCTCCAACCAAACAAACAAAATCAAAAACCCCTGTGCTTCATACTTAGCCTAATACCATAATCTGACCTTAAATATATATCATTCTTTACATATATAGAGAGATCCCTCTCTGGATCCAGGAGGGATAGATCGTGAGATATAAAAGTGGTTTGATGTTGTCTTATCATTTGGTATTGCCAAATCTGCCAAATCATAGGAACCAAAACAGGAGGAACATCTGTCCTCATTGAATTCCTTTATAATTATTTGTCACTAAAGCAATTTGAGAGACAATATCCTTTTTGGAACTGTTATTGGGGACCCAATTTTTTTAAGTTGTGTTTGAATTCATCAGTAACAGTAATCATGTTCAGCCTCATATTATTTTTGGTTTAGATGATCAACGAAGTATTCTTAATGCCTTATATAGACTAATGTTATATATTTATTGAACAACAAACAAATGGAGGAATTAGAAAGGATTAGTTCACGAAGATCAGTTAGCACAACCTAACCACTAGGATCCTCAACAAAAAAATAGTCCACACAGGTGAATGTTTTTCAATGGTTTGATTTCTAAATTTTTTTATATATGAATTGTAATGACGTTAGCTTCTAAAATTTAGGTACGCCCAATTCTTCTCTTCCTGAGAATTCATTAAAACTATTTTATGAGATATTGCTTTTAATTATATAAGTGTTAATTTTAATTAGTGACTCCAAACTTGATCCCCCTAGAAGAATAAATAGGTCAAAATCTGATTCAACCTTTTTAGATTTACAGAATCTAGAAAATATGATAACTATAGCAAACATAAGAAAGAAAATTGAGGCATCCAAAGAAGAGATTAGTTAGGCTAGTTTTCAAATATTTAAATTTGAAAAAACAATTCAACCCCTAACACCCACTAGAGAACCCATAACTCATATCCATCAAGGAAGAGATAAAATCCTAGTTGGATCTCAATATATTCTAATTCCATCAGTAAAAAAAACACCACAAAATCTTCAACACCACTCTCATGTCCCCCCTGCTTCATCTAATCTGAATGCTTGGGTGAATGTTCGTTATATACTTTTGGTATTACTAGAAAATTTATGTGATCTTCTAGATAAATATGATAAAATCTCCTGAATTTTGATGATGAGAGAGATCGCATAACAAAATATCATGTAATTAAATTCCAAGATTACATTGATAACTTAGGAGTAGAATACAATTATGTTTGCATGTGAATGTTTGTACAGAGTCTAGCACTGAGATGCTCGTAAATGATTTAGAATTTTACCACGGATTTATTAATTTTATTGATAGGTTAGTAGAATTGATTTTAATTAAATTTGGAGAAAATAAAGACAACGAATATTGGTTAACATATTTTTCTTCCTTAAAGAAAAATTCTTATGAAATTGTTGCAAAGTTCAATAAAAGGTTCAATAAATGTTATAATAAATTGCATGATGCAATCAAACCATCGGAAACTGCAATGCTCGTTGCTTATGCTTCTATATTTAATTCTAATTTCTCCATGATATTGATAGAACTATAATCTCATAGGCTTAGAGAAATGCATGTTCCATAGAAGGAAATCTTATAGCCTCAACGAAGATTAAAGAAAAAGTAGAGAAGGATGAAGGAAAAAATAAAGTTTCTAAACATACTATAGAAACTTAAAACTTTAAAAAATATCAAGACCAAAAATTTGAGGAAATGATGAACATTATTTAAAACTTATATAATAAAATTCAAATAATGGAAATTGGAAATAAAGCTTTGGGTTAGGTGCCCCTTAATCAAGCACCACAATGTAATTTCAAAACAAATAATAACTTGCCTAATAAAAATCCCAATGCACCTTTTATAAATCAAGGCTCTTATAGGAGACCTTTTAATCCCTAGATCCTAAAAGAGATAAATGGGAAAGAAACCTTCTATTAAAACTCTACATAACAATAAAAAATATTTTAGAGGAATATAATGATGAAACAACCAGCCAATAGTTGATGCCAGATGAAGAAGACTATCCTGAAATTAAATGTTTTGGTGATGGTCATGATCAATACAATGAGGGTTATCATGATAACCATATTCATTGTACTAATAAAGATCCTTTATCTCCTTATCTTAGGAATTTCATCGAAGTTATTGAGGCATAAATGAAAAAAATATGATTTTTTACCTAGGACAATAAGCATAATAAAATTGATGCTAAAATGGAAATTTATGAAGAAGTGGAAAAATAAGAGAACATTCTAAGTAATTTACAAATTTTTGATTTAAAAAATGAATTAACCAAGGTTAAAATTCATGTTCCATTAACTAAGATCATTAAAATACCTTCATATAAACATGAAATAAATAAATTTATATAAAAATATACTAATCATGACAAAAAAAATGACATCTTGGATACTGATATAATTAGTATTCACAAAGACGCTCCTAAAACTAGTATTGGGGCACATGTAGAAAAAGAGGCAAACTTATTGTCTCTTTTTTTAATTAGTCTAAAAACTCATGATGTAAAATTGCACAATTTCATGCTAGATTTAGATGTGTTTAATGTCCAAAGTAATAATGGACAAGTTAGCTCTTGAAATTAAAAGAGAATACAAAGACATGTATTCCTCTAATTCTTAGAGAGTCAACTTCTTACAAATGATTAAGGATTTGGTGGTTTTGTTGGCACAAGTACTAGTTAAAAGTGTGGTGATGGGTGTGGTGGTGGAGGTGTGCCCCAAAAATATGGTATGCTTATATAAATATCTTTGGGATCTAAATTTGGGGGTTGTTGGGTCCTTATTTTTTTTGGAAACTTTCAATAAAAAGAATTTTGCAGAAAAGAGAAAGGGAGATCTAGAAAAAAGAGCAGTGAAAGTGATCAAAATTCAACATCGGAAAGAAGAAATTAGTAAGAAGAAAAAATATAAATGGACCAAGTGGTTATTTTGGAAATCATCAAGCACTCGTGAAAGAAGGATTGGAAACATAAAGCGAGTGTGAAATAGGATGGACCAGGTTAAAGAACAACTCAATTTAATCGTGTCTAGTGCGGGAGTTAAGTTGGACCATATCAAAGGAGTGGATTTTTTGATAGTTTTAAACATGCCAAAAATATATAAGAATCCACAAGGTGAGTTGCGCAAGAGAGAGATTTGGAGAAAAGGACCAACATGTTGCTTGAATTCCCCCCCCATGTTGCAATATTGTATTTTTATCTATAATGAAGGATCTAGCTATATGTCACAGATCTAGATTTGTAAGATTTTCTTCGCCTAATAATAATAAAAGAGGAGACTGTTGCAGGGATATTCATTGTGTAGTGAAAGAATTTATGTGTGAGTATATGCACCTACTTATTTTTTTAAAATTCTTGATCAAAGCTTATGCTTAGTATGCTTTTATTTGTTTCCTTTGTAATGGTTCTTGAATCACTCCGTAATGGTTATATATATATATATATATATATATATATATATATATATATATATATATATAACTAGAAAAATATATCCACTCACCCTCTAAACCCTAAAAAATACACCTAAGTTATGGTAGCGCTTCGAGTGAGACTTTCTCCCCTTGGAAAGGATCAAAAATACCAGTGCAGAGTTAGGGTATAGTGGATACCTTTGTTGGCCCTAGTAGAATATGTTTTCATCGATGTCAAGCACTCATGTCAAAGGTTTCATTAGTATCAATAATTTATATTAACGTCAAAGGTATTGATAATTATGGTAAAGGTACAAAGAATTTGGAGCCATTTCTAGTATGGAAGATTGTCTTAGAGCTCTTGTAACTTGCTTAGTTAGATAGATATTTGAAATAGATTTCCATAGGTATATATAAGTTTTCAGATGGACTTCTAGATCATAATTTATTTCTTTTCAAATATCAGAAGCCCCAAAAGTTAGAAGTTGTAGCCCTAATTTGATGTAGGGTTAAATTGATGGATGTTTGGAATTTTCAATGGAGCCATTATTGAAGTAGCTAAACAAAGTTCTGGGTAAATGTTGCTCGAAAAAATAGGAGCAGAGCACGAAATGATTGGATGTAGTGGTTCCCATGTCCATGTAATCTAGGTGGAGGTTCCCCAAATGTTACAAAAATATGAACAAAGGAGAACTCCTAGGATGACGTAAATCTGGGAGCCCATGGAATAATAGTAAAATAGGTGGAGGAAACTATGATTGGTGCATGTTGGCATTGGAGGTATCCATGGAATAGATCACCTTGGGAACTCTTTCCTGGAAGAAATGAACGAGAGGAATATTGAAGAAATTTGTGCATCCAGGGTCGGGATGAGTCGACAAGGATAATGGAGCAGAGTAGAACAACGATTGGTTCATTGAGCAGGAAGGTCCCCAAAAGCATATCACCATTGTGGTTATACAATTCGTCCATGTGTTTGTGACATATTACCATAGTTACACACCTCCTTGGAAGAAATAGTTATTAGTGAGAAAAGGTTCCTCGGAAGAAACTTACCCTGGAAAAAACCTCATCTCGGTAGAAACCTCCTCGGAAAAAAATTCCTTAGGGATTTATTTAGGAGATAATTTAATTTATCTTTGATATTTATAGAGGTGATATATCACCATGATGCACAACTATTCAACACAACAAGCTCGAATTTCATTGTTTTTACATTTAACGAATAAATTCAGAGAACAACGAAGGATTGGAGCTGTCTTTCTATCATATTGGTGACTTGATAGCATGGACCTATTAAGATGACACACATGGAAAAATTTTATTGGCCGAAGGATACATGATGTTAGTATGACATCAAGATGACATGTCCCAATCAGAGTGTGACACGTGGCATGTAAATTTAGAATTTTTAGGTGGCCAAGTGGTCTAAATATAGGTGACATGTGTCATCACTCAGGAGGCACCATTTGGCATTGGTGATGTAAGCATGACATCATATGGACATATCATCCTAGAAGCAAACCCTTGGAAGGTGTTAAAGGCACACATGCATGTCTCTCTGAGATGATCAGGATTCAAGACTTGGTGGATCACATGTTGGAATTTGAGCTCACCCTAGTAGTTTTTTGAATTGTCCATGCATGTAGAAGAGGTCCCACTGTGACATGTCATCTCAGATCAAGGATCCCAAAGATTTAAAACTTAGCACAAATAAAACCTATTTAGGCTGAATAGACCTTGGGACATGGAGATGCACGTAGTAGTAGTAGAGGAACAATGGTATAATCACACGAGGAAATCATGTGGACTCGAAAGAACATTTTCTTGAAAAAAGTGTTCTTGACAGTAAACTAGGATGCTCTTAAAAGTTTCTTCCAATATATTTTTCAGCGAGAAATAAAGTTTGGGCTAAATCCTAAAGCACCAGGACTTGATTTCATGTAGAGATTGTTACCAACAATGAAGAAGGTTTTAAAAATGGTGTTTAAGCCCTCAAGGATTGGAACAAAGCAGTTCCCAATATAAGGTTATATGTGATGGTTCTTGTGTAAAGCGCTGAGGCCCCAAAGTGGATATATAGTCTTGATTTAAGCCTTATGGTCCTATATTGAAGGCTTAGCACTATTCATTAAGGCCTTAAGGTTTATGGATGGATGATTCAATATATTTAAATACTTTGGGCCAATATGAAATAATTTTCACATGAAACAGGTTGACAACTTATGAATCTTGGAATTTTGTGCCAAATTTGATGAAACCCATCAAAACAATAGTGCATAAAAACTTGGAAATGAAACCATGAACTAGTTGGTAGTGGCAGTAGCAGAATGGAAAAATTTAAAGAAATATTTGGAAAATTGGATAAATTTGGAAATCAACCAAATTTACATGAACCTATGCTAAAACCTATAACTTACCAGAATCTAGGAAAAAAATAGTTTAACTCACTTTTTCTCAAAGATAAATTAGAGCAAAGATTGACTACTTCAAGAACATGATAAGAACGCTTAATAAAAGTAGTATAACAGAAAATAATAAATATTTATGCATGATGAAGAACTGAATATAACTAAAGTTTTAATTCAAAAATATCAGTAAAAATCCTTTATAAGCATAATCGAACAACAAAGATGCAGGTTGTTGGTGCAACGAGGTGCATAATGTTAGTATGCATCAACGGTGAATCAAGGATCAATTTTGGTATCTTAAATTTGTTTGATAAGGTAGAGAAAGAATTGGCGAATGGTATTTTTGTGTATTTAGCAAAGATACTTTTATGGTGAAAATTAGTAATTCCTAAGGATTGATGTTGCTGGAGTGTATGGTGTTTTGATCAATGATCATATATTTTTTAAGGTTATTTTATGTTGTTTTTAGTCATATATTGAGAAATTAATGTATTGTGAGACTTCCAAAGAGATATGGCATAAAGTGCATACCATTTATGGGAAAGACACTCTAGTTTCTAATGATTTCAAGAGGCTTTCCCTCGAGAGAAGAGTATATAATGGCCAAGTTACTGATCAAAACAAAAAGGATACCAAGGCTATGAAATATACAAGTAATTTTTTGTTCTTTGGTTAATGTAGAGCAATAGGCCATTTATCTTCTAGCTACTCAATTGCAAATTTTGATGAAATAAATATATCACATATACTACTAGTAAAGAAGGGCCTACTTTGATAGCAATAGCATATATAGACATTGTTCAAGAAGTCAATGGGTGCACCTCTAGAAGAGAGGAAGATATAATATCTCATGTGTCTATAGAAGAAAATTTTGATTCAGAAAGGGACAAAGTTTTGAACAAGTTGTGAATGAAATAGACTCTGCATGTGAATCTAGCTCCTCTACTGAGTTGGAAGATATTGAAGAAAATATGTATTTAAGAAGGTAGTTCATATAAGATCTTTAGGAGATCAAGAATCTTAGATTCATTATATTAAAAGAGAATTCATTGAAATATCATAATCATTCAAAGAGTTATGAAACTTTGGATGAAATTTGAGGGAGACAAAGCCCCCCTTAGGATAGGACAAGTTTGATTTATGGAAGTGACTCAACAAAAATAATAAGGGGACCCATTATATATGTTAAATAAATACCTAGCAGCATTACAATAGAAGAGAAGTTAACACAAGAAAAGAGACAAATAAACTTCTAGAAATAAAGACAAAGGTTTGAAGCCCCTCATATTTTTTTTTCATTGTAACACATGGCACTTTACCTGTAAGTGTATAGAGAAGAAAAATAAGGTGTAGTATCATAAGAGGAACACACTATTTCTGCAACATCCATGAGTTTCTCAGAGTAATTTGAACATCCATGTCTAGATATCTCATTCCCATGATCAATGGAAAAATTATGAGAGGCTCAAAAGCACCAAGAGAGTGAGTATCAGTCCAAGAAATTAGATGAGAAGAAGCTTTAGTAAGAAAAAATCCTTTTCTCCTTTTAAAATTTATGATGAATGATTCAAGTGTGGAAATTATGGGCATGACTATGGTTCATGTAAAATTGGAAATATATCCACTTTCAAAAAAAAATCAAACATAGGTATGGATCATGTTGAGAGACAAGAAGGACAACTACGCAGGAGTTATTACAAAAATAATAAGAGAGGCAGGTCAAATGGTGGATGGATGCAACAAAGACCAGGCTTTATAGTTGAATATTATTAGTAGATAATTAACATATCAAATGGTAAAATTCCTATGGTTGATCTCTCTTATATAAGTTGCAATAGGCAAAGAAATCAATCATATAAAAGAAGTGACATTAGTCCAGCCACTTCTCCAATGAAGTATAGGCATAAATAAATCATAGACAGTAAGAAAGAAGAGAAATAAGAGAAATGCTTAGTGGTTCACATGCTTATATTGTAATATAAATTCCCTCAAATAAGAAAAATGATTATCTCATGGTGTTTCCCCAGATAGGATCGGCATACTCAAGTGTGGAAGAAAAAGGGAGATATTCTACTTAGGAGGAGTAAATCCATTTTTCCTCTTCATTGAAAAGAATAGGTTGGCTTCAGGAGAAGCCAAAAGGGACATATTCAAGGAGCATAAATAAACATGGAAAGTAATGCATATGAAGGTTAAGGGAAGTATGCCTCTCTTTTTCCTTTAGTTTATAAATTTTAAATAGAATGGTGTTGCTGAGAATTGTGGTTGATTTAATGTTATTCCAAATCATATTTTTATTCTGACTATAAATCGTGATGACAAAGCAATGATGATTATATGTTTACTATCAAAGTTTCCTTGTTGTGTGCAAGTATGTTTACAAAATCCTAGTGCCAAATAAGGAACATAACCACAAGGGGAGTGTACTCAAGTTAACATTTTGGTATCAGATTACTCTAACAACAATTGGTATCATCAATAGGTATTGATTTTTTGTTGCTTAGGGATAAGCATGGAAGGAATAAAATGATCATTTTTTTCTACAAATTAATGTTGTTTGAGTGATTAAAGTTTGAGTTGCAGATATGATGAATGGTATGAATATAATGATTCTTCCAAAGTATTACATTTTTAATAATAAATGGTATTAGATATCATCTTTGTGGTGAAAAGAGCATCATCATAGGGGGGTAATACTCAATAAATAAATTATCAACAAATAGTAACAATTGTATAAATTAAGAAGTTGGTATCATTTGTCTCAAAGGTATTAGAAATTGGTATCATTGGTCTAAGTGTTTTTGAAAGAGTACCGAATTATATGTTGATAACATCTATGTTGAGTCAAATTTATTTTTATAATTATATTAAGTGAAGCATATGTTGAGTTGTTGGTTTAGGATTGCATTGGTGAGAGTCACTCTATGATTTTCATATAAGCACTTTTAAGTTGTGTACTTTATTTTTTATTAGGTGGAAAGTTGATGGTGTTAGTCAAGCCTAGGATATATAGTTGTTATTGTTAGAGGTCAGGTGCATAGGTTCACAAAAGAGAAGAAAAAATATGAATGTAATCCTGGTTGAGACTTAGATCAACATGCATAATTTTTCTTATGACTTAGTTGTACATGTATGAGATGATGTATTTTTCTTATCCCCTCTTAAATTCTTGAGGTAGATATTGGGAGTGATTACTCAGTCTCATTTCAACTCAATCTTCTCCAAAGGATATAAAGGAAGTTGATTAGATCAGATCATACATACCTGAATTTTTTAGAATAAGAAGAAGCAGTTAACAGGTCCACAATATCAGCAAAATAGGGAGAGATTATTTGCAGGAGGAGATCATTAGTTTCTTTTCCATTGATTTCAATGGGTAGAAGTACACTAAAGAAGGAGAAAAAATCCAAGGGGAATAAGTACACATAAGTAAGGGATGTACATTTTTATTTTATGCTTGTGTTTATGCTGTTGACATCAATGACAAAGGGAGTCATTTTTAGAATATTTTTTCATTAGCATCAAGAACTGATGTCAAAGGTGTCATTGATGAATTGATATTAATGTTAAAGGTATTAATAAATATGGTAAAGGTGCACAGACTTTGGAGCCATTTTTGTATGAAAAATCATCTTAGTACCTCTTGTAACCTATTTAGTTGGATAGAGATATGAAAGAGATTTATAGTGATATATAGAAGTTTGAAAATGGCCTCCTAGATCATAAGTTTTTTCTAGCCAAATATTAGAAGCCCCAATTCAAAATTTGCAACCCTAATTTAGTGGCAGGGTCAAAATGGTGGAAAAATTTGGAGTTTTCAATGGAGCCATTAGGGGAGCATCTAAAAAAAGTTTTGGGAAAATGTGGCTAGACAACATAGCATCAAAGTAGGGGATGATTGGATGGAAGTGGATCTCAGGTCCATGTAATCTCAACAGAGGTTCCCTAAATGTTACAAAAATACGTGTAAATGAGAACTCCTCAGATGATGTAAGTTCAAGAGGATATGGAGTGATATTGTAGCATCTGATGGAAGTTGTGATTGATGCATGTTGGCACAGGAGGTCCCCATGGGACAAATCACCTAGGGAACTCTTCCTCGGAAGAAACATATGAGTGAAATATTGAAGAAAGTCATGGATCCAAGGCCAGGATGATTCAACAAAGACAACAGAGTAGATCAGAGAAATTATTTGTGTATTTTTAAGTAGGGAGGTCCACACAGATAGCTCACCCCAAAAATTATGCAATTATTCCATGTATCAACAATGAGGTCCCACTTATACATGCCATCTCCCAGAAAAAAATAATTCTTGTCGATAAAAGGTTTCTTGGATCAAAATCACCCCAAAAAGAACCTCATCTCCACAGAAACCTCCTCAAAAGAAACTCCTTGGAGATTTCTCCAAGATACACTTTGAGTTATCACTAAGACCTGTAGAGGCGATTTATCACTGAGATGTGTAGCAGGTCAACACAACAATATTGAACCAAGTGGTTTGTACATTTAATGAAGAAATTTAGGGAAAAGCCAAGGCTTGGGATCCTCTTTCTGTTGTACTAGTGACTTGACATTTTTTGATGGTGCTAGATACTACCAAAATATAGGGGATCTCCCTGACATGAGGTTCCAATTAGGGCCTAACACCATTTAGTGTAGGAGTCTTGTTGTACCCTTCTATTTTGTTTCTCTTAAGCTCCATATAATTAAGGGTTTTAATTACAAAGTGCAGCAGAGGTTGGAGCCATTTTCAGAGAGGTGGAGGAGATCGAAGACCATATTGGACCCACTCAATAAAAAAATTCTTTGAAGAAGCTTTCCAATTATATAAATAAGTTTGGAATTGGCCCCCTGGATTAAAATATAAGGACAACCAAAGTAGGGGCTAAAAAAGTCAAAACCTTAGAATCCCCTGGCTTGTTATAAAATTAGTTTCAAAAAGCTATGAGGACCAGGGACTCGGGATCCATCAACTGTTAGGATTGGGACCGCCCATTGATGAAACCCCATAATAGAGATTAGAGGCCTAGACCTTGTGAATCCAAAACTCCATGGCCTTTAGTTAAATTAAGTTTCTAAGGAATTAAAATTGAACCATTTACACAAATAATTTCTTACATAGGAAAGAACCAAGTACCCTTATCTCTCTCTCAATAAAATAGGTGGAAACATGTAATTGGGAAAAGGTGATGTTAGTAATCACCCACTAGGAAATGAACACGTGGAAGGAAATTTTTAATTTTTTTGGGTATCCAAGGGGCCTAAATATGGATGACACATGGATCAATAATAGGTCGACACATGGCTTTGTTGACATCAGCATGACATCATACCAAAAATATATCCCAAATGTTCAATATCCTCTTAACCATTTTTAATTTCATTTGAAAATGATTCGTGCTTCTGGGGAATAGGGGATCATAGCACCGAGGCATATGGGTTCCAAATTAGCAGTAATTGGAACCATTCTTTGCATAGAGGAGTCACCAAGTGGTAGTATGCCTTCTCCCATTTCTCGAATGAAATGATTAAATAGTAGCTATTTGTGGAGAGGATAACCACCTAGCTAAAATCAAACTCACCTGAGATGAGCTTCGATAGGTGAACAAGCGCAGTGGTTAAGCCAAGACTTACCCCCAAAAATTCAGATTCAATAAGGAAATATTCTCAAATTAGCATTTTCCTAGGGTTAAGCCTTTCCTTCAATGTTGTCGAGGTACCCAATCGAGGGATATAAATGGGTCCACCACCTATCATTCCAGCATGATTAACATTTCATTCGCTGGGATAGTTATCAGGCAAGCATGGCAAGCGAGCATGAGATTGAATTGATATATCACCCTCCTACCTCTCCCTCTTCCCATTCCAACTCTGCCACATATCTCCCCCACACTATATCCTCACTTTTCCTGCCTAAAATCCTCGTGAACTAGTTTTTTTACCCCACACTTACCATTTCAATTCAAATTCATTTATTTAAATCCTCCCAGTCTCCAGCCCCTCCATTTTTTCTCACCCATTTTCGCCCAACTGTCAACCTGCATGAGGACCTTCGTGCACCCTCAACTTCTAGTTCCCTCTCCTCACTAGGTAATTCATAGTCCCTTTATCCTCTCACAACTATCATCATGCTAAAATTAAATAAGGGGTCATCAAAATCTTCGAAGAAGCAATGATCGAAACCCTCGGGCCACACCGAACCCCTCATGGACACTGAGGAGGAAATTTATGACTCTTTTTTCCCTCTAAATATATTTGACCTTTATTTAGACTTCTATGGACATTAATCGGACAAGAAAGACCCCTTATAAGTCATCAAGTCAAGTCTGTACCACTTAGACACCCCAATGGTGTACCATTTCCCAGAATTCATTTCTAGGATCATGGCCACATTCGTAAAAGAGAAGAATTGTTGTATTTATTCCACGAGGGGGAAAATTATAGAGGTTATCCCTAAATTAATAAAAAACACTTTCCTCTATCTCAAACCGCCAAATATGCAAAATTTTACAGAGACCACCACTCTCAAGGGGAGGACCATAGTGAACTATATACAAAGGGACTTCTTTTTGTTGTGGCTTGTGAAGACCTTGTTCGTTTCCAGGCCAAAATACATGGAGCTCTCGAATCTAAGGATAACCTATAATACGCTTATTCACACTTATGTGCTAGACCCATGTTTATGGAAAATATGTGACCCACTGATCAAACCTCCATGAGTGTGGCTGGTGGGGCTTAGGTCCACTTTGAAGGATCAAGCGAGCCAACATTGAAGTTTTTTTCTGATCTGAAATGATATCATATCTCTTCCATTTTGGAAATTTTGTATATATATTTTTTTAAGAAATAGTCAAGTTTTTATGTAATGATTAGAACAATTAGGCCTTCATCACGTTCGCACAACTGATTAGTCTAGATAGTTTTCACACTAGGAGATATTTTGAAACTATTTTTTGTTAGGAACCTCCCTATAAAAGGGAAGAGGAACTCATTTGTAAGGGTTCAATATTATATTCTGGAGGTTGTAATATTCTACAATTTTGCAAGTTTTGAGGCTTAATGACATGTGTGCAATTCTAAAAGATGAATGGAGAATTTATTGGTGATTCCAAGCATTGATTTGTGAAGAATTTTTTCCTCTCTCTTTTTTATCATTTCTATATGTACTTCTTTCCTCTTATAAATCGTGTAATTGTAGTTCCTAGAACTCAATCTTGTATTTTAGATTTATCTATGTCATATTATGACAGATGGTAACTATATATGTAAGATTGAAATCCTTAAAAAAATTTCCATGGTTTCTAATTTCAATTCCTTTTTCTATACATTATTTTGCTGAAGTTTAGTGCACAGGATTCTACTTCTAGCCCTCTGCACTATTCTTTCTTCGTCTCTTTCCTCACCTATACTATAACAACTAAATAATCTTGATTATTTGAATGCAAGTGATCATGGTTAAACTTTACTTCTGTGGAAAAAAATGATGTCAATGCATGTAATTTGTTTTGTCTTTAAGTATGATTATTGATCCAGAATCAAATCCTTTATGTTTTCAACCCCTGAGAAATAATGATCTATCTAGAAGAGGCTCTAAGATGTCCTGGGCACTTACCCTTATCCTCAACCTAGGGTTTTGTCAATAGGAGTGACAATAAGTCCCATATATTTATATGGTGTAGCCACCATTGTAAAGGTTTTAGAGGTATGCATTGGTTACAACACATACATAATATATCACATACACCTCTTTGGGGTAGCAAGTGTGTAATCTTTGTGTGACACCAAATGTAGAATGCAAAAGAAACTCCAATGACTGATAAAGGGAAATGAGCCTCCAGTTAGGGAAGTAATAGTACTATACCAATGGAGGCCCTAAAGAATAGGATAGGGCTTGTTAATTTACTTGCAAATTAGTTCACAATATAAAACACAATCATGAAAGCATAACAACACCCATTCAATAATATCCATATCTAAGAAAAGAAATAGTTCATTAGAATTAATGTGTAATTACACCAAAATATACCAAAAACATAACTACAATAGTCTTATTGCATTCATGATACATGCATGAAGAGGTGTTGACTCATAGATCTTTTGATTATTAATGAAAGGTTCCAAGTACATAATTACATAGGTGAAACACTAGATCCAATAGTGGAACATGAATCCACAACTTGCCTCTCCAAAAAATATTTTATCTCCTATGCAATACAAGAGAAGCCAAGGACCTCTAATAATGCAATCCCCTCACTTGAGTTATGAGGAGCTATTTATAACAATTCACAATGAATTTTGAATTTCCTCATGACTATTCAACTTCTATGACCTATGATCTTCCATACAACCTTTCACATTCTATACATGATATGTTACATTCAACATGTGTCTCTTGGACTTCATTACATTAAATTCATTAAAAAAGAAAAAATACATATAAAATGGTGGCTATATGAGACAAAAATGCTAATAAGAAAAAATGTTATTAAATTGAAAATTCATTTGATTCTTCATGGAACTCATTGGTAATGTATGTGTTACATCACCTGAACTCTATAGCAATGAATTTGATCTGAACTGGAAATTCCACTGCAAACCACATACTCACCTCTAGTTATTTTGTCAATATGGATTTGGAGCTTGATTGTACAATATTCCATAGCCATGACAATTTCATGTCAGCTTTAGTTGGTTCAATGTCATATTGTAGAATAATTTGTTTTTTGATCTCCAAGTCTTCTTGTTATGATGTTTTCTTTGTGTTCTCAATATATTGCCTTAATTCTTGTAATATTATTTTCTTGCTTTTTATGTCTCCAAGTGATCCCACTGAAGGCATCTAATGTTTCTATGCAAGAGGCTCTAAACCATTTTGTAGTCCACCATAAGAAACAATAGTATTAGTTGAATGTTCACGGAGACAAATATAATTATGATGGTGGAGCCACAACTGTACTCTATCTATTTCCGAAACAATCCTGTCCTTTTTAACCAAATGTTGCGAAATATCTGGATACTTGGCAGGTCATTCCTAGAGTTGATCAACTGCTTTGTTTTCCACTTTAAGGAGCTTAAGGACTTCTTGAGCTTTATTCTATATACCAAAAAGGGGTGCCAATAATTCATGAATAAGTATCGTTTCATCAAAAAATTGTGCCATTGCATCCTCCATTGGCCTCAATTTCTCTGTATGGATGACAATCATTATGCTATGTTAAAGCTATGGGAAGATAGTTGTCGATTTTCTGCTGCAAGACACTTTTCTTGTTTCTTTACTACAACCAACTCTTTCCTCAATTGTGCATTCTCATTCAACAAATACACTAAGTTATCCTATGCTACTCTATCAAAAGAAACATTAGCCGGCATTATTTCTAAGGGATTCCTCCTAGTATTGGTAGTTATCACCTTTTTGTATATATAGAGACTATATTTTGAGGATAATTTGGGAAGTACCTTCACCTTTGTTGCAAGATCCTTTTCTTCATCTGCTCAAATGTGACTACACACATCCATGAATCGGTATTTTGGTGGAGGTGTGATTCACATCTCATCAAATGGTATATGGCCACCTATGAGAGGAGGTTCTATCAGAGAACTTGCTTTATCATCTATGGTTTGGATGGACTCATCTTCCTCCAATTCTTCTTCTATTTATTGAGTCATTTTTTCTACATCCAACCTCTGTGATACTTTATCCTTCCGTGACTGCCTTTGCTTCTATTCTTCTACTCTCTTTCTTTCCTCTTCTTCTTCATGTTTCTTTCCAAGAAATTCATCTTGCTTACTCTTCTCCTCTTTTTCTTGTTGCATATTTGTCTCTAATTCCCTATTTTGATGTTTAGCTTGAATAATTCCCTTATTTAAAGGTTAAATTTTTCGTTTCTTGTTTATTTCTATCATTGAATCATGTTTTATCATTCTCCTAGGAGATGCAGTCTTTGCTTGAGTATTTACTTATGATTCCTATTGTACCTGTACATATTGGGTTGGTGGAACTTGGGGGAACTAGCTTCAATTTCTGGATGTGTATTTCTTAGTGTTATGAAACCAGCTCCAAAAATATAATAAAAGAGAGATAAACGCCTTAGAAATGAGCCACTTCAAGGGGGAAACCTACTTTACATTACATAAATGAATAATTCTAGGATGATGCAAATGAAAAAACCTCCTTTCTATATATAGGAGTCCATTTGGTCACAATATAATCCTATCCGACCTAAGAATAATAAAGTAAGGGAAAAATAATAACAATATGGGGGTTACAGGGGTACAACAATAACAATAAGGGAGCTACACTAACAACAATAAGGGACTACACTAATAATATAGGGATGTAACATGCCTCTATCCTTCAAAAAAAAAATTTCCTCAACACTTGAGTAGCTTTGGATGCTTTTGTATAAATTCTTGTCCTCCCATGTAGAATCTTCAGTGGGTAAGTTCTTCCACTTGATGAGATACTCTAAATTGATCAATTTCGTAGTTTTCGAGTTCTTGTTTTTGTGACTGCTTCCAGTTCCAATATGATTTTTCCTTCCTTATCAAGTTCTAGGAATATTGATAGCACTGGAAGTTTGTCACCTATAACCTTGTTTAAGCATGAAACATGGAAAACTAGATGCACTCGAGAAGAAGCAGGAAGCTCCAATTTGTATGCCATGGTACCAATCCTTTGCAACACCTTGTAAGGACCATAGTACTTTGGCGATAATTTATTATCCTTATTAGATTGTGTTAGAGTTGGTATCTTCATCCCTCTGTCAGAGATCAATTTTCTCTTGTTGCATTTCATTTTAGGTGTCTCACTCAGCTCAGTCATCTGCATTCCATTAGGAACATTGATTTTTTGGTGGTAGGGGGATTTTTACTCATGTTCCTCATGTCTTGTACCTGCTGGTCTAATTCTGTTCACCGAAATCATGTACAGTCTTGCTCGGTCTCAAAATTGACAAAGAGTCATTTTAGGGTTGCAGGTTTCATTAGGTCTAGGGTTTCACTAATTTGGTCTTCAAAATGCTTAATAATGCTAGAAGGCACATGAGGGAGCTTCAAATAAGGTTTCGGAGAAAAATTTTCATCATCATAATGCTTGATAATGATTTTTCTTCAAAACCCTGTTTTGAAGAAAAATTGTCTATTTTGTCTTTTTGTAATAAATGTAATGTAAATTTCAAAGTTTTTTCAGTTGTGAAATTCTTCAGGTGCAGCCCTGGTCGCCTTTGAAAAAATCCCATGCCAGCTGTCCCTGCAAAAAATAGTCAAGAGATTCATCATCAGCTCAAAAATCAAAAGGAAACAAAAACAGAGTTTATGTGAAAAGTGCCAAAGTTTCAAACATTACAAAAGTGGATTTTTCAAATTAAAAGTCAAAGTCATTGGGCATATAGGATATTTTCATTGTTTCTACAATCCATTTGCAAGCCAAGACAAGAGTGAAGCCAAGAAAATCGTGGAGGAAGTGAAATTAGTGGTTTGGAGGCTGGACTGTGTATTGAATTTGCTGCGCAGTGCACTGGTTGAGCACGACGCATTTGGCCGCTCTGCACTGTGCATTTTTGTTCCGGTGTGGCGCATACAAGTAGCGTGACGCACTGCATTGTGCGCATGGCGCACAAGGCAGACACACAAATTTGTTGCCATTTCTCCCAATCATCAAATCAGTTCGATCAATTTTGGTCCAAGTAAGTTCATTAACGTATGTTTGGTGTAGATTAAGACTGCACATGAGAATTTGAATGTCAAAACAAACCCTATCATTTTGATTGGAGAGTTGTTCCTTAGGGTTTTGAGGTTGGAATTGTAAAATTGGTTTTGGTGCCAAAATTTTTCATTCCTCACCTAATTTTTTCCCTTTTCCTCACTGTTATACTATAACTACAGTCCATCCCTTATTCCCTCACATTCCCAAAATCACTTATTCCTAAGCCTATTTCCCTATCCCTAAAACTAATTCATTTCCTATCACTCTCCCTTCCCATTTCATTTATAAAACTTCACAAACGCCAAGTTCCCAAACAGTCAAGTGACTTTCCCTTATCCCTACATTATCAAATCTCACTTGTTTAAACCCCATTATCCTCACTGCCCTATTTCCCACAGTCCCTCATTTGACACATTTGGAAATCAAGACAAAGGCACCGAATTCTCATTTTCATACAAATCAGCATATACTTGGCATAGACTTTCAACATCATGGAAACAGACACTGATTCATCATATGAACAAGACAATGATTCTACCACTGAGCTACATGCACCGAGAAGGCCTCGTAAAGGTGGAAAACATGTGAGAGAAGAGCCCACCTCATTGACTCAATTGTAGGCCTTCCCACTTGCCATGGCATGTTTTCGAGAGAAGTCATGCTATAAGTGTTGTGAGATGATTGCTAGGATTCAGCATCATCAAGAGCTGGCTCGTTTGTTTGTTGTACATTTGCATGATGGTCAGGTAACTCTTGCTGGTGTAAATTTCACCTTGACACCGGAAGCCATTTCTCAAGAAACAGGAATACCAAATGTAGGTGAGGAGTGGAAAAAAAGATAGCATGTGGATAGAGTGCATTATGAACCATACATCAGGCCTATCTATGTGAGACAGCTCAGCAGGGTATTCCCATTCCAGTTTTTGAAGGAATCCTATGCACCTTCGATGAGACTCATTATCAGATACTTCAGTTGTGAGGGCCAGTTCTCATGCCTCTATGCATACCACATCCGGTTATTGATGCATTTCACAAGAGTGAGGATGATGAACATTCCTTATTTAATGTGCCAAAATGTAGAGAGAATGACTACTCTTGTGCAGAAGAAGACTCTCGAGCAGCAGCATAACAGTATTTATCAATATGCGCCCATCAAGATCATTATGGTACATCAGCTTGGATTGCAGGGTATTTCATGGGAAGACTTCATTTCCCATGAGTTCTTCACAGCCCCTCAGGTTCCTCCGGAGGTTTTTCATGAGCCAGGTGAACCTTCACATCAGTTTGAAGGTCACGATATAGAGCCTATCAGTGTGCCAGTGTATGTCACTTATCAGAGAGTATTATTTGCAGCAGCCCGACGAGTACTATCTCCACCCGGGGTGGAAGGGGTCTCGTTGCCATCATCAGCAGCACATGTACAGGTACAGGACAGAGGTAAGAGGCCTATGTGGGATGAGGGCCCTTTAGGAGGCCATGATACTGATTTCATATTGATTGATGAGGATTTGAGTTCTCCAAGCTCAAAGTTGAGAGAGATCATTCAGGAGCAGAAGGCCGAGATCGACACATTGACCGACAAGTTGCAGAGAGCTCAATGGATCATAAAATATCTGGAGTAGCGGAACAAACAGTTGGAGGATCAGCAGACGATCATGGAGTTGCAAAACATCTGTGAGAACCAGCAAGCTGCCCGAAGAAGCCCAACCGAGATGACACCCATTGAGCGGGAGATTGAGGCTGATAGAGAGACTTGGCTTGAGAGGGTCAACATTCATCTTGAGAAGTTGTTGGTGAAGGAAAACAAGGAAAATAACATGCTCAGACACATGAAGAACCATTATTTGGGGCGACATCATGTTTGCAAAGCAAGGATCAAAATCCTGAAGGCAAGGCTAAGGAGGGCACTAAAGCGTCGCAAAAGGCATGATAGGCTCAAAATTTTGGCTGAAGCTTATTTGGCGCAGCATAGTGCTTGATGGTGGGCATTCAGCCCAAATTTCAAGAAATTTTGGAAAAATTTTGTCAATTTTGAATTTTTGGGCCTAAACACAGATTTTCCTGCCCGACGCGTAGCGCCACTTGGCGCGCGCTTATAATTGGTAGCTCTTCTGGAGGAAAAATTTGAATTTTTGGATTTTTCATCAAAATTTATGCATGCCTATGGATTACCTAAGGATTTCATCAAGTTATGGGTTTCCTAAAGGGTCAAAAACACCCTAAAAATGGCCTTTCTGCCACTTTTTGCACACACAGGAAGCAGTGTTGGGAGATTGAACTTTTGGAGAGGAAAATGGCAACCAAATCCATAAATTCCACTTGGGTTGGAAAGTAGACAGGAAGGGATTTCCAACGAGCTATCCTGCACTCAATTTTAACTTTTGGAAGGGCCTCAAAATCAGCTCCAAACTTGTGCTACGCATAGAGATTCCAGGCACGGCGCATAGAGGAATTTGGCCTATTTTTCACTCAGCAGCTCAGAATTTCGCCTAGTTATGGCCAGTTTGAATTTTTCATGTAACTCTTGATGTAAATTGATGTAATTTCATGACCATGATGTAATTTTGGCACATTTTTACTAGTTCTAGAAGATTCATTCACCAAAAGGTGAAGTGTAAGTGAATGGATCAGTTTCCTAGCATATAGAGGCAAGTTGTTTCATTGCCTATTTTCTAGTTCCTAGTTTAGATATGGTTGAAACAACTCCTAGAATGATGAGCTCGACCCATAGAGGCATGGGGATGAGTTAGGCTTGTCTATATGATGTATTTTCTTAGTCATTTTCAGGGTTAGACATTTGGGATTGCTTGGCACTTCATTGTACATTTCATCTCTGCAATTTGGGCAAAGGAATAGACCAGGGTTTGCAGCACTCTTTGGGATCCATGTGGCTCTGTGTTTTTATGGTGTGTTTCTCTATGTGATTTTAAGTTCACTGATGTTTTAATTGTATCATTTCCCTTCTCCTTTCTTCTTAAATTAAACAAATGAGTGATAAAGGTGGAATTCATTAGATCGTTTTGTTCGCCTTCAGCTTTGTTTAATTTTCCATGCTTTCATCCGTTTGAAGATATTTCTTCTGAAAGCCTCTTGCTTTTCTAAGCTCCTCACGGCCCGAATCATCCATTCATCCAATTCAAAGCATAAAAACAATTCCCTCTCCTGTCTCCATTTAGAACTCTCGCAAAACCAGGCCTCATCCCCAAACCAAACCGCCTTTCCCTTTGTTTCCAACAAAACCCCCAAAATCAAAATCAAACTCCTTTACTTATATACCTAGCCTAAAATTAGCCTTTATTTCAAGTCATCTCAAGCCCTATTGATTATTTTTGTTGAGATTGACCCAGAGAGAGCCCTCTCCTGTTCTGGTAGGGCTAGCTACCAGACTGAGCGTGGTTTGATGTTACCCTGAACTCTGCCTTTTTCAGCCTGAGGTAGATTTAGGAAATAACATAGTGGCGACCATACTGGGGAACAAAATGGTTTACTTGTTAGTGTTATTTGTTTTATAAACTACAGACGGAGCCTGAAGTTATGCCAGGTAGGCTTCGAAACGCTCTTGCTTTGCATTAGCGAAAGTAGATAAACGCTGCTTTAGTCAATCTCCGCTCTAGTTTGTAAACGTAACATCTAACTTGTAAATTTCCCCAGGACATGTATCAAGTTAGATCTGATGGTTGATGGTGGACAACGATCAGACATAAGAAGGCTGAAATCATTCACCTGGTGACTCCAACTCAATGTAGAGACTCCAATGGAGGACTAGCTCTTTCTCTGAGAAAATCGAAGGATCTTACACAAAGTTCAAGTATCCAAAGTGGAATGGTATTCAGGATCTAGTCTGCTTTCTTGTAAATTACTTATTTTATGTTCTTGAAGTTGTCCTAATTTTTTTTCAGAATTTTTTGTATGATAAAGGTGATCAAAATCTTCACTCGACCTATTCAAAAAGTGTAAATACTGAGTTTCCCTTTGATCCTGGCCTCCTTACTTTTCCCACATCTTATGATGACTCTCTTCAGAGTGATGAGCCTAAAGAAAAAAAACTGATCCCGTAGCTCTTGTATATACTCTTACACCTTTTATAGTCCCAGATAGGTATAAACCTCTTGTTTTTCCTTCTGTTCTCCATGCTTTCCCTGCAAATTATTACCTATATTTTCCGAGATTTGATAGTGAATGTAACAATGTCAACGCTGAGCAACATGTGCAGAATGTTGAGACTTTCCTAGACATTTTTGAAGTTGATGACGAAGATGTTAGTATTAGGATCTTTTCTCTTTCTTTGCAAGGAAAAGTCAAGAGTTGGTTCAAAGCCCTGCCTGATGCGAGCATCTCATATTTCCAGCAGTTCGTCAAAGTTTTCCTCGACAGGTGGGTGATCGGACAGAACCCTTTCCTTATTTTAGACGAGTATGCCCAGCTGAAAATACAGTCAAGGGAGACAGTACAACAATTTTCCACTAGATTCAATCGAGTCTATTATTCAATACATGTCGATATAAGACCCCCTCCTGGCTCGGCCCTTTTACATTACCCAGGCACTTTTGATCCGGAAATGGAGTTTCAGCTGAGAGAAAGGAATGTTGCAACACTTGAAGAAATACAGAACAGTGCAGTAAATGTAGAAGTTAATCTGTTGATCAAAAGAGAAAGGCTGAAGAAAGAATAAAAGAATAATGTTGCAGAGCACCTGACACCTTCATAGGAAAAGCTTTACCTTTTGGTAAATGCAGTAGAAGAGATGGTGCAGAAAATGACTGCAAAAAATGAAAATGACGTTCATGAACAAGTGGCTAATCCAAAACATTTTTTTTCTTATCCCAGTTGTCATAGATCTGATAATGATTCTTTTGTAGATCATCTTGGAGAAGAGAGAGTTGTTGATATGACATGTATGCTTGATGATGTGTTTTATACTGATGATTTGCCTCAGTTTTATCAGTATGATGGTGATTATGTTCTCCAAACAGAAGCTAATCTTGCAGAAAAAACAGCAGCTAGTTTGTGGAAGGAGGAAGTTCACTTTCAGCAGTTCGAATACAATGATCAACCATCACATATCAGCTACGGAAATGACAAGGAAAGTGCAGAAAATTTTGAAGTAAGTGAAGGATCTTTGCCTTTTTGTTTTGACTCGTTTCAGTTCATCAGAGACAAATTTCATACAATCAGAAATCAACTGTCGACAAGTCTTGATTTGAACCATCTTGAGGGCAATGAAAACCTTGTTCAAGACTTCTCATATCCAGATTTGCAGCCCCCGAATGCCATTGATTGTCAAGTTGCAGATGAAGGCTTGGAAGCTGGCACATATGATCAAATGATACAAGATGACTCTGTGCCATTATGTTTTGAATCATTCCAGTTTTTGAAGGGTAAATTGCATAGTAAATCTTCAAATGAGCAGCCTGTAGAAAATCAACAATCTCTCAGTTTTAATGTTGCGGATGAGACAGATAGCGAAATTATTGAGCAAGTTTTTAATGAGAAATCTTCCCCTGAAATGACTGATGAAATCATTTCGGATACAAAACCCTCCCTAGCACCAGATTTGCAGCCACCAAATGCAATTGAAGGTTAGATTACAAATGAAGGCGTGGAAGTCGAAATACATGATTTAATGATGCAAGAGGATTCTGTACCCTTTTGTTTCAAAGCATTTCAGTTTATAAAGCAGAATCTTCATAATATCTCTAAAGAAAAAGATGAACAACCAGTAGGATGTCATACAGTTTCAATGGATACATCGCAACAGTCTTCTCAAGTTTTTTATGATCCTATTGCTCGTGTGTTGGATGATGTTTTCTGTAAAAGTTCTTCTCCATTGGCTAACCATGTGCCAGAAAATAATGTTGATAATAATATTATTCAAAAGTCGCCTTCATTGTCTTGTTTAACAGATTTTTCATTACAAAGCCCATACCAAGGTTTGCAGTCATATGAGGAGATTGATAAAGGATACTTTTGCTCTGTTTGGAATCAGTAACAGAGTTTGGTTATTCACAAAATTCAGGATCCTTTTGACAGCCTGCTGCTGTCACCAAAGAAAGATAGCACATATGTGAGGAAAATCTTAATATACAGCTATGAAGATTACCTGGACCAAAGAAGTAATATGTTAATGGAAATCAATAACTATTTTTATGAAGATCCTTTCGCAGTATTCTTGAAGTCATCCAGTCAATTCATGCTTTGCAAGTTTATCAGCAGTCAACTTGATTCCAAGTTTCCATGGGAGTTGCCTTTCGATTCTTCCCTTTTCCTGCGCATCAGAAAGCATTTGGGAAGAAATCAAATAGCAGCTAGGATGCTTACATGGTTGCATTGGCTATTCCATTTCACTTGATCGGGTGGTGAAAATAAAAATTAGAGTAGGCTTGATGAATAAGCTCAATTATGAGCATCTTTCCAGTTTGTTAGTTATGTTTTAGTCATGTTTGGTTTTATTATGGTTTTCAGTTTTAGCCTTAAGTCAGAGTCAGTCTGTATAATGTCAGTTTTCGTGTTTTGACTCCATTTCCCAATGGATGAAGGCACTGTCTACTCTCCCAAAGATCTACAGTCCTTGGCACCTCCAAGGAGCTACCATCCCCATTGGAGCCAATGTTAGAGTCGGTATCTTCATCCCTCCGTCAGAGATCAATTTTCTCTTGTTGCATTTCATTTTAGGTTTCTCACTCAGCTCAGTCATCTGCATTCCATTAGGAACATCGATTTTCTGGCGGTAGGGGGTTTTTTACTCATGTTCCTCATGTCTTGTACCTGCTGGTCTAATTCTGTTCACCGAAATCATGTACAGTCTTGTTTGGTCTCAAAATTGACAAAGATTCATTTTAGGGTTGCAGGTTTCATTAGGTCTAGGGTTTCGCTAATTTGGTCTTAAAAATTCTTAATAATGCCAGCAGGCACATGAGGGAGCTTCAAATAAGGTTTCGGAGAAAAATTTTCATCATCATAATGCTTGATAATGATTTTTCTTCAAAACCCTATTTTGAAGAAAAATTGTCTATTTTGTCTTTTTGTAATAAATGTAATATAAATTTCAAAGTTTTTTCAGTTGTGAAATTCTTTAGGCGCAGCCCTGGTCGCCTTTGCCAAAATCCCATGCCAACTGTCCCTGCAAAAAATAGAAAAAAGATTCATCATCAGCTCAAAAATCAAAAGGAAACAAAAACAGAGTTTATGTGAAAAGTGCCAAAGTTTCAAACATTACAAAAGTGGATTTTTCAAATTAAAAATCAAAGTCATTGGGAATATAAGATATTTTCATTGTTTCTACAATCCATTTGCAAGCCAAGACAAGAGTGAAGCCAAGAAAATTGTGGAGGAAGTGAAATTAGTGATTTGGAGGCTGGACTGTGTATTGAATTTGCTGCGCGGTGCACTGGGCAACTGGCGCGGCGCACTGGTTGAGCACGGCGCATTGGGCCGCTCTGCACTGTGCATTTTTGTTCCTGCGCGGCACATACAAGGAGCGCGACGCACTAGGTTGTGCGCACGGCGCACAAGGCATACACACAGATTTTTTGCCATTTCTCCCAATCATCAAATCGGTTCGATCAATTTTGGTCCAAGTAATTTCATTAACGTATGTTTGGTGTAGATTGAGATTGCATATGAGAATTTGAATGTCAAAACAAACCCTATCATTTTGATTGGAGAGTTGTTCCTTAGGGTTTTAAGGTTGGAATTGTAAAATTGGTTTTGGTGCCAAACTTGTTCATTCCCTACCTAATTTTTTCCCTTTTCCTCACTGTTATACTATAACTACAATCCATCCCTTATTCCCTCACATTCCTAAAATCACTTATTCCTAAGCCTATTTCCCTATCCCTAAAACTACTTCATTTCCTATCACTCTCCCTTTCCCATTTCATTTGTAAAACTTCACAAACCCCAAGTTCCCAAACAGTCAAGTGACTGTCCCTTATCCCTAGATTATCAAATCTCACTTGATTAAACCCCATTATCCTCACTGCTCTATTTCCCACAGTCCCTCATTTGAGACATTTGGCAATCAAGACAAAGGCACCAAATTCTCATTTTCATACAAATCAACATATACTCAGCATAGACTTTCAACATCATGGAAACAGACACTGATTCATCATATGAACAAGACAATGATTCTACCACTGAGCTACATGCACCGAGAAGGCCTCGTAAAGGTGGAAAACATGTGAGAGAAGAGCCCACCTCATTGACTCAATTGTAGGCCTGCCCACTTGCCATGGCATGTTTTCGAGAGCAGTCATGCTATCAGTATTGTGAGATGATTTCTAGGATTCAGCATCATGAGGAGTTGGCTCGTTTGTTTGTTTTACATTTGCATGATGGTGAGGTAACTCTTGCTGGTGTAAATTTCACCTTGACACTGGAAGCCATTTCTCAAGCAACAGGAATACCGAATGTAGGTGAGGAGTGGAACAAAAGACAACAGGTGGACAGAGTGCATTATGAACCATACATCAGGCCTAGCTATGTGAGACAGCTCAGCAGGGTATTCCCATTCCGGTTTCTGAAGGAATCCTATGCACCTTTGATGAGACTCATTATCAGATACTTCAGTTGTGAGGGCCGGTTCTCATGCCTCTATGAATACCACATCCGGTTATTGATGCATTTCATGAGAGTGAGGATGATGAACATTCCTTATTTCATGTTCTGAAACGTAGAGAGGATGACTACTCTTGTGCAGAAGAAGACTCCCAAGCAGCAGCATAACAATATTTATCATTATGTGCTCATCAAGATCATTGTGGTACATCAGCTTGGATTGCAGGGTATTTCATGGGAAGACTTCATTTCCCATGAGTTCTTCACAGCCCCTCAGGTTCCTCCAGAGGTTTTTCATGAGCCAGGTGAACCTTCACATTAGTTTGAAGGTCATGAGACAGAGCCTATCAGTGTGCCAGTGTATGTCACTTATCAGAGAGGCACAAGAGTATTATTTACAGCAGCCCGACGAGTACTATCTCCACCCGGGGTGGAAGGGGTCTCGTTGCCATCATCAGCAGCACAAGTACAGGTACAGGACAGAGGTAAGAGGCCTATGTGGGATGGGGGCCCTTCAGGAGGCCATGATACTAATTTCATATTGATTGATGAGGATTTGAGCTCTCCAAGCTCAAAGTTGAGAGAGAGCATTCAGGAGCAGAAGGCCGAGATCGGCACATTGACCGACAAGTTGCAGAGAGCTCAATGGATCATAAACTATCTGGAGTAGTGGAACAAACATTTGGAGGATCAGCAGACAATCATGGAGTTGCAAAACATCAATGAGAACCGGAAAGCTGCCCGAAGAAGCCTAACCGAGATGACACCCATTGAGCGGGAGATTGAGGCTGATAGAGAGTATTGGCTTGAGAGGGTCAACATTCATCTTGAGAAGCTGTTGGGGAAGGAAAACAAGGAAAATAACATGCTCAGACACATGAAGAACCATTATTGGGCGCGACATCATGTTTGCAAAGCGAGGATCAAAATCCTAAAGGCAAGGCTAAGGAGGGCACTAAAGCGTCGCAAAAGGCATGATAGGCTCCAAATTTTGGCCGAAGCTTCTTTAGCCCAGCATAGTGCTTGATGGTGGAAATTCAGCCCAAATTTCAAGAAATTTGGGAAAAATTTTGTCAATTTTGAATTTTTGGGCCTAAACACAGATTTTCCTACCCGACGCGTAGCGCCACTTGGCACGTGCTTATAATTGGCAGCTCTTATGGATGAAAACTTTGCATTTTTTGATTTTTATTCAAAATTTATGCATGCCTATGGATTACCTAAGGATTTCATCAAGTTCTGGGTTGCCTAAAGGGTCAAAAACACCCTAAAAATGGCCTTTCTGCCACTTTTTGCACACACAGGAAGCAGTGTTGGGAGATTGAACTTTTGGAGGGGAAAATGGCAGCCAAATCTAAAAATTCCACTTGTTTTGGAAAGTAGACAGGTAGGGCTTTCCAACGAGATATCCTACGCTCAATTTTGACTTTGGGAAGGGCCTCAAAATCAGCTCCAAACTTGTGCTATGCATAGAGATTCCAGGCGCGGCGCATACAGGAATTTGGCCTATTTTTCACTCAGCAGCTTAGAATTTCACCTAGTTATGGCGAGTTTGACTTTTTCATGTAACTCTTGATGTAACTTGATGTAATTTCATGACCATGATGTAATTTTGGCACATTTTTACTCATTCTATAAGATTCATTCACCAAAAGGTGAAGTGTAAGTGAATGGATCAGTTTCCTAGCATATAGAGGCAAGTTGTTTCATTGCCTATTTTCTAGTTCCTAGTTGAGATATGGTTGAAACAGCTCCTAGAATGATGAGCTCGACCCCTAGAGGCATGGGGAGGAGTTAGTATTGTCTATATGATGTATTTTCTCAGTCATTTTCAGGGTTGGACACTTGGGATTGCTTGGCACTTCATTGTACATTTCATCTCTGCAATTTTGGCAAAGGAATAGACCAGGGTTTGCAGCACTCTTTGGGAACCATGTGGCTCTGTGTTTTGATGGTGTGTTTCTCTATGTGATTTTAAGTTCACTAATGTTTTAAGTGTATCATTTCCCTTCTCCTTTCTTCTTAAATTAAAAAAATGAGTGATAAAGGTGGAATCCATTAGATTGCTTTGCTCTGTGTTCAGTTTTGTTTAATTTTCCATGTTTTCATCTGTTTGAAGAGGATTATTGAAAGCCTCTTTCCCTCTTCAACTCCTCAGCGGTCTGAACCATCCATTCATTCAATTCAAAGCATCAAAACAATTGCCTCCCTTGCCCCATTCAGAACTCTGCAAAAACTAGGCCTCATCCCCAAACCCAAAACTGCCTTTCCCTTTGTTTCCAACAAAACCCCCAAAATCAAAATCAAACTCCTTTACTTATATAACTAGCCTAAAATTAGCCTTTATTTCAATTCATCTCAAGCCCTATTTATTATTTTTGTTGAAATTGACCCGGAGAGAGCCCTCTCCTATTCTGGTAGGGCTAGCTACCAGACTGAGCGTGGTTTGATGTTACCGTAAACTATGCCTTTTTCAGCCTAAGGTAGATTTAGGCAATAACAGATTGCTTGAGGGAAATTTTTTTGTATTTTTGTAGCCATAAAAATACCCAGTCTCCTACATAAAAACTTATCTCACTGTGATTTTGATCTACCTGTTGTTTCATTCGATTTTGCTACAAATTTAGGTTATCCTATAAGAGTTGGAGAACTTGTTATTGATGCTCGATGTGATATTCCACTACTTGAACCTTAGAATTTTCTCTTAAAGATGATGTGATGCAAGGTGGATGACATCCATAACATTCCATAAATGGGGTCATTTTTGTTGCAGTATGGAAAGAAGTGTTATACCACCATTCAACCAAAGGTAACCACTTGAACCATTGTGTTTGTTTATCAGATAAAAAACAACGAAGATATCCTTCCAAACATTTGTTCATTATCTCAATTTTCCCATCAGGTTGAGGATTATAGGATGAGCTATGAGCTAGTTGAGTACCCAAACAAGAAAATAATTCCATCCAAAAATTTCCAGTAAAAATGGGATCTCTGTCGCTTATAATAATATTTGGGTTTCCATGTATATTTTGAATTGTTTCCATAAATGCAGTAACAACTGTACTTGCTTTAAATGGATGAGATAATGCACAAAAGTGTGCATACTTGGTAAGTCTATCAACTACGACCATGATGACACTCTTTCCTTCGGACTTAGGTAAACCCATGATAAAATCCATTGAAATCACCTCCCATTGTTGACTTCGAATCGATAAATGTTGTAGAAGATCCGGGGTATTATTTGTCTCAACTTTATTTTGCTGGAAAACCAAACATTCCACCAAAAAATTTTGAATATCAGATTTAAGGCCATCCCAAAAAATTATTTCTTTACACTATGGTAAGTTTTATAAAATCCTGAGTGTTCTCCTAAGGGAGAAGTGTGCAATTCCAAAAGAATATTTTTTTTTTTAGTTGGGAATTCTTACAAAGATAAAAGCAATCTTTGTACCATAAGGAATCATTTTTCCAACTAAATATATTGGATATACTAGGATCTTGCTGCAACTTTTGAATGAGTGTCCACACTTCTTCGTCCTTCTTCCATTCATCCCTTGCTTTGGTTATCCAATCCGGTTGGATAATAGAAATGGCACAACACAATGCTTAAACCTCTTCATCCTTCCTTGAGAGTGCATCTACAAAAAAATTTAGCTTCCATTTTTTGTAGATGATTTCAAAGTCATAACCCAACATATTTTTGACCCATTTTTCCTACTCTTATGAAGATAGTCTTTGTTCCAAAAAATATTTAAGACTATCATGATCAATTTTTACCTTGAAGTGCCTTCTCATTAAATAAGGTCACCATTTCTTTAGTGCATGTAGTATTGCCAACATTTCCTTCTCACAAATAGGTTTCTATAAATACTTTCCTTTGATTGGATAACTTTCAAAATCAATGTTTCTTCCTTCTTGCACTAAAACAACACCAATTCCATTTCCTGAGGCATCACATTCCACAATAAAGGTTTTTGTGAATTTTGGCATAGCTAAGATCGATGTTAGGCACATTGCCTCTTTAAGATGTTCAAAGGCCTTAGTTGCTTCAGGAGTCCATGAAAATGCATCTTTATTCAATAATGTTGTTAGAGGTGCTACTTGTATTCTCCCATAATTCTTAACAAACTTGCGATAATACCATGTTAACTCGAAAAATCCTCACAACTGCTTTATGGTTGTGGGGAGTTTCCATTCCTTAATGGCTTTAATTTTGTTAGGGTCTACCTTAACACCCTTGTGAGATACAATATGACCTAGATATTCCACCTTTTTTACTCCAAAGAAACATTTGGAGGTTTTTGCATATAATTTTTTCTCTTCCAATAGTTTGAGCACCCTGTCAACATGTTGAACATGATCCTTCGAAGACCTATTGTAAATTAGTATATCATCAAAAATTACTAACACAAATTTTCTAAGAAATGGTTTGAAAATGGAATTCATCAACCCTTGAAATGTATAAGGTGCATTGGTAAGGCCAAAAGACATGACCAAAAAATCATAATGACCCTCATGAGTTGAAAATGTTGTTTTCGGAATATCTTCAGTCTTCATTCTAATTTGATGATATCCTGAAGAAAGATCCAACTTGGTAAAATAATTTTCTCCATGTAATTCATCCAATAATTCATCAATCATAGGAACGAGAAATTTATCTTTAATAGTGAGCTTATTAATTTCCCTAGAATCTGGGCACATGCACCATGATCCATCCTTCTTGTGCACCAATACTATTGGAGCATAGAAATAACTTTGACTCGGTTGAATTATACCAGCCTCTAACATTTCTGCAATCATACATTCAATTTCGCTCTTTTGGACATAAGGATATCTATAAGGCCTGATGTTTGGAGGAATACTTCTTGAAATCAAATGAATAACATGATCATGATCACTAATAGGTGGGAGGCCTTTGGGAGTTTCAAACACCTTGGAATGATTTTCTAGGACTTTTTAGAGATCTTGAGAAATAAATTATTTTGATGTTGGAACTTCTAGTGACCATAATTGTGCAATTACGCTTTGTTGTTCTTTCTTCAAAATATTTTTCATGATAGTAGAGTTTATTATATTTCCCGGCTTCCTTGCGAAACCCCGTAATTCAACTTCCTTTCCTTCTGAAAAAAATTCAAGAAAAGTTCTTGAAAATTATAATCTACCATCCCCAAAGATTGTAGCCACTATAATCCTAGTACAACATCAGCACCTCCCATTGGAATGGAAATCATTGGACTATTCAATACATATTCCCCCATGGTTAGCTTGATATTATGGAATTTTCCAGAGCAATTTATAGTTACTCATTTGCAACCATCACTTGGCATTCTGGTGCTGGGTATCAGAAGCAATTCAATTCCTTGGCTACCTTACAATGAATAAAATTATGGGTACTACTCGAGTCAATCAACACTATTACCTTTTTCTTCTTGATATGTCCTTCTATATTGAGAGTTTCAAGAGTGGTAATTCATTCCAATGCATTACATGATATGGTCGGAATCATTTATTTTTTCTCTAGGGTTGATTCCTGTTACACAGAATTTTGTCACTGTCTCTGAAATCCCCCTCTCGCCCATTGGAGGGTCATTTCCATGATCAATAAGGAGTGTCATGCCTTGCAAAGACCATCATTGTATCCCTTTACATGAGAGTAATATTCCTTCTGTTGACAATTCCTTGAGTAGAGACTCAAAAACCCCTATTTTTGCCTTGGCGCAAGTAGTCAGTTATGCCCTCGCGCAAAAGAGGAATATTAACACTGGGCCCCATGCCAGTTGGTGCTCTGTCTCAGTTAGCCACCCACGTCGAGCTATTTATGGAAATTTTTTTAAAAATAGTGGAGATTCCACTCCAACAACTTCGAGGATGAGTCATTGGGAGAGGTTGAACTGAATAAACCACGGACTCCCTCCTTTATTTTATAGTTTCCACCTCTTATGGGAACCTCCTAAAGGATAGGCCTCCCTCCCACCTTTTTAGGGATCCTAACCTCCTCCTTTTCCTCTATAAAAAGAAACTATCTCTCTTTTCATAAGCTAGCTGAACATGGAGAGTTGAGTATACTATAGCTAAAAATTTGAAGAGATAGAATAAGAAGGAACTACGTTGAGAGAGCTTGATTCCATGCCTTCATCCCTTCTGAATTCCTTGACAAGCATCTGAGACATGCTTCGCCTGAACCCCACTGGAGGAGACTGCGACGTCAAAGCATTGGTTGTAACTCTTACTTCTATCAATACATATACGTGACTATTGTTTGGTTCCCATTTTGTATTATGTTAGATGTTTAATGCAATATGCTTAGCCCTCTTTGACTGGCTAGTAGTTATGAATGTAGTTATTATGTCGTATGCTGCTCTTCTTTGCTGTTCTATGTGTAGGTATCCAAGCATGACTGCGAAAGGATTGTGATTTGCCAAGGCAGGAGTGAGAGGCCACCACCATTGCAGCCACGATGACAACGTTGGATTCCAGGTAGGTCAATCTACTGCATCCTCTTTTCCTTCAGTAATTAGGAATCAACACTCTAGCATGTCTCTTTGTTTCTAGACCCACTCTAGGGCTAGAGGGATCATCTTTGTCCACAGAGAGGATTTACCTACTTAAAAAATTGGCGACTCCACTGGGGATCAGTGTGAGTTTTTCGTTTCATCTTGTTGGGTCAATTTCAATCATTGATTTTCTTATCTATCTTTTTCTAGTTTTCTTGCTTAGTTTATATCCTCTGTTCAACTCCAGAGTGTCAAGGTTGACCTCTACTCATTGGATTTTGGTTTTTCTTTTTTTCCCATAGTTATCTGGCTTGGCGCGCTTTTCATTTGAACAGTTGTGCCAATTGGCGCAGGTTGATTTTGTTGCAGTCGCGCCAACCCCTGTTTGGCACGGATGACAGCCTTGCAATCGCGCCAAATCCTGTAGGATTTGGTTTGACCTCCTTGATGTGTCTTTTGGTCAGTTGTGCTTGCCTCTGAATTATTTTTTTATGTAATTATGCCTTTGGGACTATTTTGACTATTGTCGACCTATTTTTCTCAATCGTTTGTCTATTTTATTATCAGTGTACATTAAGGCCTTAGGGTTTCTAAGTGTCTTTGTGCACTAAGCCTTCTGTTTGGAAATCAAGTCTCATTGATTATTGTCAGTCTCATTCTCAGGTCGATTACTCTAAGTTTTCTTGATCTTTTGAGTGTTTACTTTGAGTGAATGATAATTTCATTTTTTCGATTGATTCTCCTCTTTGTTGCTCCAAGCATAGATTACATTGATTGTTTTGGGTCATTTTGAAAAAAATATTTTGGTTTGGAAGACTGCAACATTAGTTTGAGTGCTTTCTTGTGTTTTCTTTGCATTTGATTGAGTCATTCGATTTCGATCCTTACACAAAACTCAAGCTAGTGTTTGTTTTCATTTTTCATGTCATTAGTGCATCATGTGCTTCTTTTCATTGAAAATTATAAAAAAAAACATATTTTGCATTCTTTCTTTTACATTGAAACTGAAACATTCTTTTGCATAACTAGCATTTGATATTCTAGGAAAGAGTTTCATTTTAATTTGATTGTGTTAGATTCATTAGTGGATTTCTTCACATAATTTCATTGTTTGCTATTATTTGAAATATCTCTATACTTCTCATAACTAGAATTCATTGAATAAAAAATGATGTTCATTTGCATATAGCTTGCATTTAGGAAATTTGAGATCCAAATTTGATAGGGCCTTGAAACTGAAACATAATCCAAGATAAACTTTAAAATTCATTCAATTAACCTAAGGAAGCATTGAAACCTAAGGAAATTTTTTAGTGGTCTAGGCTAGAGACGTGTTCCGACATCTTAAAGCCTAGTAGTTGTCGTTCGCCATCTAGCTTTAGACATCGCTAGTACGGACTTGTGCTCCCCGTACCATTGAGTATATAAAGGGAGACACCTCTAGGTTGCAATCCTTTTATCCATAGGAAAATGACTCTGCTGCCTTGTAACCATGATACACCGAACACAACATTCGGGGAGACTACCTGCACGTATGTTAAGTCCTTGGTCATTTCTCTTTCATTTGATCACCAAGGTGTATATGGCAGTTCATGGAAACCTGGTATACCCTCTTGCTTAGAGTACCAGAGTAGTCATTTTGATTTTTTCATGACTCTTTAAAAAATATAGGAGATCGTCGAGCACTTTTCCTTTCATGCTCGTTTAAAATTGAAAGTGACTAGAGTCATCTTTTTCCTGTTTCTTGACTCTTAAAATATGAAACAACAGAATCTAGTTTCAGTGTCAAAAAATTAATCACTTACAATCACACGCCCATTAAAAGTTTTATTATTTGGCCTGTTGTTTATTTTCCTTAGTTTTTGATCTTGGAGCCCTCAATTGGTTATCTTTTTCCTTCCTGTTTTGATATACAGTCACAGTGGCGGAACCACTAGTTTCGTCGTCCTCATTGCCTACTAGTGGTAGTTCTTTCCCAGATGTTTCTTTTGAAACCCCTCAGTCCACTAGGTTTGTCGAGTTTACGCAGCCTATTCTCCCGTCTGTCTCACCTCTTGCTACTCGATATCCTCCTGAAGAGCCAATTGAATTCAATTGGCCTCCTTCTGGTGCTTGGTCTGGTTTTGGGGAAGAAGGATATTTTCCTCCTCTTACGACGGGCTCACCATTTTTTGCTGCTGTTGTATCTCCTAGTCCCCATATTCTTTTCAAGGATCTTACAACGGAATCAAAAATGGATTCATCCAGTCCTATGAGTAGTGAAAAAATGCATGTTTCTACAGGAGAATATCAACAATTTCCTGAAGATTTCCCTCATGTTTCTACTCAGTCTTCTCCACCATCGGTGTCACTTCCACTTGGATATAGGTCCTTGAGTTAGATTATGTTTGGTGTTGCATCCATACCACAATCTAGTACATTAACTCCCCCTCACAGTTCGGTCCTCCCTTCGTTAGGACTGTCACCTTTGACACCTGGTTCGTCGGTTACTGTTACATCTATTCCAGTCCAACCGACTGTCTGTGTGGCTTCATCCACACCAGTTGTTACCACTCAGTCGTCAGGATATTTTCACACTCTCAGGTCTATTTTTCTCAATCCTATGTGGAATATTAATCCCAGTCCTAGTGGATCAAAATCTAGTGCCGCAAAGGCCCTACTTGCTTCTAGTGCAGTTTCCACTACCTTGGTGATTCCTGGCAGTCTTACTTTTGGAGATTATATATTGGTTGTTTAGCAGCAGAGCTCCCAAGGTTCTTAGTCGCTCCAAGCTCATGGAAATCCTCGATTTCATCACTATGATGTTGTTGGTAATCTTGTTTATTCATTCCTACATCATTATGATGTGTATGGTAATTTATTTGCCTCCTATTGATCCTTATTAGGTTGTCTATGATCCTAATCAGACCATTACTCATCTTGGACTTACCTTACCTATGAAAACCTCTGGCTTGCAAGGACAACCCTTATTGGGAAAACCTTTGGCTCAACAGGGCCCTACCTCTGGTCCACAGGGACAACCTTACGGTCCACAAGGTCATCCTTTGGTCCAACACGGTCAACCCTACGGTCTATCTGGTCAACCTCAGAATCAACCGGGACCATCTTATGCTCCCGGGGGGGGGGGGGAGAACTATCTGCCACAGGGACAACCTTTGGCACCACAACCACTACCACACGTTTCATATGGCCAAAAATTTGTGCCACAAGGACAACCCTACACTCCTCCTCTGGGTCAACCTGGTTATCAGGGACAACCTAGTCCATCGCAACCATCAGGCCAACCTTTCCCACAAGGGAAACCCGGTGGCCCTTAGTACTTGGTTCAACCAGCTCAGCAACCGATTCAACTGCTCCTCAAGAGGTTCCATCGTTTTAGCAGCCAGTTCTACCCACTTATAGTCAGCCAGGTTTACCCATTCAGCAGCCCGCTCAACCTACTTAGTTGGGTCTTCCTGCTCAGCCACAAGGTGCTTATTACCCTCAGGTTCCATATCAGCCGGTATATAGTGTGACCTAGGTTTCTTACCCTCAAAATCAACCTGTATATCATCAACCTCAAAGCCATGCTTACATTCCGCAGCAGTCTCCATACGCTGCTCAGTAGGGACCTCAATGGTCTACTCCGACTTAGTATCCTAGTCCTCAACCCCAGTATCAAATGAATTATCCTGCTTCTAACCCCTATGATCTGAATCCTCCGGGATAGAATGTATGGGGACAGAATCCCTCTTGGACTGGGTGGAATGTAAACATAAGTCCTTATCAAAGACCTCTAATGAATTTCAACACTCAATTACCATTTCCTGCTATGTTGGAAATACCATATGTATCAAAGTTAATGAACGATCCCATTCTTCATAACCCGTATTGGCCTCCGGTTCCGACCAAGATTCCTGGTGATTTTCCTAAATTTGAGGGAAAGTCTGGCGAAGACCCCCAAGTGCATGTTATGACTTACCATTTGTGGTGTTCCTCTAACCCTTGGGTTGACGATTATATTTGGCTCCATCTTTTCCAGTGAACTCTTATTGGTGCCGCTGCAAAGTGGTACATTAATGAGCTATCTCGTGGCATATTCCAAGACTTCAATGCTTTAGCCATGGCATTCCTTACCCATTTTCAGTTTCCAGTCCTCTATGAGACTGGGACGCACCTCCTCACTTAATTGAAACAAGACTGAGCTACTCATATCTTAGATCATATTCATGAGTGGCGACATCATCGTCGCATGATCAAATTTGAAATTCCTGATCAACTTCTAACTCATTGGTTCACCACCTCCTTTGTCAATTAGATTGAAAAAGACATAGCTATGGGGGCATGTGTAACCAAGGAATAGGCCATTGCTTACACCCAGTACCTTGATCTTGTGTACTCTTAGTTTGGCGCATTGTATGATATCTTGCCTGATGCTCCCCGACCTGGAACTTCTAAACCACCAGTGACTCCATTCATCAATGGTATTATTGGTTCCATGTATCAGACTTCTCAAAAGTCTTCTTCTTCAAATTCTGGGAAGTCGAAGTCTACTCCTTCCAATAATTTTGCTTTTCAGTCCACCTCAAATTTTGGTAAACCCACAGAAGTTAATGCCATTCAGGCCAATCCTATGGATAATGCTTCTAAAGGTAAAAAGAAGCATAAAGGTAAGGCCAAAGTCAATACCTCGATACAGGATTCTCATAAACCTCATGCTGGCGATGGTTCTCAACGTAAGCCAAAGTATCCTTGTTTGATTTGTGATGACGAACACTTCACCAAGGACTGTTTCGGGGAAATCTCACCCTAGAGGTTGGTTGGGGTACAACCTCCACAGAGCAAGGGCATGCTACTTAACAGAGACTCACACAACCATGCACGTTCAGAAAAACTAAATAGAGTAGAATGAGAAAGTTACCCGTAGGTCCTATGGTTGAAGTAGATCCACGCAGGGTCCAAACCCCCAGCAACCGTCCTTCCTTCTTAACCTGAAAGACAAGAAGAAACAAGCACGAAGAACTGGTTGTACAGCATATATCTACTCTAAATGTTAGTGAAATCCATAAAAAACATTAAATAGATCATAATGAATGCTTAAATAACAATATTCTCATAAGCATACACTAACACGTTTATTTCGGGAACAGCATGGTACTTCTGTATTATAAATAGCATGTACAAAAGTAACGAGTGGAGAGATCACCTGATCCTTCCACGGCCTTCGCAGATCGTCGTCCGGATCCGTCCAGCCCTTGCCTCGCTAAGACTCCTTCCAAACTGGTGCATACGAGATGACATATAAAGGGATGTGCATCTCAAGGAAACAAGGGTTTCCTATAATGAACTAGGAAAGTGCAGGAGGCACGGGGAATCAGACTTGGATAGGGAATACCAACAGAGTATAATATCAATAATTCTCTCTCTCCCTTAGGCCATACACATGAGGTCTTTTTATAGTCCCTCCCAGTAGTTTCAACAGTTGGAAACAGTTGGCCACGTGCTGGGGTGGTTGAACTACCTGAGTAACCATCGACCCAGCCCAAAAATAGGGAATAATTATATATTTTTTAATCATTTTAATGGCATACGCGGAAAACTCTAGCTGGACTCGCGTATACACGTGGAAAAACACGGGCATAGTCGCGTATGGGGGATTTTACACTGTTTTTAAGTGAATTTGTCCAAGTCTGTAGGAATGGGTGCCCAAAAAGCCATAAAGAAATCATGAATCATGTCAAGGTGAGAAATGATGCTATAACAGATGCCCCCTAATATATGAGGTCAGAAGGGGTACATGATGGCCGAAATGTATTATGCACATAGAAAGAAATTCGCAAGGACAAGAGAGGACTTCACCAGATTTCAGCCTGCCAAAAACCAATGAAATAAACAGAGAGTCAACTCATGCTAAGGCGGGCATACCCATGCTCAGTCAAAAATACATCATATGGAAAGTACTGAATAGATCCAATATGTATACAAGTATAGATGAACTGAAAGTACATAGTGAATCATCTGAGCATGGCCTGGGAATACAAGTCTGTATCAATGTCCAAGTATCACATATAGAAAGCTGATCAAAGATGGTGCAACTGGATGTCTGATCATATAAGCAACTGAATCTCAAAGTACCGAATCATAAGTGGTGGAACAACCGGTACAATCACGCAACTCGGGTGCCAACATATAGGATGCTGCTGTACTGAACTGCAACATATAAGGGTGGACGGCATCACTGGCAGAAACTGAAAGGACTGTCATAAGTGAACCGAAAAATGCTGATGCAACCCGAGGTCTTCACCGATCACTATGGCACAATTCTACACAATGGGAATAAATGAGCTGAAGTCGACCATGTGAGAAATCGTTGGATTACCGGTCAATGATGTATACCGTTAACCAATGCGAGACAATCCACCAATAATGAAAATGAGCGTCAAGGTGCCCCAGTACAATCTAACAAGTGCGAATAAATGAGTTGAAGTCAAACACTTGAAATAATCTACCAATCAGGAGGCAATGATGAATCCCCACTGTCGATAGCGAAGAGTCTGCCACTGATGACTGCAAACCCTAAGGTACTGACAAAAAGAATCTAGACCTTATTCCCAGAGCAATGAGTCGGAGTCGATGGGAAAAGATCTGTTGGAAGGAAGGCATTAAGGCATCCCACATCAGTCCAGCGCGAGTGTAACCCGCAGGCCAAGATTTGGAAGGAATCGTACGAAGTAGAGTGATGGAACCAAAACCAAAGTACGTTTCCGACATGCACAAGATGAAGCTAGCGCACGGAAGAAACCCTCTGAACCAACCAATAATGAAAGCTGACACAGAGGCGAGACATCCACCGATAGGGTCAAATGGAAATCAAGGTACTACACGAATCCCAAGTGTGATAATGTGTGTTGACGTCGAACACAGGGGAAACCACTCAGTCAAAGACCCATAATGATGATGATTTAAATACCAGGTACGAGGTCACTATCATGGGCGGAAGAAATTAATAAGGCGTTTAGGTTCGTTCGCCAGAGGCAATGGGAAGCGAAGCCCATGGTGACAACTACGGCAGAAGATCATTGGGATCTTCAACCCAAACACTAGTGGTACCAAACATACATGATAGAACATGATACTGACAAGACCGGGAAGGCCGACTGAATAATGAGTCAAGAGACACCGCATAATGGCCGACGCAGGCTAGACTTCCCTTGAACAAAAGCACGACTCTGTGATGACCATGGCAGTAAAAAGTGACACTGTATAAGTCTGTCTTGCAGGAGGCAAAACAAACTCTCCATATGATTGGAAGAGATAACCAACCGGGGGAGAACTGACAAGTGAAACATGGTAAAGGCTGAACCTAGGTCAAAAACTAGAACCATCCCAAATGAAGGAAATATATATAAGTATATGTGCTTTGTTCAAGGGCGACAAAACTGACTCTGTACTGCCATCAAAATAACAAAGATACATCCCGTTCCCGCTCTTTTTGTTATATTTGATTTTTTTGTCTTTTTCATATAATAAGCCTGAAAAAGAATAAAAGAATGCTATGGTACAATGGATAGAACGAGTATCAAGAAAGCAGATGCACTAGTTCCTGGGATTGGAACAATCCTATGCTCAATGCAAAGTGGCGAAAACTGGTTAGTGATACTCAGAGGAGCGTTCCATCCATGGGTACAAAGGTGTCAAGTCGTGATAGCTAAGTGCATGCAATGGTTAACTTGTACAGAAAGTCAAGGTCAAAAGTTGGCTTAAACATTGAGTCCAAATGAAGCCGGCTAAAGGCCAGGATAAACAAGTAGCCAATATGCAATGCAGTAATACAACTTAACGACACCAGGGAGCCTCCAGGGTATAAGCCAGAAAAATGATAAGTGATGAAGAAGAATGAAGCTTCAACACATAAGAAATGGCGGGACTAAAGAGGACTCCCGAGCCTACATAAAACGCAGCATGGGCAACAAGTGATAGCGAGGAACTAACTAGGAAGCCCATGTAAAGGAAGGCTCTACCATCAAATCATGATTAAATAATCGGTGAGTGAAATGGGTGTAATACTCATGACCTGATGGGATCGACCCTAAGGCAAGTGATCAGTATGGAGGCTAGTATGCAAGATGCAATGGAAATTGATTCCCTAATCTATATGCCAGTGAAGATCATATACCTACCGTGACGAGTCGGAAATCATGGATCAAAAACCGGGAAAAATCTCAAAATCGTCAAAATGTACCTGAAAACATACCAAACTGGGCACTTCCAAGCAATCGAGTTATACAGCATAAGATAGATCGAAAAAATAAGCATAAGGAATTTGTGTGAAAATTTTCAACTTTTTAGCCATAAATAGACAAATTACCTCTCATTTGGTTCATTATTGCGTAGCTGATTTGGAAAAAGTGCTCTGGAGCAAAAAACTTCTTTCGTCAAATCAGGAACAACCGACCGTCGGAACTCAGCGAAACTTCAGGTAGGCTCCTTAATCATCTTGTTTATTCATTTTGTCCGTTTGGAAATTAAAATTAAGTGATTTTTTGCTTTAAAACCCTTGCTAAAAAATGCGTATCTGCGCATACGCGGGTTCATTGAAGGAAACCCGCGTATACACGCGACTGTGTAAAGGAAAAACTGTGTATGCGCAGGTCCGAAACTTAAAAAGCGTGGCTAATGCAAAATTTGATGAAATTTCTCAGGATGACCATCTCATGGAGGGAACGTGAGCATAGCGCAATAGACCAAGAGGTCATGCAGGATCGCGCAGCACAAAATATCCTCCGGAATTGTGGATTGTTCAAATTCTTTAAAATGCCAAATATGAAAAGCAATGTGCGATTGCTAGAAATGCTCGTAAATTACTGGGAACCAGATCAGGATTGCTTCATAATTGATCAGATGCCACTACGCATTGAAGTGGAGGATATATATTTCATCACTGGACTCTCCAGGAGGGGAGATCTAGTAGACTTGCACGGAAAGCCCCTGGGAGGGTTAACCGTGGAAGACTATGTCCACGTTTATTGCGTAGAGGGTTCCAAAAAGGTTGGAACTCAGATTGCAATTAAAGATATCAAGGATTTGTACATGAATATCCTCCTTTTCACCATCAGCAGAGTGGCAGGATCTGCCTCACTACATCAGGCATCTAGGACGCAAATGAGCATAGCTGTAGAGTGTTTGACTCATGTGTACGATTGGTGCACAGCCCTGTTACTGAATATGAAACAACAGTTGACCTCGATCCGCTAGACAAAGACCAAACACTTTGGCTATGGGACCATTTTGAAAACATTCTTCTTTGAGAGGATTCCAGCTTTGAGACCCAGAGTCATCTCAACCATCAGTAGCCCGCAGGACCCAAGAATTGCCCGTTGGGCAGACATGATGAAGAGACTGGGGGGTAGTGAAGTACCCCGGACCACCTGGGACGATGAGTTCTTCCTGTGGTGGGGAGAACAAATCATCGCAGTGGACGACTATCCCTATGCCGAGATGGACTTCCGTGGAGATCCAGATCTAGTTCTTCCACCAGGCACAGCATGGGGAGCAGTCGGTAAGTTTTTGCAAAAAATTTTGACTTATATAATTTTTTTGTGGATTTTTCAAATATGTATGAAAAATGAAAAACAAACATGTTTTTGATTGGATTCATAATGACTGACAATAAAAAATGATCATGTTTCAGATGTTGGACCAGTACGACCTGAGGGTCTCCCACGCCATAAGCGTCGCAGGGGCGAGGCAGAGACAGTGGATTCAGACAGGACACTCCTGGTCGTGCAGAGAAAATTGGAGGGATTAACCCTCCAAATCCCTATGGCTGTCGTGGAGGACTTGCCTGAAGCCATCCAGAGACGGGTAGTAGGAGTACCCCGAGACTGGGTTAGATTATTCCGCCGTGTGGCCACTGCAGTTATGTTCTATAGGAACACGACTTCTGGGCAGGGACCTCAGGAGTAGACGATTTTATATATTAGATGACTGTATATTCTTTTTTGAGACTGAACATGATGGGGCATAAGCCCAAGTTTTGTACGGCATTTATGGATCCAAATTTTGTAAAGTTGTTTGACACTCCGATGATATATATACAACGATATTTGATGTGATGTGATAAATGTATCAAATGTATGATGTTTTTGATGATTAAAAATTTATTGAATTGAATGATTAATATGCCAATCCAATGCTTGATTAGCTAATGAGTCAGCAAACCAATTGTCAGCTCGAGGAATATGAATGAATGTTAAAAATTGAAATGACCTTTGTAACAAACGTACCCTCAAGAACAATCGTAATAAAAAAGGATCTCGTACTCGATAAGTGTTGTTCAACTGCGACACCACCAGCTGAGAGTCCAAGAACACTACCAACGAATCAACACCCAAAGATATTGCCTCCGAGAGTAGATGAATGACTGCAGTGTATTCTGCTACATTATTGGAAGTAGGACCAATGCAGACTGCTCTTGATACTAACAGCTGACCGGATGGATAATGAAGCACCCAAGCCACGGAAGCTAAGTTCCGGGTGTGTCTACTAGCACCATCGGCGAAACCAAAATGACTCATGACATCCAACACAACCTACCAAAGCAGATAGAAAACATCACCAACTCATCAAAGATCGAAAATCAATCAGATATGTACAAAACAAAAACTACAAATATATACAAAAGCAACATGCTAGGCGGAAGCCTAGGCATAATACTTCTTCAAATAGAGCCCATTTCGGGGCTCCAGCAACTTGTTCCCTTCGAAATCAACCAAGGTATAAGCTCCTTTCTTAAGGACTTTTTTAACGATATAGGGGCCATACCACATAGATTTAAACTTTCCTGCCCCCAAGGCATCTTTTTCTTGGGCATAGACCAAAACAAGGTCACCTTCGGAAAAGACCCTAGGCTTAACCGCCTTATCGTACTGAACTTTGACTCGGTTTTTATGCGCTTCATTCATCGTGGCGGCATCTCGACACTGCTCATCGATATGTTCCAGATGAAGAAGCCGCTCTGCCAGACTAGAAGTGTCAGGAAGAAGCTCAACAACTAATTTAAGGGAAGGAATCTCGCATTCAATGGGAAATACGGATTCCACCCTGTGCACTAACTGAAACGGAGTAAAGCCAGTTGCAGTTTTCACTGACGTCCTGTATGCCCAAAGTGCAGGATATAGCATAATATGCTAGTTGGATCTATGTTTATCAATTGTCCTTTGAAGAATTGTCTTCAAGGATTTATTCACGGCTTCCACTTGCCCATTGGCTTGAGGATAATATGGAGATGAATGCTCCTGCCGGAAACCCAATTTGAGAGCCAACTCAGCCATCATACTATTCTGAAAGTGACTGCCATGGTCAGTGACAATCTCTCTAGGTATACCAAAACGAGCAATAACCTGGTTGAAAAGGAACAGAGCTGCAGTCTCACCATCATTCCCAAAAGTAGGCATAGCCTCGACCCACTTAGTGAAGTAGTCTACTGCTACAATAATGTACTTGTGACCTTTTTCCGAAGGCGGGTTACAAGTATTAAAATCAATACCCCACTTTGTAAAGGGACCGACAGTAACGACTGGAAAAAGCGGAGCTGGATGAGCGCGCATTTTTCGAGTATACACCTGACAAGGATGACACTTTTTGACCGATTCAATACAATATTTAAAAATCGAGGGCCAAAAGTATCCAGCACGCAAAATATTTTGGGCTGTAGCAAGCCCAGATAAATGACCCCCACAAGCTCCACTGTGAGAATCATTGAGCACAGCCTCAGCTTCTTCGAAAGTTAAGCAGCGTCTTAGGATTGAATCAACCCCTCGACGGTACAAAGCATCACCAATAATCAGATAATTCTTGGCTAAGTGACGCAACTTACGACGCTCATCTTTCAAAAAAGAAGAGGGAAACTTTGCAGTATGGAGATACACAATGATATCCCCATACCAAGGATCTTGTGGAGAGATTAGAAACAAGTGTTCATCCGGAAAGGACTCATCATATATCATCTCCTCTCCACAAGGCAACTCTGAGATCAATTCCGCAAAAACTAATGACTTCTTGGATTTGGCAGACATGAACTCGAGATCAAATTCTTGTAAAATCACAATCCATCTATTATATTTGCCCCCAATCACTCGCCTGCTGAGGACAAACTGAAATGGATTGGCAGCTGCCAAGACATAAGTTTTGCGAAGAATAATGTAATGTCGGAGTCGCTGCACAGCATGAACTGCTGCTAAGGCTAACTTTTCTATCGGGGTGTATCGCAGTTCAGGTCCTACCAGTCCTCGACTAAGGTAGTAAATAACATGCTCAGCAAGAGCATCATCCTCCTGAATTAGAACCATACCAATGGTAGATTCTGCTGTAGCCAGATACAAAAGAAAATCTCTGCTATAATCGGGTGGACTCAGTAAAGGAGCAGAGGTCAATGCCTTTTTCAAAGCATCGAACGAGCGTTGAGCATAGTCGTCCCAAAGAAAAGGAACTCCTTTCTTCAACAGTCTCATATATCCCTTTGTAATCTCAACATAATTGACGATAAACCTCCGAAGAAAATTAGACTTTCCTTGGAGACTTTGAAGCTGACGGATGGAAGACGGGGGAGGCAACCGAAGTATTGCCTCAACCTTGAAGGGATCTACCCTTATCCCTTCCCTAGACAAAATGAATCCCAATAGCCGACCGGATGTAACCGCGAAAACGCACTTGTTCGGATTCAATTGAATTTTATAAAAATGACATCTTTCAAATATTTGCCGAAGGTGACCTGGATGATCCATCCTCTTTCGAGAATGAGCAGCTAAATCATCTAAGTATGCCTCGATAATCTTCTTGATGTCGTGGAAGGCATAAGACATGGCCCGCTGAAAGGTAGCTCCAGCATTTTTAAGACCAAAAGGCATTTTCTTATATGCAAACGTACCCCAGGGACAAATAAAAGTAGTCTTATGTTGATCTTCTGGACGGATAGTAATTTGATTATATCCAGAGAAACCGTCCATGAAGGAGAAAATCTCGTTACCGGCACACTCGTCAATAATCTGATCGATGAAAGGTGTGGGGTAATTATCTTTAGGACACGCCTTATTCAGGTCTCTGAAATCGATGCACACTCGAATCGTTCCTTGATTTTTATCTACCGGAACGGGGTTTGAAACCCATTCAGTCAGAGGAACTGGGAAAATGAATCCCGCCTTAAGCAGCTTTTCAACTTCAGCTTTGATAGCTGCTGCCTTCCTAGGATTAACCGGACGAAGTTTTTGCCTGACCGGCTTAGCGTTTTCATACGTCTTGATCTCATGCTGGACTATAGATGGGTCTATGCCAAGAATTTCCTCATCAGACCAAGCAAAAACATCCCTATACTCTTTGAAGAGCTCGGTATAGATTTGAACCTCTTCATGGGAACATTCAGCTCCAATGAAAACGTTCTCGATAATGATGGGATTCCTGGAGATGTTCACCGGGATAGTAGGAGAAATCACAGCCATGTTCCCTTCAGCATAAACCTGTGCTGGTGCTAAGGGGCTCAAGACTGGGTGAACAGGTCCAGGAGACTGAGGACTTGGAAAGCTTGTTTCGACTTCGCTCAAGTCAGGTAGGAAGTAAGACCGATGATGCAAGTCATCCCACGGTCTCTCTATACCTGTCATTGCTTCCAGGATGGCCTCTTCGGATGGAAGAGTGGTATCTAGACAATCCTGGGCAGAAGAAGAAGTAAGCGTCCAAGCCGGAGCCACATCACCATCCAACTCTTCCGGCGAAAGAGGAGCTGGATCAGACTCTGCAGTGTCAACAACAGACTGATATGCAATCTCAGCTGCAGAAATTGGAAATGCCATTCCACCCACTTGCCCTTCCTCCAATGTGGCAGTTGGGGAAGGTAAGGTCCAAGGGTCCGAAAAATAATGAGTTCGAAATAACTCTCTTCGAAGGGGAGCCTTGGAGGATGAAATAGCATTAATAGACACCTTAGGAGGAGGAAGATCGAAAGAACCCATCAGGGAAGAATACATTCCAACTCCTAGATTCTCAACAGGCGCCTTGGTATTATCCAACTTAGGAACAGATGAGTCAGAAGGCGCATCCAGGTCTACAGGAGGACAGTCCAGTTGATCCACTGTGACAATCCTCCCTTCGTGGGGAAAACATACAATTCGAAATAGTGAGGATGCAATGGCATCCATCTCATATATCCAGTTCCTCCCCAACAGAAGGTTGTAGTCCAAGGCTGCATCCACTACCTCAACCTCTATGTTAACGGTTTTGCCCCCAACACAGATGGGCAAAGCCGGGACAATACCATGGGGTCTGTGAGAATGACCATCGAACGCAGTAAGAACAGTGCTAGATGGAACAACTTTGGGAGATCCAAGTGTCTTCCAACATGCGAGAGACATCACGCATGTAGAAGCACCCTCATCAACAACCGTTCGAAAGATATTGCACTTCCGATACGACGATTTAATATGAAAAGCCATGTGATGAGGAAGTCTCTTCTTAAAATTAGTCATATCAAAAGTAATCAGAAGAGAATTTTTCGGATCAATAGCCCCAATGGCAGTGAGCAAAGCACTGCGCTGAGCCGGACAAGACTGGAGTACCTCTAAAGCTGACATAGCACAAGGACTCTGCGCCAGATCTTCTACAATCGAGTAGTTCTGGGAAGCCCTCGCGTTCGGATTAATCGTTGATCGCTTAGAAGATGATTTGGGCATCCGAGGCATAGACTCAACAGTGGGCTTCGCAATGTGAAGCGGCTCAGTAGCATCAGGAACTTCCTTAGCTTTTGAAGATTCCTCTCCTCCATAATCACGGGATCTCGTAGCGACATCCATGTGAGCACTCATCATAAAGATGTTCGATGGAATTTCCCCTTCCTGGGTACCTCCAGAGGAAGCCCTAGGATTTTGGTTCGCGCCAACAACTAATTGCTGCCCTTGGGGAAAAGGGTTTGTTAACACAGCCTGGGAACTAGAAGAACCCTGCTGGGATAACAGGCGCTGAGCATCCTGAATTTTAGGGCAAAGGTGTGTGAGATGGTCTCCAACACAAAGCTTGCATGGAAACTTCACTTTCTTTTTCTCCTTTTGACCCTCACCAACACGCTCGTTGGTTTTATTTGCATTTCCCTTCCCATTCTTGCCCTTCTTCTTGTTATTTCGTCCTTTCTTCTTCCCATCGGATTGTTGATTTCCTTTGGGCTCAGAAGTTTGGACAGCATTTATGGACAAAGACTGGGAAGGTGATGAATCAGCAGGCACAGCCTGACCAGAAGGAGCAGATTGTAAAGACAACTGCTGCAATTGAGAAAGCAGGCTGGCTGCACTACTATTGACCGATCCGACAAGCCCGTCACCATGCGAACCAGGTTTGGGTTTCGATAAATCCAATTTGGAGCGAGGAGCATTGGGCAAACACGCAGGCACCCCACCGAGAATAGATCGCTCTAACCGCCGGGCCCTGTGTACCATTTCGCCGGAAAATACCCCAGATAGGGATACATCTTTTGAAATATCTGACTGCAGAGATTTCAAAAACCACTCGAGAAGAAATTCACCTGGAATATGAGCTTTGATAAGCCTCTTCCTTCTCCTCCATTCCTGAATGTGATCAGAAATGTGAGTTGCCTCATCCTGCTTAAAATTAGCCAGGAGTTCGGTCCCAGCCTCATATCTGACAGGCAACTGAAAATGGTTCAGAAATGTGACAGCCAACTCTCCAAATGTAGCGAAACTGCCCCCAGTGAGCTCGATATACCATTTGGCAGCGTTTCTAGTTAGGGTGCGTTGAAATAATCTCAACCTAATCGAATCATCGATCAGGGAGTTCGAAGAACACCATAAGTGGAAAGTGGTGATGTGGTCCGCCGGATCCTCTCCATTCTTACCTTCAAACTTTGGAATGTCTGAAGGAACTTTGGTCGGGACCGGAGGCCACCCCGGACTATAACGAATCGGGTCATTAGTCAACTTCGACAAATCTGGCAAGTTTAACGTTGCCAGAAACGGTAAGTGAGGCGGAGCCTGAGGATTCCATCCTTGGTGGGACGGATTCCCAACATTCTGAAAAGAATAGCCTAGATTTGATGAGGCACTAGGCTGCCAGGAAGGACTCGTAGAAAACGGAGAAGAACCTCCTCCCCACGCCGAGTTACCAAAACCCAGACCAGTTCCCCCCGCTGAAGTGTTAAATGAAGAGGAGAGCCCCTGATAGGGGTTCCATGCATTAGATAGAGGAGAAAAGGTATGATAAGCACTCGAAGAAGGGAAAGAAGCATTCCCTTGATGACCTGCGTAAAACTGGTTCCCTGCCCCAGCCGTAGTAAAGACAGGATTCCATCCCGTAATAGTAGTCGAACTTTGCCCCCGGACAAAGTTGGAAACTGCACGGAAATTTAGGACGTGGAAATGACCTAAAGTTGGACAGGAATGTCCGGTCCCAAGGGAAACCACGAAAGGAAAGGCGATCCACTAAGCCATGTTAGACATGGGCGTAGAAACAGTGACAGCGAAAAGGTAATTGTTCGTATCCACAATGAATACCCGAACGAGGACCGAATGAGGAAGCATGTGCTTGGTGGAACTGAGAACCAAACACAGCGGCACTACAGAAGCAATGAAGATGAGACAATAGTGCCCCACCTTCAACGAAAGCGGGAGTACGAATACTGCGGCACTCACGGCGAAGCCGCGTTCCGTCGTGGCCATCGAAAGATAAGAATGATACGGAAGATCCGGCGGTCTCTCAGACTCCGGTCCGATGTACTGAACAACAAACAGATAATCAGGAGGAAGAGGAGATGGACCTGTAGCAGGAGGCTCAGGTATATCTTCGATTTGAAAATCTTCTTCCTGAGGAAACAAAACTCGCGAGGTGAGCAGAACGCTCCTCTCGGGACCGACACCGGAATCAGCTACGAAACCTTCAGACCTCTGTGGAGGATCACTCTCCACTGCGTCAGACGCCACAGGGTGGTAACCACCTGCTAAATCACTCCTACGCCTTCTCGAAGAAGGCTCTGGACTCTCGGGAGATAACCCCCGGATTCTCCTCGAACGTCGAGGCGCTTGATCAGCCACTTTTATAGATTTTTATAAATTAGACTCAAAAAAGTGAAAAGCTAGGCAAGCTAGGAGCAAAGAGCACTCTCTAAAATAAAAATCCCTGAGAAACAGCAAGCAAACAGCCTCCAAGTATTTCCGCTCCAGGTGGTGAGGACCGGACACCAAAATACAGGAAAGCGAAGTATAGGGCCTTCCGAAAGCAGTCTGGGATGATTAGGGCCCAGAACAACTAGCGAAGGTATCAGAAACAGTTACGCCGACCTCCTAACGAAAGCCTTTGCCGGCTCAAGCACCCAAGCTTCGCAAGGGCACCCCCCAGAAGTACTGCTGAAAGTGATGCGACGTCTGCCTCAGGTACCACGGGTATTCCCCCCCGCAGTCACCTGTGTGGAACCTAGGAGTGGCAGCTATGGACACCAATCCGTATCAGAAGCTGGGCGGAACGGTCTTGAGGTCAGATTCAGCTAATCGGAGGGGGGGTATCCCTCTTCTCAACCTTCACTTCCCCTTGCGCTTGACTCTCGGATGAGAGCTTTCCCAGTCCACCTCACGGAGTTGGATTTCACTCAATTAATCAACTTCTATGTTTGTTTGAGCGACCTTGGAGAGTTAACTCTCCACTCACCTATTCCAAGGCCCTACAACCTAGCTAGTTGGTGATTGACACTTAGAAAACTTGCTAGTTGATTTTAGATTAAATCGCTTATTTTAAGGGCTGTTATATTAAGTCACAAGGATATGGAGATGAAACGTATGGTGTTTTTGACGCAAAATAAATTAATAAAAACTTTACTACATGCACATGCAGTTCTTTGTCTTTCGATGAAAAGTAATCTCTATACAGCTTCTACGAGACTAAAAATTGTATTTTTCTTTTCGAATAGAAAACTCACACTCACAAAAACTAAGAAGCTAACTAAATGCTGAAATGCACCTAATGCAAATCACTACAAGCATGTAAATCCTAAGATGCAAAAAATCTCTTAAAACAGATTGAAATTTCCCAAAAAGCTCCTTCAGTTTTAACTCTTCTTTGGTTGCCCAAAAAGCTAGTCCTCGAAATCAAGGACTCTTAATATAAGACACCCAAAAATCACTTACAAATAAGAAGAAGAAATCAATGACAACTCTTCCTCAAAATCAAGCCAAAAACTAGAAGCAACAAACCTCAAAAAAGCTCCAAAAGATATGGCAAAACGAAAATGAAAATGCAACAAAAAAAAAAAAAACAAGACAAAATGTTTTTTGAGTTTTTGAAATGCAAAAACAAAAAGGAAAACAAATCTTTTTTGAGCTTTTTAGTTTTATAAAGAAAGAGCCCGAAAAGACCAAGCAAAACTATCAAAAGCCAAACCAAACAGGACCGAATTTCAAGCACAAACTTCAACAATGCTCCCAAACCTTATAAAGCTAACTAATAGCAAGATCAATAAGAGCAACGGAAGGCAAGAAAACTCAGACACTCAGTCTAGACAAATAGTGCAAACTCGTCGCAAACAAAAACTCCAAAGAAGCAAGAAAAGCTCTCCGAAAATTGCAACAAAAACCTAGCCTATGGAACTCAAGAAAACCAATCAAAAACGAAGCAAAAATCGTAATGCAAAGCTCAACACAAAGATAGGAGCGAGTAAGTGAGCAGAAGCTCTCTGTTCTGATAAAGCATAACAGCCAAGAATGCTCAGAAAGCGATCTTGGAACTCAATCCAGAAGTGCCAGCACCAGAAACAACACTTTGCCAAAAATACTAGTTTTCAATCAAACTAAAGAGAGAAAAGACATGAAACCACTTCCTTCACACTCCAGTAAGTACAGAGACACTGTAGAAACAGGCCTCCACAGCCAGAAAGGACCAAAAAGTCAATAAACCCAAAAATTCAAAATCTGCCTAGGTATACGCTACTTCACAGTTATGCAACCAGCGTGCATACGCGTCTGTGCTAAGGGAAACTCGCGTATACGCGGGTCCCTTTAGACAAACTTGCGTGTATACGCGACTGTGTGCAGAAAAAAGAGCATATACAAAGAAAGATAATGAAAAAACAAAAGGACAAGCCTGGGAAAGACACCAAGACTTCAGACTGACTGCAAGAAAACAAACTGGACTGCAAAAGACAGAAAAAACTGTTGGCAACCTACCAAACAGCTGAAACAACCCAATAGGAGAATCACAAGAATGTGATCCCCAGCGGAGTCGCCAGTTCTGTTTCAGGGAATTAACACCCTAGAGGTTGGTTGGGATTCAACCTCCACAGAGCAGGGGCGTACTACTTAACAGAGACTCACTGACATGCACGTTCGAAAAACTAAATAGAGTAGAATGAAAGTTACCGTAGGTCCTACGGTTGAAGTAGATCACGCGGGTCCAAACCCCGTGACCGTCCTTCCTTCTTAACCTGAAAAACAAGAAGAAACCAGCACAAAGGACAGGTTGTACAGCATATATATACTCTAAATGTTAGTGATATTCATATAAAACATTAAATAAATCATAATGAATGCTTGTATAACAAATATTCTCATACATATAAGCATACACTAACACGTTTATTTCAGGAACAGCATGGTACTTCTGTATTATAAATAGCATGTACAAAAGTAACGAGTGGAGTGATCACCTGATCCTTCCATGGCCTTCACAGACCGTCCTCCGGATCCGTCCATCCCTTGCCTCGCTAAGACTCCTTCCAAACTGGTGCATACGAGATGTCATATAAAGGGATGTGCATCTCAAGGAAAAAAGGGTTTCCTATAATGAACTGGGAAAGTGCAGGAGGCACGGGGAATCAGACTTGGATAGGGAATACCAAGAGAGTATAATATCAATAAATTCTCTCTCTCCCTTAGGCCATACACATGAGGGGTTTTTATAGTCCCTCCAAGTAGTTTCAACAGTTGGAAACAGTTGACCACGTGCTGGGGTGGTTGAACTACCTGAGTAACCATCGACAGCTGAAAATAGGGAATAATTATATACTTTCATCCATTTAATGGCATCATGAAAATTTCATTTGATTTCGCGTATAATTGAGGTTATGACACAGACATAGTAATATGGGATTTGTTTTTAAGTGGCTTGATCTGTAAGATAGGTGCTAAAGCCATAAAGCAATCGTGAATCATGTGAGGTGAGAAATAGTGCTATAACACTGGAAGCCCATCTCAGTCCAAAGTGAGCTGATTAATTAAAGCTGGGGAACTTAGCCATTCTTAAAGACCTTCATCTATGGACCCAAATGATGGAGAAAGCTGGTCCTCCTTCCATTTGGCTCTCAGTCATTCATGATGAGCCGGTTACTGCGGCTATTTCTGTGCTACTTGGTGAATTATATTGGATTACATCGGAGCCATGGGGAGAGTGATGTTCCTCCTCCTCCGCTTGTTACTGGCCCTCTTGAAATTGAAAGGCCCAGTGCTGAATCTGTTGTACGACCACCATCCAAAGGTGTACTTAGCAAGTCTTCTTGTAATCCCAACGCTCGTGCCGCTCACCATTACAATATTATTAAGGATTTGGCTCAGGTTCCTTCCGCAATGTCTGTGTTAGAAGTACTTTAGAGTTTTCCATCTCAATGGAAATATTTGTTATCTCCAGTTGGCGGGATTGATCCTACTGATACTAGTCTTCTTGCTTTCGATTTAGAGAATTTCGTTCCATGACTTCCACATCATATTGTGCTCATTTTTGAAGTTGTTTTTAATGGTCTCGAAATCCATCAAGAATTTTTGGATGAGGGTGCATCAACCTGTGTCATTTCATCTTCGTGCTAGAAAGGTATTGGTTCTCCAGCCCTGAATTCATCCCCAAATGACCTTGAAGCATTTTATGGAAGAGAATCAAAGCCTTTATGTGTTCTCGCTAGTTTACTGATTTCTTTGAAAGGGAAGATAGTCAATGTTGAGGTAGAAGTATTTGATGCTAAACTCAATTATAATCTTCTCCTTGGTCACAGTTGGACTCATACCATGCTATGCGTTTTTTCCACTTTCTTCTGTGTTTTGAAATTTCCGCACGAAGGAAAGATTGTTATTTTTTATCAATTATCCTTCTTCACCACTTCTTCTGAGGACAATGTTCCGTATGTGGATAATATTCCTACTCCCTACAAGAGCGTAGGGCCAGGCCTTTTCAAGGATCCTTCCCTCATGGGTATTTTTCCTCTTCCTCCACCAAACATTGTTTAGATCAATATGATATCTCGGTGTGATGACCCATGGATTATTCCTTCGCCTGAAAATATTGATTCCTTCAGAGATTCGATGATGTTGAGTCCAACTGAGATTGACTATTTTGAACTCATTGCAGCTTCAGAAACTTCGTCTTCTGATTATGCTCCTTTGAGCATGTCTCTTGAATTTTATTCTCAATCCCCCTAGCTTATCGATTTGGATTCACCTGATCCTTTGAAAGAAGTGTTTCCCTCCAATGATGTCATCATGGAAACTATGCCTCTCGAGGATCTACCGTGGGATGATGGTCATCATTGTTCCTCATTCATGCCTGGCCTCGGGGCCATGTCTACTTGTCTTGAGCATTTTTCATCTCAGGTTCCTTCTCCTCCACTTCAAATGCCTATTTTGACACATGACGTATTTACAAAAGGTAACTTGAGTAATATTACATAGGCGATGCCTATTGAAATTTCCATTAAACCGAGAATTTTCAAGAACATCCACATTGGGGTCACTTGTTCTTCCAATGAAGTACAAGTTTATACTAGCCTTTTCTTCGAGTTCCGTGATGTCTTTGCATGGTCGTACGAGGAAATTATCAGCATTGATCCTATTATGGTGGTGCATGAAATACCTACTTACCCTGGCTCGAAGCCTGTTCGCCAGTGTCTTCGTCTGGTGCACCCTAAAAAAACTGGTGCCATTAAAGGTGAAGTTGAAAAGCTTCTCAGAGTTGGTTTCATTTATCCAATTCCTTTGAAAAAATGGGTCTCTAATATTTTTTCTGTAGATAAGAAACAAGGAACCATTCGAGTCTGTGCTGATTATCATGATATTAATCAGACTTGTGCAAAGGATAATTATCCTACTTTTATCAATCAAATCATTGAAGACTGTGCCGAGAGTGAGAATTTTTCCCTCATGGACGGTTTTTCTAGTAATAATCAGATTAAAATTCTCCAAACTGATCAACATAAGACTGCCTTCATCTATCCTTGGGGTGCTTTCGCATATATGAAATTCCCTTTTGGCTTAAAGAATGTCGGGGCTAAATTTCAGCAAGCGATGTCGTATGCTTTTCACGATATTTGTCACATCATTCAGACTTATCTAGATGATCTTCCTGCTCATTCATCTAAGCATAGGGACCATCCTGACCATATTTGTTATATTTTTCTTCGTTGTCGACGTTACAATATTCGGCTTAATCCACACAAGTGCGTCTTCTGCATTGATTCTGGTAGACTCTTAGGGTTTATCATGTCAAAATACGAAATTCACCTTGATCCACTCAAGGTTGAGGCTATTATCAATATCCCCTCTCCCTCCTTGTTGCATCAGTTGCAGAGTTTGCAAGGGAAGGCTAATTTTCTATGCCATTTTATACCTAACTATGTAGAAGTGGCTAAAGGATACACACGATTATTAAAGCAGGGCGTCCCATTCTGTTGGGATTGTTAGTGTCGGTATCTTCATCCCTCCATCAGAGATCAAATTTCTCTTGTTGCATTGCATATTAGGTGTCTCATTCAGTCAGCTGCATTCCATTAGGAGCATGGATCATCTAACGGTAGTGGCTTTTTTCTCATGTCCCTCATGTCCCTTACCTGCTGGCATATTTCTGTTCATTAAAATCATTTGCAGTCATTTTCAGTCTCATAGTTTGCAAAGAGTCATTTTTAGGGTCTTAGTCTCATTAGGTCTAGGGTTTCATTAATCAGGTTTTCAGAATGCCTAATAATGGTCAACAGGCACATGAGGATTTTGAAATAAGGTTTCAGTGCTAAAATCTCATCATCATATGCTTAGTAATGATTTTTCTTCAAAACAGAGTTTTGAAGAAAAATAGAGTTTTTCATCTTTATGTATAAATGTAATGTGATTTCAATTTTTTTTAGTTGTAATAGTACTTTCACTGGCAACCCTGGTCGCCTTTGTCAAAGCTCCAGCCATCCATTCCCTGCAGGACAAACAGAAAGCTCATCATTCAGTTAAAAATCCAAAATGAAGCAAAACAGAGTTTTTGCAAAGTGTCAAAAATTTGAAACATTGCAAAGTGGGTTTTTTTTTAAAGAAGAATTAAAATCCTTGGTATATATATCATTTTTATGTTTCAAGACTTCATTTTAATGCCAATAAGATAGTAGTGAACCAAGGATAACCCGTGAAGAGCAAAAGAAAGCATTTGAAGGAAGACTTTGTAAAATTTCCCTGCGCGACGCATTGGGCAGGCGTGACGCATTGGGTCTGCCCCCATTGTTGTGAAATTGTTCATGCATGACGCACTGAAGCTGCGTGATGCATTGAAGTTGCACAACACACTGGGTTTGTTGTGCGACACATATGGCAACAAGCAAATTCATTGCCATGTCTTCCAAATCTTCAAATCAACTCAGTCCCTCTTTGTTCAAGTAAGTCATGCAAACTCTCCATTGTCCATGAACCGATGTTTTGTGTTGTTTATGAGAATTTAAATACAAAAAAAAAATCAATATAAACCTATTATATTGTTTGAAGAATGCTCCTTTAGTGTTTATGAAATTATTTTTGTGCCTATCACTTCCATTCTCCACCTTATTTTTTCCCTCATCACTGTTTATCTTGTTACAACAGCCCATTTTCCTATTCCCTTATATCCCTAAAGCACTCATTTCCTATCCCATTCCCATTATTCCACATCCCAATTATGAATTTTCCCAAACCCCAAGGCTATCCCTAGAAATCAAGTGACTGCCCCAAAACTCTTCAATTTATAGATTTCACTTGGTAATATTCCATCATTTCCACCACCCTATCCCTCCATAGTCCCTCCCATATTATCACATATTTGGCAATAAAACCAAAGACATCAAACTTCTCATATACATCCAAGACAACATAGAATTTGGAAATCATGGAGACCGATACATCTTATGATCGAGACAGTGACTCCACAACTAAATTGCATGCACCTAGAAGACCTCATAAGAGTGGCAGACATGTGAGGGAGGAGCCCACTTCATTGGCTGAATTGCAGGCTTGTCCCTGATGAAACCTGCCAATGAATTGCAGGCTTGGCCTGACGAAACCTACCGCTTTGCTACTCTGGTTATTTAAGCACAGAAAAAGCGGGTCAAAGCTCATTTTGACCATTCAGTTTCCCCTCGTTCTTTCGTTGAAGGAGATCTCATCCTCCTGTATGGCCAAGCCCATGATAAGCTAGGGGCAGGAAAATTTCAACCCATGTGGAATGGGCCCTACATTATTAAACATGTGTTGCAAAATGGGGCCTATGAGCTCATTGATTACAAAGGTCATCCTCTAGAACAACCCAGAAATGGGTTGTATGTCAAAAAATATTATGCATGAGTCATTCATGCATGATTTGTGTACATAGGTGTTTTTTTTCATTTTTTTTACATGTTTTGATTTGGTGTTCTTTGCAAGCATTTTCCTGCTTATTGGGTCTTGCTTATTTGTGAATATGTATATCACCCCTTATGTCGGTTTCGCGAATGGTGCTTCCTGCAGTACCAGGAATTTGTCTTTAGCAGCCTCGGTAAACTATGATCCTGCTGGTGAGTTGATAGAACTGCAAGGTATTTTCTAGGATGGACTACAAACAATGTCGCTAAATATAGTGTTGTCCTTGAACTATTAAACGAGGCAATCAACCTTGGCATACACCCATTTCTTGTAAATCTAGTTTCACAACTTATTGTTCTGCAACTCAATGGTCATTATTCGGTCAGAAACCCATACATTCTGAGATTGTATTTACGTATTCGTTTGTTGGAAAGATATTTTTATTTTATCACATATCAACATATTCCTAGACGAATGAATGCATTAACTGATACAGTGGCTAACATTGTATTAGATAGACATTTGCATAATTTGTAAAATCATCATCATATGTAAAAGATCCATGTAGGAAAATAGATGCATATATATATATATATATATATATATATATATATATATATATATATATATATATATATATATATATATATATCGAGTGTTTGCATCAGTGTGCATCATAAATTCAAAATATATGTGTGTTTCTATTACATCCTAAGACACCATGTCTCTCAAAATATGCAGATATAAAGCCTAGGTGTCTAATCGGTGTGATTCTCATGGTAGCATGTCACTGCCCGTACGAGTCGCCTCAATAAGCGGTGAATGCGGCTTGGCACCCCTACAGTATATCTCTGGTAGGCATGAGGAACATCGTCGAATCGTGCATAGTCCGGGACTCCACATGTGATTTCCTCTAGGTTGCACATGATCTCCTCTTCATCGCTTCCCTCACCATGAGGGTTGAAATCGTAAGGGATTTGCCTCGCTATCAGAGACATACCTGCAGGTCTCTCTAGGCCAACATCTGCAAATGAATGGATTTAATGTCACAACATACATAATTAAAAAAAATCTCATAACACTCATGAAAATTAAAAAAGAGTCTTACCAAAATCTCCATCCCCTTCCTCTCCCTCTGGGAGTGGGAGGTCCAGATCACCAGTAAAATCTGTTCCAAAGTAGAGCCAATCCTCCACGACAATCAACTGTTGGCAGAGCCAATCAAAAAACTCTGATCTCCAAGACATTTGTTGACCGCCTCCTGCCCTTGGCATTAGAGCTGCCCATCTGGCCATCCATGGTTCCCTTGCTGGTGGTGTTGGGACTATGACCTCCTAACACCGAAAAATTGGTAGTCGTTTCAAGAAGAACGATACCAGGATAGACCCATAACCAAATTGCTTCAATTTGGTCTTCTTGCATTTTGTTAACTAGTGTTTCATGTTTATTATTATGGCCTCTGCCCAGTTGTAGATGGTCAGTGTTAAGAGGTCTACAGAAATAAGCAACTATGTCTTTGTTGCTTCATGTGGTGCTTGCGATCCCGCTGCTCGTGTGATGGTATGTAGCACTACCTTTAGTGCCAAGTCTGGGATAGTTTGGATATCAACTTTCCCACTTCATGTTCCCTTCCATGCCCCTAGGAATGCCCTGTCAATCACCATGGACATGCTCTCCATGCAAGGCCAGGTGCCAGTTAGGATCGGTGCTGCTCCCCTCCGCGATAATCCTTTTATGAAGTAGACATCAGAAACATCAATCTCAAGTTCCTGATCTCGAAGGATGAACTTTTCCTGATTCTCATCCCATATACTAATCAAATACTGTTGAAGCTTCGGTTGAGCTCGGAGACACGGTGTTATAGAATTTATTCATTCCACAGTCTCTGAGAGCTTCCATGCATCTCTCATTTTCCATGGCAAGCTCGTCCTCTTCACTGTGTTCCTGTTCTTTCCATTCGATTACACTTTTGCCACTTTCTACCTACAAACATGTTCATATGGATAGTATTAGCCATTTTTGAAGCTTGGATTTGTAAAAAATTGAGTATTTAACTTGCATTTTTTGTACAAAAATGGTTTGCATGGTTGGCGTAATTGTTTCCCAAATAGTCGTGCCAATGGGCGTGCCCTAGTTCAAAAAAATGGGCAATTGGCGTGAGTCTGTGCTCGAAACCCGCGCCAACCGCTGTGCCCTAAAATTTGCATTTCCTCCCCCAGAAATCAAAATTGGAGGTTGTCGGAAGTAAAACATGACTTAAAATGAAGGAATGGATATCAGTTCTTACCTGGATCTGACAGATTTGAGATTGGTCTGCTGGATCGTCCACTCTCGTCGCCATAAGATCACACTGTAAAATGGGTAACTATTGCTCCACAAGAGGTAAAAATGTGAAAAGTAATTATTTTTACCTTTTTTGGCATTTTATAACTTTCAATAACCATAATTAGGTTTTAAGACATGTTTTTCGATTATTTTATTATATTATTTTCGAGAAATTGGTTTTGCACATATCTCTTGTGCAACGACAGGTTTTCAAGCCATCGTGATGAAGTAATGAGTTATATTTTATACTTTTTCGGACTCGGTAAAAACATGAAAAATTCACTACTGGAGTCATCTTTCAGCTCTTTTCTGACTCTCTAAAATTGAAAATATTGTCGAGACTCTTGTCGTTTGGAGTTCGTTAAATGGCTGCGAAGCAATATCTACCCAGTATACATTTACCCCTTTTTTGGGCTGGGATAGATTATTTACAAAAAAGGAATACCTTAGCCTATCGCGACTAAGAGGTTCTCTCAGACACAGTTTTCTACCTTTTTCGATCTAAGAGACTATTCATGAAAAGGGCCATGATGGAGTTTTCTTTTCTTCCTTCTTTTCAAACTCTCTAAACATGAAAAGATGTCGAGTTCTCCCTTTATCAGACTCGTTAAAACCTGATGACATTGGACTTCGTCGCCATGAAATTACTCGAGTTTCTCCTTCCTAGGGCTCGTAAAATGTACTAGGTTGGATTTGTCCGAAGGAAAAACTTACATCACAAGCATATTTTATGCCCTTCAAGCTTGTTTTAAAAAATAATTGGGGTACTCGCTAGAAATGGTGGGGGGAAATGGAACCAAGTTTTAGTTATGTTGGCAGTATGTCGCTCTTGAATATGGAACTTGCCTGCATTCGTGTCAGGTTTGGGCTATCTCACTTCGTCATTTTTTGCCTCCATGGGTTTGGGTAATCTCTTTTGAACTCTCATCTGCTCTTTGCCACATCATCATGACCTCAGATCCTTTGATGTCAAATACTGCCAAATCCAATGTCGTGTCGCTGATATGTTCAAGAGAAGTTTGCCTCTACAGTTCTCAACCTCTCTCGGATTATCTATTGGTTCTGCTTCACTATTATTATGTTCCTTTGTCTCGTATCGATGATGTTGGAAACATTATGGTCCACCTTTGATCAGGTCACTTCCTATCAACTTCATCTCATTATCCAGGAATTTGATCTCGAGACTCCCTTTTGGTACATTGGAGCCTGCATACCTCAATGGCAGGTTTTTCGCATTCGACGCAAGGTCCACATCATTAGCCTTTGTTCAAGTGATTCTGCGGATGTTTGACACCATATCAATGTTCACATTCCGTGGATTGTACCGGTTGTACCTTGAGAGCCATTGTCATTATTGGTGGTTTTTCTCGTGCCTGTTAACATCTTTCATCATTGGCTAGTAATTAGGTGATTTTCTTGCATGTTCGACTTCAGCTCACATATTCGCATGCTTGAATTTGTACTTGTTTGGGTCAATATGGAGCACAAGACCCTGGGTTTTATCTGATTCAATCCAGGTTATGAATTTTTGTGGATTATCATGACTAATTTCATGACTCTTTTGGTTGGATGGCTGCAACCATACCTTAGTCTATTTATTGATCCTATACTACTGGATGGCTGCGTCCATACCTAAAATATCAATTTTTATGTACTCTATTATGGATGGTTGCGCCCATACCACATGTTCATGTATCAGAGATATCATTTGTATTTGTAATTGCAGGTTTTCCAACAATGGTGTTTGGTTCGAATGTGTTCTCATAAAAAATTTCGCCCCTACCTCTCCCTTGGACCTCATGATTTAGGGGGAATATGTTACGCAACATTTTTTCACTGTCCCTCCAATCCCCATCTCGCCCATCGGAGGGTCATTTCCATGATCAGTAAGCAGTGTCATGCCTTGCAAAGACCATCATTGTATCCCTTTACATGAGAGTAATATTCCTTCTGTTGAAAATTCCCTGAGCAGAGACTCAAAAACCCTTGTTTTTGCCTTGGCGTGAGTAGTCAGTTATGCCCTCGTGCCAAAGAGGAAGATTAACACTGGGCCCCATGCCAGTTGGTGCTCTATCTCAGTTAGCCACCTGCGCCGAGCTGTTTATGGAATGTTTTTTAAAAATAGAGACGGAGGTTCCACTCCAACAACTTCGAGGATGAGTCATTGGGAGTGGTTGAACTGAATAAACCACAGACTCCCTCCTTTAGTTTATGGTTTCCACCTCATATGGGAACCTCCTAAAGGATAGGCCTCCCTCCCACCTTTGTAGGGATCCTAACCTCCTCCTTTTCCTCTATAAAAAGAATCTATCTCTCTTTGCATAAGCTAGTTGAACATGGAGAATTGAGTATACTATAGTTAAACTATTGAAGAGATAGAATAAGAAGGAACTACGTTGAGAGAGCTTGAGTCCATGCCTTCATCCCATCCGAATTCTCTGACAAGTATCTGAGACGCGCTTCGGATGAACCCTGCTGAAGGAGACTGCGACGTCAAAGCATTGGTTGTAACTCTTCCTTCTATCAATAAATATACGTGACTATTGTTTGGTGCCCATTTTGTATTATGTTAGATGTTTAATGCAATATGCTTAGCCCTCTTTGACTGGCTAGTAGTTATGAATGTAGTTATTATGTTGTATGCTGCTCTTGTTTGCTATTCTATGTGTAGGTATCCGAGCATGACTGCGGAAGGATTGTGATTTGCCAAGGCAGAAGCGAGAGGCCACCACCATTGCAGCCACGAAGACAGCATTGGATTCCATGTAGGTAGATCTACCGCATCCTCTTTTCATTCAGTAATTAGGAAACAACAATCTAGCATGTCTCTTTGTTTCTAGACCCACTCTAGGGCTAGAGGGATCATCTCTTTCCGTAGAGAGAATTTACCTGCTTAACATTTCCTGGTGTATATTCTCTTCTTTTGAAGTTTCTTGTTCATTTTCTTTGTCCTCTTCACAATTTGTGTAAAACAATTTCTTCTCATCACACTTATGACCTTTAGTGTATTTTCTATCACAACTATAGCAAATCCATTTTTCTCTTTTTTCTTACAATTTTTGTGGTGTCAACCTTGTAGGTTGTGGAAGTATAGGAGTAGCAACACTTCCATATTTATAGATGAGTGGTATTCTTCCTTGTCGCCAGAATTTTAAATTCAATTTTTCTTGCCAACTTGAATGCCTTCTCCAATGAATCAGGTTCCCAAAGGCGAACCTCATATTGGATGTTGTCCTTTAAGTCCCTATGAAGACATCAATCATGTGTTCCTCTGGAATATCAACTACCCTTATATTCAATTTTTGGAAGTCCTCAATGTGCTCCACCACTGAACCCTTTTGTTTGAGATTTATCAATTGGCTAAAGAAGTTGTTTCTCTTTGTATCCTCATAATGTACTATCATTTCCTCCATAAAAATTGACCAAGTGAATTTTTTTTTACAGGAGCAAAGCCATTGATACCATAAAAATGTATTTTTTTATAAATATAAAGTTGCAAGGCATACCTTTTGTGTGTTTTTCACATTATTGAGATCAAAATATTGCTCCATCTGTACTATCCACTTTACGCGATCCTTGCCATCAAACTTCCTTGTATCAATCTTTGGAATATGGTGGGTCCATTAGGGGAATTTTGAGGTCTAAAATGGGACTCCTAAGGAAAATGTACAATCAAAATTCACTTTATGAGAACCAATCACATTTTAGGGGATGACATCATCCCTAATGGTTGAAGTGGCATTGCTTGAGTTAAAAGTACTTACTTGTCACATTCTTAATGGTGGATAAAAACTCATGGTTAACCAAGGTAGTGCTCTAAGTACTTTTAAAGTCAAAGTAAAGTACTCATAATAAATGTCATTTCAAACTTTTTGAATAAAATTAATACATAAAATAATATATTACATTTATTATATTATTTTTATATAGTACATTAATTACATGTTATTATAAAATTTAAATAATATAAATTTTATTTAATAACATATTGTATAATTAAGAATTTATGAATTTATATTTATATTTTATTTAAGTTATTTAAGCACAAAGGACAAATGCATTAGTTTTTCAATGATGATGACTTTTTCTTGAAAAACTTGTTCTTATTTATAGTAACATCAATACAATATTTTTATTAATTTTATTTTGGTACAACTTTTGAATTGAATTTAACTATGGTTACATGGATTGTGGTGCAAAAAGTGAATTGCAAATTCATAAATATTATTTTATTGATTTAGCTATTATTTTATTATTTCCTTAGGAGGCCCATTTTAGACCTCAAAATTCCCCTAATGCTTCAATCCAGGTAATGTGGAAGGAAGAAAATGACCCAGGCAAGGCCCATTTTTCCAAGGTAATGCACCCCTAGAGACAGCTAGGTCGAGTTATAATGCACCCTAGCCATGCAAAGGGAGTGTTATTTCCTAGGGTAATTCTTTGTCTTGCATAAGGGGTAGAGTTATCCATGTTTGAATGTGAAAAGGGAAATATCTTGCGGAAACTGATTGGAATTTCCATATTTTTCTCAGAAAGAGTCTGTTCAAAAATAGAAACTTATGGCACAAAACTTTTATTAGACATTTCCAAACACAACTAAACTCATATGGAAGGAAAAAGAAAAGAAAATCTAGGAAACATTTAGATCTTTCCCAATTTGAATTGGTTGAAAGGATTTGCAAGGTTAGTCTTATCCATTTCCTATAAATTGGAGGTTTGGGCTCTTGTTATAGGGTCGAAGGTTTGATTATATGTGGAGAAAAAATTCATTGTTGAAGTATGAGGCTTGAAGATTAGCGAGATTCATTGAGGACCCTTGGCTCAAGAATCATCACACTCAGAGATAGATAAAGAGATAGAGGAATTTGGAGACAGAGGAGGGCTTCGTACATCCAACGGTTGTAATCCTCCTTTTTATAAATCAATAGAATTAAGATATTTTTTCCTTTCGATCCCTCAATGTCAATTTTTTTGTTCATTTGTCTATGTAGCATGATATGAATGGCTTATATCTGCATATTTTAATTTCAGTTATATACTGGTTTAATTGTTAGAAATTTATACTGTTGTGGAGATTGCATGAGTGCTTTGATTGGTTGCAGGATCTGGATTTGCAGCTGGTGAGGAAGGACTTCTACCCTGCCGCTTAGCGGTCTCCATATGATCTACTACCTACGAAGAGGTAATCATTCCAAGTCTTGTTTTTTCAATTATATATTAGTATGAAATTTTATGCAATACCTTTGGAACTTTACAACTAATCTTATATTCTGCCTGGGGCAGTAGAAAGCCCTGGGAGGGATATTCATTAACCACCACCAAAAAATTTTACCCTATAGAAGAAATGACGACTCCACTGAAGAGTTATCCCCAATTTTATGGATTTTTCCTAAGACTTTACCTCTTTCCCTCTGTCCACATACACTTCTGATCAGTTTACATGCTCAGTAACCATCTCAGTAGCTCACAGAGTCTAGAATAGACCCTGCCCAACCATCTGTAAAAATTTACCTTGAGTAACGCTCCCCATGAGAGTGTTTTAGTGCATTATAATGCTTCTTATGCTCAGATACAGTGCGTTAGTCTCATTATTAACGCTCTGCACCCTTTTCTTGCCAGCGTTACCTAGCCAAAATCTGTTGTTTACACCCCTGTTGTGTTTCCCTTTGGATGTGGAGTTATTGGCTACTAGGTTAGCTTATTTTCTTAGATCCATGTGCTTGATTACTAGCTAGCATGTTTAGTTTCATTGTTTAAAAATTTAGTGTTAATAACATCTATTTTTTGAAGAAGGATTTTTTTTTTTAGTTTTCTGAACATAGCTGAATTCATTCTGAAATTTTTGGTTAAAATTTGTTAGATAGAATAGACAGATATCTGAATATTTAAACATTGAATTGCATTATTTTAATTATTTGTGCACGGATGTTTGAAATATCTATCCTTGTAGAATAATATCTTCATTAAAATTGAATATTTAGAGCATTTGTTCTGCATGGTTTTGAGTGAGAGTCTCATCACATTTCATACGTCCACTCCCCCTCCGCCAGACTAATAATCAAGTACACTAAGAATCAAGCGATAATAAAATTAATCATATAAATTTTTCTTAGCTCACACTAATAGTAGTTCAGGTTAGGATCTTGGGGTAGGAGAAGTGAGAAAATCATGCAAGATCACAAAATTTGAAACTAGAGTCATTAAAAAGTGAAATCCTACTGCACTCATCTTGTCAAGACCACTCCACTACCACCGAAGTTAAGCGCGAGAAAACACCAGGTGAATAAGAAGGTAGCACCTTCAAGTGCATTCAGTGGGAATGCTATATATTGGGGTTACCTTCGAGGATGTCGAAACTAGATTGGGGATCTAGGTGTTCTGACCATATAGCATGTTGTCTATGACCGTGACCCCCTTGATAGTGTCTATGATTTGAGGTATCTTTAGTTGACAGACTTTTTACGAACTTACACAAGGTGATTGGGGCGGGCTGCCCTGGTACCTAAAACAGACGAGCCTAGTCTGTCTTCAGTCTTTGGGAGGTTACTCGTCTTCATGAGAGTGATTACACCTATTGTCTGAGGTTCGAGTGAAGCTCTAAAGTAACCGTAACTGTATTTTTGACCAAATCTCTCTGTATGCGATTGTGATATTGGGTTTCATCTCCAGCAAATGATAGTAATCAGACAGGGTAATACCCATTCTAGCTGCTTGATTCATTGATTTTAGAAGTCCTTTTTTATTTTTTATTTTTTAGGTGTGTGGTTACTATCACTGAGACTTTAGAATACATCACAATAATAAAAAATTTGATAAAAGTAAACAGGTCATTGGGGTGTCATTCGACCCTCGTCATCTTTCTAGATGGCAGTAAGGTCTCCCTCCGTTGACATTGGGGAAGGAATCGAGTCTCAGTGAGCCAGTGCCTTCTTCGGAAGATCAGTCTCTAGTGACAACCCCTGACTTTCATATAGCTCCATATCATACGGAGTTTCCAGAGGATCCTTTTATAGAAGGAGTTGTACCTCCTTACAATCCTCCTCTCACTGACCCGTAGGGGCCATTGTTAGTTCAGGTTACACTAGGCCAAGTTATGTCTTTGGCTGCACCTACATCCATTTCACAACCGGTGCCCATGGGGTCGATGCCGTTGGTAACCAAATTTGGTCCACCACCATATTCCTCGCCATTTTTCATTTCTACGCCAATTATTGGCAACCCAAGTAGCCAGGCTATACCCGGTCCCAACAATCCAATCACCATAACCATTAGTGTACCTTCGAACCCTTCAAGCTTTGCTCCTATTGTGACTATGCCGGGACCCACAGTTTCCACTCCCGCTAGTGGGCCTACTTTGATTCCTTTTAGCAACCCTTTCATTTGGAACCCTTTGTTGAGTTCAAACCCCTCAACTATCATGCCAGGAGGTAGTGTCACCAATACATATATGCCATGGGGCACTTCGGTACCCCTACATTCATTAGGGCAAGCAGGAAAACCAATTGTTAATGTTGTTCCTTTAAGTGGTCAAACTTCCCGTGTAGGGTCTATGTAAATGCTTAACTATTCAAATAACAGTGTGCCACTAGCTAACTCTATCACATCCATATGAACGAACCAACCCCAAAGTAAATTTGGGCAAGGGGGAAACTATTGCACTGGGAGAAACCAACAGTTTTCCTCCAGTACAACTTACCCTACAGACAAAAACCATACACCCCTACACCCCCACTCACTGGGAAATTTTATCAACAAATTCCTACTTATCCCATTGGTAACACATTGATGGGAGGACCCTACGGTCCAAATGGTCAGCAAACACTTACTTGGCTAGATCTAGGGGAAAACGCACAATTTCCATTCTTGGCAGCTCTAGACATCCCCGACCTCTACAAACTGACCAATGATCCCATCAACCACAACCCACTCTAGCCTCCAATACCACACAAGATTTCTTCTGACATCCATAAATTCAAAGGGAAACAAGGGGACAACCCAGCTACGCACATCACCACATTTCATTTATGGTATGTTTCTAACTCCATGGTGGATGATAGTATCAACTCATATTTTTACCTTTCACTTTCACAGGAAATGTTTCCAATTGGTACATTGAGTTACTACATGGGGCCGTCAATAATTTTGGCGACTTAGCTACGGAATTTTTTAAGAAGTTCCAATTACCTATTCGATACGAAACCGGCATGAAATCGACACGAAACTATTAACCTCGCTACACCAAGACACCACTACCTACATCTCTGATTACATTCATGAATGGAGATGTAGGCAAAGGCTAGTCAAAGTGCCAATCCCAGATCATCTCTTATCAAACTAGTTTTTTAAGTCACTCTTACCAACCCTAGCTAAGGACATTTACTTATCTAGTGCGGTCATGGAAGACCAATCCATCTGTTGTGCACATCATCTAGATCTCATCTATTCGCAATCTGGCACACTGTATGATTTACTCCCACATGCCCCTGGCAATCCAAATTCTCCCGCTACTCGATTACCCAGAGCACACGTCGATAGAATCGTTGGTGCAACCTCTAGCATAGCCATAAAATAGCTTAGTGAGCATAATTCCCAGTAATCTTTGGCTGCCATTGCCCCTAACCAATCGAATAATATTCCTGCCGCTAAGGTAAACTCTGTGCAGTCTACACAAAAACCTAGTGGCAAGAACAAGAAGAATAAGAAAAATACCTCTCCTTCTAAAGAGAAATCTATTACTCAGAATAATCCCAATCATAAAAATGCTTCTAAAAGGGACAAAGGAAAGGAGAAACGAATGGGATTCCCTTGTAGAATTTGTGCGGAGGACCACTTGACATACAAATGTCCTCAGCTGTAGGAATGCACATATTTTATCACAAACAAGGACTCTGAAAGGACGCTTTCCATCCTTCACAATCCCTTCCATAATCCAAAAAAGAAATAGCAACAAATGGTTGCAAACCCACCACAACCCCCAGGGACAATGGTGGTACTCATCCTTCAGGTGAAGGATCATCCGCAATTTACGGCATAGATAGTGTTGAACTCAAAACCCAAGCTAAACTTTATGTAAATCTAGTCATTGAGGCTCCAAAACCTGGTACAAGTTTGAAGCCACCACCGCCCAACGATTTGCATATCGAAAGGTCTGCTACTGACCCCGCAATTTGTCCCCCCAATTGGACACTCTGATGCACACATCATAATACCTCTTTACATGCTGCCCAAAACTACAAAAATGTAGAATATTTGGCACAAGCACTGTCAGCCATGTTTACATTTGGAGTAATAAAACCTTCCCGGTGCAAAGTAAAGCTCTTCTTTAAGCCATTGGTGGAATTGACCCCCGGGATTCTACGCTAGCCATCTTCAACATGGAAAAATCCAAACCTCACCTTTCACACTAACTTGCTTTCTAGGTATAATTTATGTCGAAAGGGAGACCAATCCATCGCACTATCATAGACGAAGGTGCTTTGACCTATGTTATGTCAAATGCGTGTTGGCTTGCTTTGGGTTCTCCTACTCTGTCTCCACCGTCGAATTCCCTCAAAGCTTTTGACGACCACACTTTCCTGCCAAAAGGCTACCTTGCTAGCTTTCCCATTTCACTTAGTGGGAAAATGATAACGGTGGAAATAGAGGTCGTAGATTGTCATCTCGACTATGAATCAAAGCCCTAGGGCTGAAGATTCACTACAATAATAAAATTGGAAAGGTGTGGCTGATCTGATATGCCAAAGAATGTAGTATCCTCCAATGGATCCTCTAGATGAAAGGTTGATCCCTTCACTAGGAAACCTCCTCTCCAAATGGTGTACTAAAATCACCCCTATAAATCCTCCCTAAAATAACACAGTCCAAGATAGAAACTACGCTGTAGGGGAAAATGATCAAGTGGCATGATCCCAAATGCTACAATAAGGCTTAAGGGCCTTCCTCACAAACCTCTGAATGGAAGGAAACCTTCCTCCACTGAAAAACAGATCAGAAATCACCCAAATCTATTCTTCACTACTGCAACCTGCAACTCAGCAAATCTCTCAATAGAAATTGCATTGTACCATAAGACTAAAGCTTTGGCCTAATGCCTGATTGTGGAATGTCGTGAAAAAATCTTCCTTTGAGGCTCCTCAAGGATAGATTTTGGATTCCCACTCAAGAACACCCTGTGCTAAACATCACTGCAATCTCAGCTAAACAACCAAAGAAAGCTATATGTCTAAACGGACCATATAATCAAAATATCATAACATAACATGAATGAATATGGCTTCCATCCTCTTCCTTATATAAGTGATGATCTTCCTCACCCTTGGCCCCACTCATTAAAGGAACTACTTCCATGCATGGAGTCTCCACCCAAAACTGCGTTGTCCCATAATGAATGCCACTCCTCCATGATAGCATTGTTGATTTGGTCAAAGTTGACCTAGTATATGTGTTCTAGCCCCTTTTCACACACAAGGGTTCTTAAAAAAGCTGCTAAGAAGTCATCCTTTCACATTAGCAGTGATTGTATTCATATTAAGGAGATTTATGGGTCTACGTACCCTCATATTCATCAAACAAGGAAGAAAAAACAAAAATTAATATTCCAACTAGCTCATGGTTAATTGGGAATATTACAGTCCTCCCCCCCCCCAAATGTGCTTATCCTCAAGAAACTACAAAGGTGAGTGTTTCAACTCTTCTCCTCCTCCATTGGTGACACCTCTATGTGATAATATTCCCTCATAAGCCAAGTGTCTCCCAATCCATCCCTCCAAGAAATGCTCCACCCAAGTTCTCATGAGATGCAAATGACTCATCCCACAAGGAAGCAAAAGATCCAATGAAGCAATCCACCCTGTGTTTCTCTTCTTGCAGCTGCCCATGCTCAAGTAAAGATTGAAGCTTTTGGATTTTAGTCTTCCATGGGAAGCTATCACCTATCCAAAACTTCTTGAGTTTGGAAAAATCATGCATGAGTGGCCACCATCTTATATCATATGTGGAAGACTTCTCCCCAAGTGAAAACATCTTTTGAGCCTCCAAAGTCAAGGAATAGTCTCCTTGCACCATGATGGTTCCATCCTCCAAACATGTAGAATCCTCTCTCAGTGCAAGATGTGGTGTGAGAATGGGAAATGATGATAGTGGTAGAATGTCTCCCTCCTCCTTGAGTCTACCCACGACTCTCTGCACTGTATCATAACCTTTCAATGTTCACACTCCTCCTGGATCTATAAGTGGTGAAGCATATTGTGAGACATCTCTCACCAACTACGGGTCAGGTGGTCTCCCAGGTGGTTTCCCATAGAACAGTAATGTCTCATGGGCCAATCTCATATGCATAATATATGGGAATACCATGTCCTTTCTTCCACTGCGCAAATCCAACTCTGTTTTCTGTGTGGAAGTTTCATGATATTTGGGTACCATTCTCAATGATGAAAGAGTCCCTCTAATTGGAGAAATTGCTCCATCCTCACCTGTTGGTGGTGGTGGATCATCTCCTTCTATTACAACGTTGTGACCCCCTTCGGGTTCTTCTTCTTCCTCCTCCTCATCATCTGAGAAGACCTCTATATAGTGTGCCTTTCCTACTTCACATCTATGTCTAGGTGACCATGATTCTTGGCATGTGAAGCAAAGATTCCTTCTCCTCAAGTATTTTCAGACATCATCACTAAGAGGTACTTTGTTTTGGACCTCCTTTGAAAGAGGAGCCTTCTCTTCTTTTCCCTTGGATGGAAAAGTGGGCTTTTGTTGAAATGTTTCCTTTGCTTTTGGCAAGGCATCTTGTAGTTATCTAGCCCTTTTAATGGCATATTGAAAGGTAGTGGGATTGGTAGAGTTAACCAACCCATGAAGAGGTTCTACTAACCCATCAATAAACATATAGACCCTTCTTGCCACAGATAAATCAGGAACCATAACAAAAAGTTTTAGAAATTCAGAAATATAAGTTTCTGAATTACCTGATTGTTTGAGATTTTATAGCCTCATGAAAGGTGCCTCCGGGTCTCTTCGATAAAACCTATCCACCAACCTCCTTGTGAACTCTGAATATGCAGTGACATTGGCATGACCCAATGTAGACAAGCTATGAAACCACCAATCATGTGCCTCAGTGCAACACTGCTATCTTGATGGCCTCCATCTCTGGTACTTTGTTTAGCTGGAAGTAGATTTATAACTTCTCTATCCATGATTTGGTAGTGAATTTAGATGACCCATCAAAGTTGGGTAAGAATAATTTTCCCATAGTTCAGTGTAGATCATGATTCTAAATGAACCCTCCACCTCTATTGTGATGCCTAGGTCTCCTATTGTCCTTGATCTGAAAAAATTCTTGAAAACTCAAGTGATCCTTGAATTTATGAGATTGAGACTCATACTCCATGAAATAGTCTTCAAGCATTTCTTGTTCTTGAAACCCTTCATTTCCCATTGCTAAGAATGTAGGCATTGTAGAGCATTGGGAAACTTACTACTGCTTCACTGGTTGATCACTCCAGTGATGAGAAAGGCCGGAGCCTTCACCATGTAAAAACCCTTTAGGAAATTCCTTGTATCTATCCATCCTCATATCCTTTATTTCTGTAGCAATGTCTTGCATGGTTCGAAGAAGAAGCATTGCATACTCCTCCTCATCTTCTCTTGATAAAGGGGTTTTACCCTTGTCTTCTTTATCATCTATATAATCAAACTTCTGGTTTCTTCTTCTGAGATACCTCTTCTCTCTATCTATGAGAGGATCTCCTTCTTTTGATAACATATTGGCTTAAGATGCATAGGATGAGCCAAGATTATGCTCTGATACCATTGTAATATTCCCAAATGGGAAAAGCAGGAATATAGGGGAAAATTCTAGAATAGCAGCGTAAAACATCACATAAAAACATGATACCAATATGAAGCCTTTCCATTCATCATAACAACAACACATATGTATAAAATAATGGGCCACAAACCATATAACAAGATATAACAAGCCTCCAATAAAGAAATCCCTCAAGAATGAGGTGTTGATACTATATCAAAATGTCGGAAGTCTGCTATAGTGCAGTCATAGGTGCACTGCTACAAAAATGAATACAAAAATTATGTATGGCTGATATATGCCTCAAAAGATTAAAAAAATGTAGATATAGGCTCTACAACCTCCAACAAGAACCCAAAAAGGGTTTTCAGAAATACACCACTATACAAGATATGAATCAAAGCCCTAGGGCTGAAGATTTAATTTAAAAATAAAACTGGAAAGGTGTGGCTGATCTGATATGCCAAAGAATGTAGCCTCCTCCAATGGATCCTCTAGATGAAAGGTCGATCCCTTCAAGGGTACTGAAACCACCCCTGCAACTCCTCCCTAAAATAACACATTCCAAGACAAAAACTGTGTTGTAGGGGAAAATGATCAAGTGGCTTGATGCCAAATGTTACAACAAGGCTCAAGGGCCTTCCTCACTAGCCTCCCAATGGAAGGAAACCTTCCTCCACTGAAAAAAAAATCAAAAATCACTCGGATATATTCTCCACTGTTGCAACATGCAACTCAACACATATCTCAATAGAAACTGCATTGCACCATAAGAATGAATCTTTGGCCTAATGCCTGATTGTGGAATGTAGTGCAAAACTCTTACTTTGAGGCTCCTCAAGGATAGAGGTGGGATTCCCGCTCAAGAACACGCTATCCTAAACATGACTGCAATCTTAGCTAAACAGCTGAAGAAAGCTATATGTCTAAACATACCATATAATCAAAATATCATAACATAACATGAATGAATATCGCCACCATCCTATTCCTTATATAAGTGATGAGATTCCTCACCCTTGGCCCACTCATTCAAGGCACTACTTCCATGCATGGAGTCTCCACCAAAATTGCGTTGTCCCATAATGAATGCCACTCCTTCATGACAATGTTGTTGATTTGGTCAAAGTTGACCCAGTTTATGTGTTCCAGACCCTTTTCACGCACAAGGGTGCTTAAACAAGCTGCTAAGGAGTCTTAATTTCACATTAGTAGTGATTTTATTCATATTAAGGAGATTTATGGGTCTCCATACCCTCTTATTCATCAAACAAGGAAGCAAAAACAAAAATTAGTATTCCAAATAGCTCATGGCTAATTGGGAATATTACACGCCATGACTGCCATTATCTCTTCGGTTTTCTGACTCATCCTTTTTCCATTGGATGGGATGATAGTCACAATGGATCAGTTATCATTTTTCATCCCCGATCATTCCACATTACCAAGTAGCATTGTACCCCTAGTAGGAGGCGTTACTAACTCTTACGTCAGCATTGGTACCGGTCTTCTGAAGGCATCTTCTCTGATGGGTTATTTTCCTCTCCCTCAACCTGAGGTTTCACATAGGATTGCAATGATATCCACCATTTTTTTTGGCTCTATCGATTCATGGATCCTACCGGTGCCTTCAGACATTGATTCCTATGGAGATTAGATGCCGCTATCATCGACTGAGTTGGCTTATCAAGAAATCCAATTAGCATCTGAACCCTCCACTACTTTGGTTTCGACCAATGGTACCATCCTCTGGACCATCACAGTTCCTTCTAAGGATCTCCTCGATTAAGTCCTTCCTACGGATGAAGCTATTCAAGAGATCATGTCTCCAGAGGAATGACCTTGGGGAGAGTTTCACCATTGCACTTTGATGTTTGATTCGGATGCGACCACTACTCAAATAAAATATTTTGACCCACCTAAGATTGTTCCCTTCACTTACATGATTGTTCAAACTATTGATACGAAAGGGAACATGGGAAATATTTCCAAGACTATGCTGATAGATATCACGGTCAAAATGAGTATCATGGAAAATATTCAGATTGGAGATGATTGCAATCCCAAGGAAATTGCATGCTTCACATCCCTTTCTAAGGAATTTCGTGATGTTTTCTCTTGGTCTTACAATGAAATTCTTGGAATATATCCATCTATCATCGAGCACGAAATCAATATTTATGACAATTCCAAGCATGTCCGGAAAAGACTCTGACCTGTCCACCCTTACAGAGTGGCATCCATCAAGGCTGAAGTTGAAAAACCCTTACATGCTGGTTTCATCTATCCCGTTCCAATGACGGAATGGGTATCCAATCCAGTTCCCATAGATAAAAAATAAGGCACCATCTGGGTCTGTGTTGATTATTATGATCTGAATGTTGCTTTTCCAAACGACAATTATCCTACTCCGTTCATAGATCATATTTTCGACGATTGTGCCAAATGTGAATCTTTCTCCTTTATGGATGTCTTCTCGGGATATAACCAAATAGTGATTAAAAAATATGACCAGGATAAAACTGGCTTCATTTGTCCTTGGGGCACATTTGCGTATCGTAAACTTCCATTTGGGCTGAATAATGTGGGAACAAATTTTCAAAGGGCTATGGACTATGCATTTCACGATATCAGACACATTTTACAAGCTTACATGGATGGCCTTCTGGCTCACTCCAAGAAGTGAACCCATCACCTTGCACATCTTAAAGAAATCTTCACTCGGTGTAGGTTCTACAACATACGTCTGAATCTGCAAAAGTGCGTATTTTTTTTCGAGTCCGAACGTCTTCTTGGCTTCATTTTTTCCAAGCACGGGATTAGGGTTGATCCTGATAAGGTTAAGGAAATCATTGAATTACTTGCGCCACAATCCATCTTGCAAATCCAACATTTGCAAGGGAAGGAAAAATTCTTGTGTCATTTCATAGTAAACTATGCTAAGATGACGAAAGGCTTCATGTGCTTACTCAAGAAAGGGACACCATATATGTGGGATGATCAGGCTCAAGTGTCGTTTGAGGCCTTGAAACGATCACTCATTTCCACCCCACTTCTTAGTGCCCCTAACTATTTGCGTGACTTCCTCCTCTACTTGGCAACCTCATCGTCCTCACTAGGGATGGTTTTGGTTCAATTTCACGATGACGATAGTGAGCATGTGATAGATTATCTATGAAAAGGTCTCATTGGACCTGAACTACGATATTCACATGTGGAGAAACTATCTCTCACAGTGGTCTTCGCTGTCACCCGCCTCTGAAACTATATATTGCTATGGCAGACTACTGTAATTTCTTTGGAGAATCCCATGTGATACATCTTGTCTCATCAAATCATTGGAGGAAAATATTCCAAATTAATTGTAATCCTCCAATAGTTTGAATTGGTTTTCACTGCTGCTAAAGAAAAGAAATCTCTATTCTTAACTCAATTACTATCAGCCCTTCCCAAAATTGACCCAGAGGAAGTAGCTCATGATCCATTTCCTGATGAATCTGTCTATCCGGTCGATTCTTCTGATTCTTGGTATGGACACATCCTGGTCTACCTCTAAACTCAACGATTCCTCCAAAATCTCACGTCAGATTACCGTCATCGTATTCATCACCAAGAGAAACACTATCTTGTGCTAAAATCTTGCGTGCAGGATACTATTGGCCCACTTTGATTAAATACTACATCGCATCAGTCCATAAGTTCCATCCGTGTCAAATTTTCACGATGAAAATGCACGCCCATCCCGCCCATCTTCATCTAGTTATCTCCATTGGTCCTTTCGCTAAATTGGGAATAGACTTCGTTACATGCAATCCCACTTTTGCTGATGGCCATAACTACATCGTAGTTGCGGTCGACTACTTCACAAAATGGGCAGAATCCATTCCCACTTTTAAGGCCGATTGAGAAACCACCACTCTTTTCCTGTTCAAACAAGTCATCTTCCATTTCGGTGTACCCATCTCAATCGTCACAGATCATGGTTCACATTTTTAGAACCATGTGATGACAGAGTTAACTTCCATGCTAGGTTTTCGACAAGATCAGTCTTCGTCCTACTATCTGCAAGCGAATGGTCAAGTCGAAGCCGTAAATGGTGTCCTAAAAACCATGATTTGTCAGTTAGTTGGCAAACATAAAACCATGTGGCATCGAAAGCTATACTCTGCATTGTGGGCATACTGAACGTTAGTTAAAACTGCTACAGGCTTCACACCATTCCAACTAGCATTCCGCCTGTAAGCAGTACTTCCAATCAAGTGTGAGATTCCATCACTCAAGGTCACTGTTGAACTCCTACTCGACACCACTGCCAAAGAAGAGCACTCGCTCTCACTCTATCAATTGGACAAAACTCGTCGAGATGTCACACTAGCACTCGAAGCTCACAAGCACTGAGTAAAGGCTCAATACGACAAATTTGTCAAGCCTCATTCTTTCTAAGAAGGCGATCTCATTCTATTATACGATCAGAGACATGACCTCTTGGGGGCAGGAACACTTCAACTATTATGACTTGGTTCTTACATCATCATGAAAGTCCTTTCAAAAGGATCTTACGAAATTTAGGACTGTAATGGAATTCCACTTGTTGAGCCCCACAACGGGCTCTATCTGAAGAAGTATTTCACCTAGTGTTCCACTAGGCATATGCTTTGTAATTTTATGTATATCAATTTTGTTTTTTTTTTGGTGTGTCTGGATATTTTTGGGTTTTTGAGTGTTTTTCTCATGAACAATCTATTCTTTTACATAGATGTCTTCATCACCCTTACTATATGTTAGATACGCGAATGGTGCTAGTATTCATACTCAGCACATTGCATCAGCTGCTTGGGTCCTCTACACACATGAGTTAGAACTACTTGGTTTCGTGGGAATCTTCCTAGGAAATGCCACCAACAATATTGTTGGGTACATGTCGATGATACAACTCCTCACAGAATTTGTATCTCGTGGCATCTCCAATATCATGGTCAGGTTAGATTCCCAGCTCGTTGTTATGCATTTAAACAATTTTTATCGCGTCCATCATCGAGTCTTATTGTTTTAGTACTTAAGGGTACGATAGAACGCCAATTTCAAATCATCACATTTGAGCACATTCCTAAAGAATCTAATACAATAGCTGATTCGTTGGTGAATTATGTGTTAGATTGGCATTTGTCGCATTTGTTAGGGTCCTATAATAATAGGGTTCATAAATTTTGAATTGAATTTGATAGTCTTGTAAATATGTACATACCTTGCTTTCTGCAAGTTTTTTTCCCATATTTTGAAAAATGAAAATAATAAAAAATGAAAAGAGGGTAAAAAGTCCTAAAAGAAAGATCAAAGGACTTAGAAAAATATAGACCCCAAAAGAAAAGAGAGATAAAATAAGACCTGAAAGTGAGCAAACCCAAATGCCACTACTTTTACTTTTACTCCAAGAAAAATGATTATGTGCAGTGTCAATAAATACCATAATCCATGGTCATTTAAACAGTTTAATCTTAACTTTTCATGTATTAGATAGAGAATAACGATATTTCAAATAGTTTAAACTTGAAAAATTAGTATATAGGTAGATAATAATGAGGAGCTCAACAATTTAATATGAGCCCTTAGATAGTTTTATGCTTTGAAAGAAAAAAAATGTTTTAGCGTTTGCAAACCTAAATGCACCCATGAAAATGAAGTAAAAATGTTAGAAACAAAGATGGGTAGGTAGAAAGTAGTTGAGAAATCATGTAATAAAGTATCATCAAGCAAAAATCACTAATTTCCCCTCCCCTCCAAATATTCAGTATTCTAAAATATCAGTAAAAAAGGCTCAGAGCATTTCTCTAACTTTTGTTGGGACCGGACCTAAGGCTCGATGACTGGTTAGTTAAAAAATATTGAATTCCCACACTAGAATCATATTCATCAGCATTTACCCTTCATTCATAAAATCATAATCCCTTTTTCCTAAGTAAAACCCATTTTTACTTAGTAAAAGTTAAACCCTAAATAACTAATTTCATTCCCTTTCAAAAAATCATTTATAAAACCCTAAAAATACATTTTTTCTAAATTAAAGAGTAAAAAATGCAATAAGATAAACTATGTTTATTAGCACTTTACTTAGAGTTAAAAATGTATTTTCATTCATTTCACTACCCCTTTATTCTTATTAACTTCTAACTTATTCTATTAAATTCCTAAATACACCTACCTCTATAAGTATTAAAACCTTTTATTTTAAATAACCCTCTAAACCCACTATTTTAAAGTTTAGACCAATGTTTAATATCCCTTGTGCACAATATAAAACCCTGAACTACTATCCCATTGGTCTAAATCTATCATTAAAACAAATAATCCTACCCCCTACAATGTTCAAACATATGTCAAAGGTTTGAAAACTATATAATAAAACCGTCTCTCGCATACTATTGAAACATCTCTTGAATGTTTTAATAAAACATATATAAGTCTTATCCCCCCCGCTCAAACCATATAATATAAAGTTTTAAACTTTAAATTAATGGTTATTTCTAAAGTTTAAAAACCCATCCACACATAAACCTATCCCCGAAGCATTAAATAAACCCTAGTCCCACTCCCCTATCCCGATGCAACTTCCAAATTAATCTGGGTCGTTTGCAATTGAACCCTATATCCGATGGATAGAAGCCCATATCACACAGAAAACTTGCATGATCACCGTCATCTCAAACCTGTGTGAAATAAGTGGTATTGAAACTTTATCTCTCCTCCACGTGTTCGATTTCTATTGGATCGCATTCAATTGCCCCAAAACAGTTTACCATTGAAAACGCACATGATAACCACTATGGTTTTGACCCTTTGAGCCTGAAAATTATCGATTTTATGACATGAATGTCATTTATTACCATCATCCATTAATGCTAATATGCATAAAACACTTGGGTAATACATTTTATTTCATATTCTTCTACGCGTTAACCCTGTTTGAGCCTCCTAGCCGTTGAAACAAACCTCTTTCTGCCATTTTCTTTCCAAATATCTCAAATTTCAGCCTGAAGACCACTCATGAGCTTTCCCTTGTTCCAGAAAATCCACAGAAGCTATTCAACCATTGAAAAGACCGCATAAATTGTTTCAAACCCCTATACCTGTGCATAACAGGTTTTTATTGTCAAATTAAGCCTGTTTTCAATTTGAAAAGCCTTTTTAAAAGACAAATTCCATTCACAGATCCAAAATTATCCTAAGAAAACTGCCAAAAATCCCAAAAAAACCAGGCCAAACCTTGTCAAATTTTCTGCAGAAACCCTGTTTTATTTCTGCATACTACTTTAAAGGAAAATTGTGAGTTTTTATGGTTTTATCAACTATTTTAAGCTCTAAATTAAGCTAGAAAGCCTCTGAAGGTATCCTAAGCCTCTGTTCCCAATTTCAAAACACTTTTTAAGCCCAATTCCTCAATGAAAGACTCAGGAAACCCATGTTTTTTGCTTAAAACCAGTCAAAATCTAGTAAATCCTCTTTGACAGACCTAATTGGAAAGAACACCCAAAAAAGAGACCATAATTTGTTTGTTTTATCTAAATAAGCCTCTACTAAAAGTAAAAATACTCCTGCAAACTATCTAAACTTGCAGAAAGTAGCCAAAATTCCTAAAAAGAAGAGCTCTAGCAATCGTGAAGCTTTCAAAGTGCCAAAATCCACTCCATCCATGTCTTCTAAGACTACTATTGTTGTCATTCATTTACAACCCCCACTCATAGAAATTGAACACATTCCATTGGCTGATGTTGATTATAAGATAGCAAATCCCATTGTTGAATTTAACCTGCTAGATATTCATAATTGGTGCTATGAAAAATCCTTAGATAATGAAGAAGAAGTCCATATCTGGGAATCCCAGTTGCCCAAATATGTTGTCCCATTAACTCACCCATGCCAGGAAGTCATTAGGTTATGTCAACAGTATTATGTGCCTGAGAAAAGAGCCATTGTAAATGCCAATGAAGAAGTGCTTTTCACCATTACTGTTGAATCAATAAACCAGATGCTGCAACTTCAACCTGACCCTCAAGCAGTCCCTTTATCCATAGAGGCCCTTAACAAACTATATATTGGCCTTGATTTTCCCAAGAGATTCATGATTTTCTGGACATTTACGCCCTCACATGTAGAAATTCCTAAACTAAATCCCCCATGTCCTACTGCCAAATTCCTAGAAGGTTCAATACATGTGATTTCCATGCTTTCCTTCATCCTATGATATTTTACTGATGAATGCATAGATGAGTCCATCTTGGGGTTCTTATCCACTTTCTCCCCAAGGAAACCCCCATCAGTAATCTTTGATTATGTTGGTTTCATTGTAGATAATATTCATTATCGTTTGATCAATTTTCTAATTGAAGGAGTGTTCAGATATACTTCCTTCCTTTTCCATATGTTTTTACACTTTCAATCAGATAATTTTCCAGTCACTCTCCAAAAGCTTGACATAGAGGGAAATCCTCTTTCTGTCATTTTATGGACATATTTGCTTAGGAAATAATGTATAGATTTCACTTATATAGAATTTTCAGATTTATTCCTACACCCAGTGATCACAATGTTAACAAAAACAGAGCAACCAAGGATAAATGAAGAAATGAAAAAGATATTGTAGTTGTCAGAGCAGAATAAGGTTGGTGACTAGTACTTATATGAAAAATATACTGAGATTAGAGTATTTGGCTCAAACTTGTCATCTTACAAGTTACCCAAGCATGTTTCAATGAGGATCTTTGCCTTAGAGTATATTAGGCAGATCCTAATTTCTGATTCTATAAATTTCATGGTAGCAAAGAAGAAAATTCAATTCAAATTAAAGCATCAAATAGGGCCATTCATCTGTAAACCACAGGGATGCAGAAAAAAGAGGCAGCTAAGCAACTATTGGAATACAAATTTGAAGAAAGTTTTCCTTAGAATTATGATCCACAAGGGATCCTAAGTAAAATAAGGGTGAAATGCAAGTTAACCCCTTTCATTCATGAAGCAAAACCAGAGATAGAAAAATTTTCAAATCAGATTGAGTGGACTGAAAATACCTCAACAGATGCAGTAAACAAAAGTGATATTAGTCACACTTTGGAAACTGCAAATCAGCCAAAAAATTCCACTAAGAGAGTAAGGGAAGAAGGAGCCTATGTTGCAGAAACTACAACTGAAACTAAATTCAAGATAATATATAACAAAAGGCCTAAGTTAAGCTCAACAGGTAAAATAAAAGTAACAATTGATGTGGAAGAAACAGAGCTTATAGATACCAACACTAGTTTTCCATAAACAGATGTTGCCACTGTGATCATCAATGAGCCAACTACTAAGAATCAGAATGAAAAAAATTCAACAATGAAGATGCACAGTTGATATAAAGACAACAGAGCATGGAAGCCTCTTCATCATAGGCAGCTGAGGAGAAGGACCTAGACATCAAAGAAAAATATAAACAGATAGAACTGAAGAATGAAGAGATAAAAAATAATATTTATTCTCAATATCTCAAACAGACACCAATTGTGCAAAACAGACTTTTGTATGAATTTGATTATTCAAATCAAAAGCTAATTATGTTGGTGTTGCAGCCCATAGTTAAATCCCCTAATACAGTAACAAATTATAATAAGGTTGATTTGGAAGTCTAGATAGATAAGATTCATGCTCTTGATCAGAGTGAGTTCCATAGGCAAACTTCTGAAATGCTATAGTCTACTGTCACAACTAAATCCATGTGTGCTCAGAAGCTCCAAAACACCATTTCCAACATGCAAGATCAGATGAAAATAGATAAGGCATCCTTTTATGCCAAGGATCTCAGGATAAAATCCTTGGAAGAACTAGTTTTTTAGGTGGGATATGACCCTGCTAATATCAAAGCAGCAGAGTTATTAGTGAAAAAGAAGAATGAAGATATTGCAGCTTTGAGGAAACAGCTTAAACTTCCTCAAAGTGAACATCTTCAAAAAAAAGAAATAATAGAAGGAAAAAAAGAAAAAGATGAAATGATGAATTTGATTTTTTAGTTGACAGCCCAAATCAAGGAAATTGAAATTCAGATGGACAAACTTTTCCAAGAGAAAGAAACACCAAAAATACCAGAGATTCCTACAGTTATTCCTGTAATCACTACAGCTATGCCTTCAACTGTAGCTGAAAATTTAGAACCCAAAGAATCATTGGCCACTGCAGTGCCAGTAACTTCATCCACAACCTCAGCTACTGAATCATCTACAACAGCAGCTCACCATACAGATGAAGCCAAAGAAATTGGCGAAAGCTATGGAGGAAATGTCTCGTAAGACAAATGAAATCAGTTGATTGAAACAGGTGGTATAAAATCTTGAGAAATCAAACAAATTGGCTCAGATAAATGCAAAAACACATGATAAAAATGCCATCAGACTGAATGAAGAGTTGAAGAAATTGCAGGAGGAATTGACATTGAAGGAACAAATATCATATATCAAAAACTATCTTTGGAAAAATATCATTGAAGCCATCCATGATGTATGGCATTCAATTCAGGTAATTTTAACAGAGAGATTTATTATTAGCACCCCAAGCAGAAATTCAGAAGACTCAAAGTGAACTGGCTAACAAACCAGAGCAAGCTTTAAAGCTGATCACATTCCTTAACAGCAAAAACAAACAAGAATTAGAAGAAATCAAGATTGCTGAAAGGACTGAAACAATCCTAGAAATTAGGAAAGTTACTACAAAGAAGAATCTAATGAGGCAACTGGAAAAAAAATGTGAGAATATGAATATTGTCGTAACTAGGGTCAAGTTTACAAATTTGAGGCAAAAAGGACTGCTTGACATTATGGTCATTAAGGATAAACTGATGCCTCCAAATGACTATGATAAAAAGATTAGAGAATTTGCAAAGGAACAGGTAAATAAACCACCAGTACAAGGCATCCCAACAGGAAAATTTTTACTCAAAAGTTTTGAAGACTTATTCTATTTACAAAATGAGATAAGACACTTGTTTATCATCAATCCAAATTTTTCCAGATATAGTGAAGCTAATGAAAACTTCTGGAAATTAAAGAAAATACAAATTCCTAAATATGAGGATTGATAGTCACTCAGAGATTTATTATGAAGGATAAAAGACAAACAGATGAAAGGAGGAGAAAATTGTTTTCTAATTTACAGTCAGAACATATTTTTTAGCAGTAAACAATTTTGGCTATGGTTGAAGAGTATCAGAGTTTAGAGAGTATCAGCGAATAAAGAGAATCAGAGAAAGAGTATCAGACAAGGCAGATCAAATTCCAAAACATATCTAAAATATCTAAAGCCAACAAGGAGGACACCAAGGCAGCCAGCTACATCTTATCCCCAAAGCAGTTTCTATTTTTTTGAATAAATATGAAAACTGGCTGACTTGTTAAGCAAATGTCTCTATTATTGTTGTAAATATGTTTTATTTCCCTTAGATAATTCCTAGAATCATTCTAGGATATTTTGTAAAGAACTATGTATAAATACATCATCTTTAGAAGTATTTTGTGTGGAATAAATTCCTGGAGATTGTTATAGTTATTTTTGTTGGACTTGAAAGCTTTTATGTGTCAAATTTTGAGTAGCAGGTATGATCAAACCAATTGGCATCATACTTCAGGATTCCTGTGATGAGTTATTTGGAGTGAAGTATTTCCTTACTTGTCATTGTTATCTTTCTTTGTTACATACATCCATCTATGTTTGTTCTAAATTTGAATGAATAACTAGGAGTATTACTACATGATTTGTTAAGATCACCCTGTTTTTAACTAGTTATCATTTCTATGTTTTCCTCCGATTTCCAATGTATGGAACCCTTAATTTCTCCCTCTCTTGTTTTACCTCTTCCAACTACTTCCTTTTCTGGATCAAAGGATTCCTAATTGCCCTTTATCCCGATCATACCACCTCATAAAAACAACTTTCCAACATCTTCAATGGTTATCTATCTTGCACTGAAAACATTTGACTGTTTGGCCTTGATCCAGTTATGTTTGCTTGATTTTGACTCCTTAGCCCCAATGGAAAAATAGATCTCCCAATATCCATCCTTTCTAGTGATTTTTCTCCACCAAATCAAACAAAACCAAACCAAAGCTGTACATTCATAACTAGCCTAATATCTACAAATCAAAACAAAGTTAAATTTTAAAGAGAGAGTCCTCTCTGAACCCTAGGAAGGCTAGATCCTAGAGTTTGAAGTTGGTTTTTCGTTACCTCTAGTGTTATTTGACTAAAAAACCAAAAATATCACAACTTTAGAATTACTAGAGTGATAACATACTGGCAACCATACTGGGGAACTCAACCAATCCTCAGTCATAAAACCAGTCTTAAAGAAAATCTTGTATTTATCCTTTTACTTTAAGATTTCTTTTATAAGTCGTGGGTATTAACAAATTATAATTCTGGCTTCTAGGAAAATTTACTATACCAGGTGTTGGGTCTCAGTCTAGTCTCCTAAACTGAGCTCATTTAATTGTCAACCAGGATTTGTAAACTGCTGAAGTGAAGTGTACCATATGTACCTAGGTGCTTGTTTCCTAATGCGTTGTATGTAGTGTTTTGTGATGTTTTTGGTCTTTTATGTTGATTTATGATGTTTTTGGTCTTTTGGTGTTTTATGTTTACAATGAAAGTGCCTAGAAAACTAATGGAAATAAATTGGTGGTCAAAAACACAGTTGAGCCTAATGTATGGATTGGCAAATGCAGTTGGATACAAAATCTGAACTATGACTAAATAGAAACAAAAGCTTGATAATGACTTCTTAGGCAAATGACACAAACTAAACTTGAGAAATGATCACTAAATATGCAAGTTATCTAACTAGACAGTTAAACACTAATTTTATCATGGTGCAACATTCTGTTCTAAGCTCATCTATTCCATGACTAATTCCTAGTTCTATTCTGCAATTTAATTGGATGTCTCAGAACCTATACTCAAAGAGTTATTGGTTTCTTTTCAAAGTAGTTCTTTTGAGGAAGAGCTCTGTTTTTTAAAATGATGAGAAATTTGCAGAGATACTTCAGACCTTGTAGTGATGTTATCTTCTATTCCTATGGTTATGGATCATTTGTAGTTTTCAGAACAAAAAGATGTTTGTGAATAATGAAGGCTGTCTTGTGAATCCTAACAACTAAAATAATCTATTGTGCAAAGGATGACGGTGTGACTATGAGATGTAAGTGCAATGAGTTAACTTAAGAATGGATCTAAGATGCTTCTAAACTAGAACAATGTTGAACTATAAGTCATCATCAAACTTGAAACAAAGTAACTGAACATGAATTAAATGAAAATGAAACTCCGGAGTTGTTCTAACTATACTAACATGCATTAATCTATGAAGTTACACAATCTGTTTGTTCATCATTAGTGATATTTTGGAAGAGTTCCTTCTTGTGGAAGAGGTAGAACAATTCTGACTGTGGACTTGTATGCAATTGAAAGCAAATGAACTGAAAGCAAATGAAAAACTAAGTTATCACACCCATACCCTACTCATCATTATGATGTCTTGGGCAAGCGTTTAAGAGCAAGATCAGAGATGATACTTAGTACAAACAAACAACTAAATCTTTCATTATCACGGTCATGTCTTGAACTTCTTAAGGATGTATTGGAAGAATTTCTTCTTGTGGAAGAGTGATTAGAACAAGTGTAACTGTGATAGTGAATAGAAAAAACTACAACTAATTCCTACAGTACTATAGCTATTCATCATTCATTGTTATGATCTGTTGGAAGAATGTCTTCTTGTGGAAGAAATGGAATGAATATAACTACAGTATCTAGTTAAAAACCAATACAAATTCAACTCCTATCCTACAATACCATAGTCATTAATCATTCATCATTTTGGTCTGTTGGAAGAGTGTCTTCTTGTGGAAGAGCTGGAACGAATTATGACTACAGTAGCTAGTTAAAACAAATACAAATTTAAGTCCTATCCTACAATACCATAGTCATTAAACATTCATCATTTTGGTCTGTTGGAAGAGTGTCTTCTTGTGGAAGAACTGGAACGAATACGACTACAGTAGATAAAAAAAAACAACTACCAATTCAAATGCAAAACGTAAAAGCAGCTAGGAAAAACTTATCTAGTTTACGCAAAAGAAATCCGTGCAAGAGGCAGGGGCCCTCTACCACTTGACGGCATTCAACTTCAAATCAAATCACGCCTTCAGAATAACTTTGTCTGCTCCATTAACAATGCAATAGTTCGAACATAACACTCTGTGTCTTCAAGGACGTAACACAGAGTTTTAAACAAAATCTAGCAGCAAATCTAACATAAAATCTCTAACTAAGCTCTCGGTCTACTCAAGAGTTTATAAAGCAAATGCAAGTAACAATAATTACAACAATTTAGGAATAATGTCTTTCCTTATCCGAATCATATTAGGAGTCTTCAAGGTGGCTACGTGAAGGAGAAAAGACATCTGGACTGAGACAGTCCTAGTAGGAGTCTTCCTTCATAGATGTGTTCCCACGTGCATAACCGTACCCAGAATCCATTTCTTCCTCCATGATGAGCAACAAACCATGTAGACAGGACGTGGATCATGCCCATATGCGGATTTCCTCAAGAGGCCACCTGGAACATACTCAAACATGAAGGTAGCTGCAGAATCGCCGGTTAGCTACGGAATGTCTGCATTCTGCAGCTAGTTCTGGTCAAAATGCTTAACAATGGAAAAAATCCCAAAATTCAACAAGTCAGTCATGTAAACCATTCTAGAAGTAATTTTAACTATATTTATTGATCAATTGGGCTTAAGATAGAAATGGACAAGGGAAAATGAGGTAAAATGAGGTGAAGGAAAGCACAAATTTGAGGCTCAACATACCCCCACTTCTGTCTCTTTGCATGTCCTCATGCAAATTATCCTATGAATTCAGAGGCTTCTGCAAGGACATCTAATCCCCTTCTTCTCCTTTGTCTGAAAGCTAGAGGCCTTCTGGGTTTCCTGATCACAAGTTTAAACCTGAGGTTGGTGAGTGCCCTGATTAGCTTTTTGTTCTTTGTCTTCAACTTCTCATTGGTCCTCTCCACTTTGTCTATATGCGGGGATAAGGTTGAGTTCATATCAGTCTTGAGCTTGATTTGATCTTTGAGAATTTCATTCTCATTTTTGATGTGTCTATTCAGAAATTCCAACTCATATCTATCCCTTCTTAATATATCAATTTCAGACAGTGGAGGACTGGGGGTTCTCTCTCTGCTTTCTGAAGCTGTCCTCTCTAAAGTTTCCACATAATCATAAATTTCCTGTTGAGTAGGATCAATTTCAGGGGTGCCTTCATAAAAATCTTCTTCATCATCCTCTTCAATGGGTGTTTCTTCATCTTCAATATTGATTACCCCTGTTTGTTTGATTGGTGTTTTCTTCAGTTTTCCTTTTAATCTGTGGCTTCTCCTAAGCTGAGAGGACCCCTCTCCTTTCTCTGTAGCAGATTCCTTGATTATCTTCTCTTCCTTGAGTTGCCTCTTGATCCGAGTCAACTTCTCTAAAATGACTTCCTCACTGCTCTCTTGGGCTAGTTTGTCAATTTTATCTTTTGAAGTCCTCCATTTCCTACTTCTCTTTGTGGGCTGTGGTTCAGGTGATGGTTATTTTGCTTCTTCAAAATGATTTCTTATTAAGAAATCATCCCATGTATCATTTGTTTTAGATAGATGATGCTTAATCAAAATTTTGACCAAACCATGATGATACAGGGTTGTCTCTAAAAATTGAATTCTTCTCTGAACACAGGAAGCCATTTTCTTCAGACTTTGATGCAAGAAATATGGTAGATTTAAATCTTCTCCCAGAAAATGCATCATTAGTCTAATGTGGTAGACATAAAATGTCCCATATCTACCCTCACATGTAACAATTTTTTGTAAAAGAAGTAGTATGTTTCTCCATTTGCTTTTCAATGCAGTACTAGGAATTCCTTTCTTGAATACACTAACATCCATATTTGGTGATTTTAAAATTTGTTTCCAGGAGTCATTGTGGAATTCCCTATTTTTAAACCATCTCTCCCCAGTTCTGGACAATCCTGTAGCCTCTGCAATAAAAACTTCAGTAACAGTAAACTTGACATCCCCTATTTCAACTTCGGTTCCTTGGAATGATCTGGAAAATGTTTTGGTGACTTCCTTATGGAAACCATTAAATTTTTCCAAAAATTGAAGCCATCCTATTTGTTGTAACATTTCTTTTCATTGTGGGTAACCTTCTAAATATTTTGAACCCACAGGTTCAGTCCTTACAATTAAACCCATGATTTTTCAATATCAAATTAACACTCTTCTACCCACAAAACAATGACTTTCACTTTCGAACTGAAATAGCTTCAAGCTCTAAATGAAAATGGCTTCAATTTTGGAATGTCATACCTCTGATTGATAATAACAAATGCCTTTAAAACCTCGAACTGATATGCTTCTGTTGACAATTGAATGTCGGAGTGCTATACCTTTGTTTGAAAATGAGAGCAGTTTCAAATTTCTAGCTGAAATGTCTTTGATTGAAAATGGCAGATGGCTTCAAATTTCTTTTCGTGCAATACCTCTGGCTCTTAGTAGCAAAAGACTTCAAATTCAACGCTGCAACATCTCTGTTTCTGGTAACATAGACTTCAACTCAACACTACAACGTCTCTGTCTCTGTAACACAGACTTCAACTCAACATTACAACGTCTCTGTCTCTGGTAGCAAAAATCTTCAAACTCAATCACTATAACACCTCTGTCTCTAGTAGCAAAAGACTTCAATTTTAACACCTCTGTCTTTTGATAACAACAGACTTCAAACTCACACTGCTACAATTCTGAGTTTATAGTGAAAATGCTTCAAATTCCGTCCACAGTGATATGCTATCTGCCCACGGTATTAAGTGGCTTTGAGTCCTCACACTGTTATACTTCCAAATTTACCTCTTCTGCTCTGCTCTGCGTTTACAATGCTCAATGCTGTTCAAACTGATATCCTTTAGCTCTGCTCCTGGTGATAATAATATCTCTGTCTTCGAAATGGAATACCGGCTACGGAATGAAGTTATGGCAAATGGTCACGGAATGGAGTAGTGGAGTGAGGTGGAGGGCTTGTATTAATGATTGAGGAGACGGCGGAGGATTTTACGACGGCAGAGGGAATCATCATCATTAAATGCTTTGGTTAAGAGACGTGGAAAATTCAAATGCTTTGGCCATTTCACCGCTTAAATGCTATCGGATATGAATTTTGAAATGGAAGATTTTAATACAAAGTCTGTAGAGGGTTTGTTGGTGTTTGATCAATAAAAAAATTAAAACAACCTTTCGAATAATCCACAACTAAACTATGCTAAACTTTTATGAAATGCCATCGTAATTTAAATTTGTTACCTCTGCCCTTTATTGGATGTTTTTGTAGCCTTTGTCTTCTCTGCTCATCTTTGGAGGAATCTTTCATAATTTTCTTGACGTTTTTGATTCATGAATTCACTGGATCACTTTGTTGTAATTCTGATGTCTGCTGGTTGATGCCTTCAGGGTTTATAGCTGCGAAAAGACTGTCGGGCTGCAGAAAGCCTGATCAGCTGCAGAATGTCCACTGAGCTGCAGAATGTTCCTGTAGAACACTTTAATCATGAAAATGGAATGTTTTTGGAGTATGGATGAAATGTTATGTGGTATGAATGAAAATGGATGATGGATTATGATATGTATGAAGTGGTTAATGGAATGGGATGGATTCAGTTCATGAAATGGAATGAAGGAACATAAGGGTTGTACTACAGTTCATGACATATTTTATTCACTTACAGCAAGATATCAAATTCTGTGTTTTGACATGAAAATGAGATGAATGGAAGATGGAGTGAGATGAATGAGATGTGGAATGGAATGAAATATGAATGATGGATGAGATGGAGTATGGATGAATAAGTGAATGGAGTGAGATGAAATGAATCATAAGCACTATGGAACTGTACTTATGATTTTTATAACAGCTGCTTATAAAAAAAAATGGGAAAAGTTAGAGTGTCAGAGAGACTCTGATTTTCACCCTATCTTTTCTGTATAAACATGCAAATCAATGATTGGTTTTCATGTTTATACCTTTATTTTTTATTTTTATTTTATTTTTTAAGAGAAAAAAAGAAATGCTTCAGAAAATTTAATCAAGTTGATGAAGAAGAGAGACTCTTCTTCATTAACTTCACATCATTGTCTTCTTGGAACTTCTTGACAAACTCTTCTCTTGAGAGTGGCTTGTGGTATAGCTTTAGTCTATGACCATTCACAAGAAAAGTGACCTCTTCTTCATCTATAGTTCTGATTTTTACTGCCCCATTATCAAAAATTCGAACAATTTCATATGGCCCAAGCCAATGTGTCTAAAATTTCCCTTGAAAATCCTTGAATTTTGAATCAAACAAGAGAGCCCAATCACCCTCTTTAAATTTCTTCTCTTTGATGTACTTGTCATGCCATCTAGCCCTTTGCTGTTGGACTAGACTTGTTTTCTGAACTGCATCTTGTCTGATCTCATCCAATTCATTAATTTGCTCCGGTCTATGCTTTTGTGCCTCCGTTAGATCAAGTCCTAGCTGAACTGCCATCTTGAATGTTTGGATTTGGAACTCTATAGGAAACAAAACTTGCTTTCCATAAACAAGCTCATAAGGAGTATGGCCTTTTGTGTTTCTCCATGTAGTTCTATAGGCCCACAAGGCTTCAGGAAGCCTATCTACCCAATCTCTTCTATGTAGATGAACAGTCTTTGTTAGGATTCCTTCAATAACTTTATTAGTGGATTCCACTTGACCATTTGCTTGTGGATGATAAGGAGTAGATGTTCTATGTCTGATTTTGTAATTCTCCATCATTTTCTCCACTAGCCTTGATGTAAATTGAGCTCCTTGATCTGTAACAATTTCCCTTGGGACACCAAAACGAGTAAAAATATCCTCAAAAAGAAAAGCAATTACAAATGATTCATTAGCAACAAGTAATGGTTTAGCTTCTACCCACTTAGTAACATAATCAGTGCAAACTAATATATATTTCTTTTGTCTTGATGGAGGACTAATAGGTCCTACAAAATCCAAAGCCCATTTTTCAAAAGGTTCAATGTGTACCTGAGGTTGTAATGGCATCTCACCTGAAGGAGAAGGTTTCTCTACCCTTTGGCAACGGTCACACCTTTTTACATACTCCCTTGCATATTTAAACAAAGATGGCCAATAATATCCTAAATTAAGGATCTTATAGGTTGTCCTCTTATCTGCAAAGTGTCCGCCACAAGGTTCATCATGACATGCCTTGAGAATTTCAGGCATCTCATCTTCACGGACACACCTTCTAATGATCAAATCTGGACCTGTCTTGTACAACTCATTAGCGACCCATGAATATCTTGCACTATCATTAATGATTTTTCTTTTATCCCTTGCATTCATAATTGAAGGAAATTTTCCTGAAACTAAATAATTGGCAATATCAGCAAACCATGGAGTTTGAGTAGAGATTGCAAAAAGATATTCATCGGGAAATTGATCTTCAACCGGAGTGTCATCTTTGATATTTTGAATTCTAGACAGGAAGTCAGCCACAGTGTTTTGTTTTCCAGGCCTATCTAGAATAGTAATGTTGAATTCTTGCAATAATAACAACCATCTTATAACTATACCATTAGTGATTGATTTATTCATTAAATATCTAATGGCAGAATGATCAGTGTGAATAAAAGTTTCATAGCCTGTTATATAGTGTCTAAATTTGTTAATGGCATGAACAACAGCTAAAAACTCTTTTTCAGTTACAATATAGTTTAACTCTGCAGGAGTCAAATTTTTACTGATATAATAGATGGCATAGGGAATTAAATCTTTATGTCCCAATACTGCTCCTAGAGCTGTATCGGAAGCATCTGTTGAGATATGAAAAGGTGACTTCCAGTTAGGTCCCCTTAATATAGGTGCTTCAGAAATTTTGGTTTTCAGGGTTTCAAAAGCTAACTGGCAATCAGAAGTCCACTTAAATTCACAATCTTTGGTGAGTAATTTGAAGAGAGGAGATGCCATTTTGGTGAAGTTTTCTATAAATCTCCGATAATACCCTGTAAATCCTAGAAAACTTCTAACATCTTTTTGACAATTTGGAATGGATAGGTTAGAAATAACTTCAACTTTCGCCTCATCTACTCTAATCCCATCCCCTGAAATGTGGTGCCCTAAAACAATACCTTCAGTAAACATCATAAAACATTTTTCATGACTAAGTGAAAGGTTTGCTTCTTGACATATTTTTAAGACTTTTTCCAGGTTTTCTAAAGCCTCTTCAAATGTATTCCCATAAACTGTGAAATCATCCATGTACACCTCTACACAGTCATGTATTAGATCCGAAAAAATTCCTAATACTGCCCTTTGGAATGTTGCAGGTGCATTGCATAATCAAATGGTAATACTCGGTAAGCATAGGTACCCCAAGGACAGGTGAATGTGGTTTTGTCTTGATCTTCAAGTGCTACTTGGATTTGATTGTAACCACTAAACCCATCTAGGAATGAAAAGTACTTTTTGCCAGCTAATGTATCTAATACTTGATCTATGAAAGGTAAGGAAAAATGGTCTTTAAGAGTAGCTTTATTCAGTTCTCGGTAGTCAACACACACCCTCCATTTTCCATTTTTCTTAGGTACAATTACTAAAGGGGAAACCCACTGACTATCTGAAATAGGATAGATGAAGTTAACATTTAACAATTTTTGTAATTCTTCCTTGACAATTTCCCTAAGATTTTGATTCATCCGTCTTTGAGGCTGTCTAATTGGTTTGCAATTTGCCTCTATATATATGTGATGAGTACAAGTCTTGGGACTTATCCCTTTCATGTCAGTGTATTCCCATGCATATGCAGAAGAATGTATCTGTAATACTTTGACTAACTCTTCTTGTTGAGATTTTTCTAGGTTTTTATTTATGTTCAAGGTTTTGCCTGGAAAAATTTCACTTGTAGAGCTGCCAAATTTGTCCATTGAATGAAGAGACATCTGTCTAGATGACAAGAACTCAATATTGGATCTCTCTTGAAATGATTCTTGTTTGTGTTCTGGAGAAGATTCAAATTTTTCTAGAGTATTCAGAATTTGATTATCTTCACTAATTTCTGAAATTGTGAAGAGTGGTTGTAAATATTCTTCATCCTCTATCCATTGAGTGTCATCTAAATCTGTAATTGTCCTAGCTAGAGGATATAAAGTAAATTTCTTTGTTGAACTACCATCAGAAATATACATATCACCGGACCTACAACTAATAAAAGCATCAGCTGTAGCCAACCAAGGTCTTCCTAGTATAACAGGATGGCCTCCTAGATTATTCTTGGGTGTCAGGATCATGAAATCCACAGGGTACTCCCAAGAGTCTAGGGACATTGGAATGTCTTCTATTACCCCATCTGGTCTGATCACAGATCTATCTGCTAATTGTAATAGTGTGGGTGTAAAGAGAATATTAGGAAGTTTCAGTTTGTCCATGATTTGTCTACTCATGATATTTATTGTTGCTCCTAAGTCAATGAGTGTGTTTTGAATTTCAATTCCATTGATGTGAATTTTGACAACTGGATTTCCTGGGTCAAGATACTTTGGAATAGTAATCTTGCCCATCATAATGTCTGCTATTTGTCCTACCAGTTGAATTTTCTTGGTTTCTCTTATTATTTTTCTTGTTGTCTTCATACTCAACTCCTTTATTGTTTTGGCTAAAATTGGGATTTCCTTGATGGCCTGCAATAATGGAATTTTAATGCAAAAATTTCTCAATTCATCCAAAAAATCATAATTAGGCACCATTATTTGTTTTTCTACACCTTTATCAATTTGTAGTCTTTCCGGAAAGGGAGGTATAGAAGTAGATGTGGATGGTTGCTCTAATACTGGAGTTGGAGTTATTGGATCTTTTTGTTTCAGTTTTTCAATGTTTTGGCCTTGAAAGGATGTACCTTCCTTAAGACTTTTATTAACCCGCAGGGAGTCTTCCTCAGAATTATCTTGTTCTTGTATAATCACAGAAGGTTTCCTCTTCTCAAGTATCCTTCCGGACCTAAGTTGAACATCACTAAGGTCTAGAGGAGTAATTAAATAAGTTGGAAATTGTTGTCCTTCTATCATGTATGTATTCTGAGGGTTCTTATTATTGGGGTTTGATATGGGTTGAGCTAGCAATTGATTGGATTTTTGAGGGAATGGTAATGGAAGTGGTTGATTTTGATGAGGTTGGTTCGGATGATGTTGTTGAGGATTTTGTTGAAAATTTTGTTGAAGATTTTGAGGAAAATTTTGTTGAGGATTTTGAGGATAAAAATGTGGATATGGTGGATAGGATGGTGGATACTGATAATATGGAGAGTATCTTCCATAGGGACCTTGTGATCCTTGTGCCCAAGCTTGGGATTGATTTTGAAATTGGGGCCAAGGTTGCTGCCAAGAATTCCAAGGTGGAGGTTGATTATACATTTGATCATGAAATCCCTGTGTCTGAGGTCCCTGCCAAGGTCTTCTAGATACAAAGTTAAGAGATTCTGTGGAATCTGTAGGATTTTCTTCTTGAAAAACAGCCTTGAGACCAGGAAGAGAAGGACAATTCTTGGTCTCATGTTTCTCAGAACAAATAACACAGGTTTCTACAACTTTTACATCTAGAGGACACTCTCTTAAGGCATGTTTCTTCCTACATTTGGGACAAAAGATTGCCAAGGCATCAGATTCAGCCTTTTGCTTGTTTTGTATCTTGAGGGTGTCTATTTTTTCACTAAGACTCCCTAAGATGTCAGATTTAAAATCATCAAGCATATGTCCTATTTCTGATCTACTTACTATCCCAGAAGCAGATTTACTTGCCCTTGCAAGAGCAGGATCTCTTGGACCTTTGGTAGTTTTAGATTTCCCTCTGGAAAGGTTGATACATAACTCAGATATTTCAGGTAATGTGAGTTGTGATATATCCCCTTTTCCCATCATGTTAAGGATATCCAACCATTCATCCCTAATTGTTTTCAACAAAAGAGCTTTTAAAGTGTCCTGATTTAGGTTTTCCATTTGTGCCCTTTTTATGTTGTATTTAAATCTTTCCAACAAATCTTCTAAGTTTTCATCTTCCTTTTGTAAGATCTTGAACACTTCTTCCTTATGATTAACCGGCATACAATAATCCAAGTATCTCTCTAGAAATGCTTGTTTCATGTCTTCCCATGTTCTAATAGAACTACTATTTAAACTCATAAACCACTTCAATGCTGCTCCTTTTAGAGTCGAAGGAAACAATTTCAATTTTTGAGCATCTTGAAGATAGTCATAAGTCCTACACAGCACTTCAAATTCGAATAAGAAAGTTTCAGGATCCTCAGTTTTAAGTCCATAGAAGTTCGGAAGGACGGAAGGTGAAATGCTTTTCATGGTTGTATTGGTTTCTTCATCAAGTATAGGGAACCCAAAAGAGCTTCCTATTTTACCTCTTCCTCCTTCTGCACCTCTACCTCCTTCTCCTCTTCCTCCTTCTCCCCTACCTCTACCTCTACCTCCTCCAAACAATGTGTGTTCTCCATTAACAACTCCTCCTCCTCCTTCTTCTGCCATGGTTGACTCTCCTGTGGAAGTAGAAAGGTTTGTATCCTCAACAAAAGTTTTTGGATCCTCTTATATGGCAGGTTCAGTGGATGAAGTGGAAGGTTTCTCTAATGGAATAGGTGACCTTAGATCTTTTAGAAGTCCAGGATCAGTAAAGGATGGAAGATGGGTTTGAGTTGAAGGTGTACTAGCTCTGGATCTAGATGAAATAAGTGGTGTTCTAGATATCAAACTTCTGCCTCTGCTGCTTATAAATCTTCCCCTTGAATCTCTCTCCCTACGCATAAAATTGTTTTTGGATGCTAATAAACAAAGGTTACCTAGTTTTCACTTCCCCGGCAACGGCGCCAAAATGTTGGGTCTCAGTCTAGTCTCCTAAACTGAGCTCATTTAATTGTCAACCAAGATTTGTAAACTGCTGAAGTGAAGTGTACCATATGTACCTAGGTGCTTGTTTCCTAATGCGTTGTATGTAGTGTTTTGTGATGTTTTTGGTCTTTTATGTTGATTTATGATGTTTTTGGTCTTTTGATGTTTAATGAAAAATGCCTAGAAAACTAATGGAAAGAAGTTGATGGTAAAAAACACAGTTGAGCCTAATGTATGGATTGGAAAATGCAGTTGGATACAAAATCTGAACTATGACTAAATAGAAACAAAAGCTTGATAATGACTTCTTAGGCAAATGACACAAACTAAACTTGAGAAATGATCACTAAATATGCAAGTTCTCTAACTAGACAGTTAAACACTAATTTTATCATGGTGCAACATTCTGTTATAAGCTCATCTATTCCATGACTAATTCCTAGTTCTATTCTGCAATTTAATTGGATGTCTCAGAACCTATACTCAAAGAGTTATTGGTTTCTTTTCAAAGTAGTTCTTTTGAGGAAGAGCTCTGTTTTTAAAATGATGAGAAATTTGCAGAGATACTTCAGAACTTGTAGTGATGTTATCTTTTGTTCCTATGGTTATGGATCATTTGTAGTTTTCAGAACAAAAATATGTTTGTGAATAATGAAGGCTGTCTTGTGAATCCTAACAACTAAAATAATCTATTGTGCAAAGGATGACAGTGTGACTATGAGATGTAAGTGCAATGAGTTAACTTAAGAATGGATCTAAGATGCTTCTAAACTAGAACAATGTTTAACTATAAGTCATCATCAAACTTGAAACAAAGTAACTGAACATGAATTAAATGCAAATGAAACTCCGGAGTTGTTCTAACTATACTAACATGCATTAATCTATGAAGTTACACAATCTGTTTGTTCATCATTAGTGATATTTTGGAAGAGTTCCTTCTTGTGGAAGAGGTAGAACAATTCTGACTGTGGACTTGTATGCAATTGAAAACAAATGAACTGAAAGAAAATGAAAAACTAAGTTACCACATCCATATCCTACTCGTCATTATGATGTCTTGGGCAAGCGTTTAAGAGCAAGATCAGAGGTGATACTTAGTACAAACAAACAACTAAATCTTTCATTATCACGGTCATGTCTTGAACTTTTTAAGGATGTATTGGAAGAATTTCTTCTTGTGGAAGAGTGATTAGAACAAGTGTAACTGTGATAGTGAATAGAAAAAAATACAACTAATTCCTACAGTACTATAGTCATTCATCACTCATTGTTATGATCTGTTAGAAGAATGTCTTCTTGTGGAAGAACTGGAATGAATATAACTACAGTATCTAGTTAAAAACAAATACAAATTCAACTCCTATCCTACAATACCATAGTCATTAATCATTCATCATTTTGGTCTGTTGGAAGAGTGTCTTCTTGTGGAAGAGCTGGAACGAATATGACTACAGTAGCTAGTTAAAAGAAATACAAATTTAACTCCTATCCTACAATACCATAGTCATTAAACATTCATCATTTTAGTCTGTTGGAAGAGTGTCTTCTTGTGGAAGAGCTAGAATGAATACGACTACAGTAGATAAAACAAAACAACTACCAATTCAAATGCAAAACGTAAAGGCAGCTAGGAAAACTTATCTAGTTTACGCAAAAAAAAATCCGTGCAAGAGGCAGGGGCCCTCTACCACTTGACGGCATTCAACTTCAAATTAAATCACGCCTTCAAAATAACTTTGTCTGCTCCATTAACGATGCAATAGTTTGAACATAACACTCTATGTCCTCAAGGACGTAACACAGAGTTTTTAAACAAAATCTAGCAGCAAATTTAACATAAAATCTCTAACTAAGCTCTCGGTCTACTCAAGAGTTTATAAAGAAAATGCAAGTAACAATAATTACAAAAATTTAGGAATAATGTCTTTCCTTATCCGAATCATATTAGGAGTCTTCAAGGTGGCTACGTGAAGGAGAAAAGACATCTGGACTGAGACAGTCCTAGTAGGAGTCTTCCTTCATAAATGTGTTCCCACGTGCATAACCGTACCTAGAATCCATTTCTTCCTCCATGATGAGCAACAAACCATGTAGACAGGACGTGGATCATGCCCATATGCGGATTTCCTCAAGAGGCCACCTGGAACATACTCAAACATGAAGGTAGCTGCAGAATCGTCGGTTAGCTACGGAATGTCTGCATTCTGCAGCTAGTTCCGGTCAAAATGCTTAACAATGGAAAAAATCACAAAATTCAACAATTCAGTCATGTAAACCATTCTAGAAGTAATTTTAACTATATTTATTGATCAATTGGGCTTAAGATAGAAATGGACAAGGGAAAATGAGGTAAAATGAGGTGAAGGAAAGCACAAATTTGAGGCTCAACACCAGGTCTAACCCGGATCCTAAACGTGATGTTATATTATACAACCCAAACTGAATTGGAAAAAAGAAAAAGAAGATAGAAAATTTAGAAGTTGAAGTAGAATTAAAAAGAGTCAATTCATTACCACAAGAATTAATAAGTTTTCAAAATATAGATTTTGATCTGAAATTTGAACATTTTTTTTTTTAGAAGTCAATCTTAAAGTGATCTTTATACTATTTTTTTAGACCCTATTTTTATTTCATTCTTGGAAACAAAACAGAAAAGTATTACAGTAGAATCTAAATCAAAGAAAGTTGAATATTAGACTAAAATTGAAGAAATTAATGCTACTATTCTCAAATATATTGATGAAGCTATTGAATTAGCTCAATTGTTAGCATATACCACTAAGCCTTCAGTTTCACAGTTATATACCACCATAATACCAGCTCTAGATTCATCCGTATATGCTACTACATCATATATAGATTCCAATACCAACAGATCCATTTATCCCTAAAATACCTTTACAGCCTAGAGTACTATTTCCACGACCCACTTCATCCACTATATCCACTAGCTCACCTTTTGATTTTTCAAAAACATCATTCTCATTCCCTAGTAGTTCCACATATAGTCCAGTTTCATTTCCCAGCACCTCAAATACAGCTTTTAGTTCATCAGCTACCACTTCCAGTTCAGCCCCAAGCACTTTTACTTTACCTCCTAGCCAAGCCAAACTTCAAGCTATGGTTGCTAGGTATGCTCCCCTTGTCTTATCAGTATAGCTTCATGACATGCCTCAAGACTATCAGAGTAAGATACCACAGTTTTATGCCACAACCCATTATACATCTCAGCAACACATAACTAAAATGACAGATTTCTTCGAACTCCATGAGATTGATGATTCAGACGTTCAAATGAAGTTATTTGCACAAACATTGACAGGAGAAGTTAAAAAGTGGTTTAAGGGTCTTGATGCTAGTATTGTAACTGATTTAGTTGTATTTCATAGATTGTTTTTAAATAAATGGGAAAAGAAAAAGAATCCACTCTAGATATTGTCTGAATTTGATACCATGAGAAGAGCTCCAAATGAATTAGTCCAAAACTAATGCACTAGATATAACAGTGTTTACAATTCCATCCCTGCAAATATTAAACCCACTCTTGATTCTGTCCTACTCAAATTCCTTAATGGATTTGACATAGACATGGCTTATCAGTTGAGGGAAAGAAATGCAGAAACCTTAGAAAGAATGCAAACAGATGATGCTAGTGTAGAAGTAAACATTTTAGCCAAACAAGTTAGACTAAGAAATGAGAGAAGAGTGACCATTAAAGAAGAAACTTCCAATTCAGATACAAAAATAGACATGGTAGCTAAAACTTTAGAGATTATGATGGATAGACTAGACAAAATAGAGTGAATACCTCAATGGGATAATCAACAACAAATCAGAAATCCCAATTTTAGGAAAAACACAAATTCAATAAAAGCAAAAGAAATAGCCCTAGACTAGACAATAAGGCCCCCCTTCCAAGAGAACTATGTTGAAAGTTCTCATAATAATGATGATGATGAGGATGCAATAAATATAATAAAAATAGATGATAATAATACTATTTTTCCTACTCAAGAAGATCAGGATTATTTGAACTACAACAATTCAAATTAGATTCAAGTGAATCCTTTGATTATAATCAAGGTTATGATTATGCTATAAATGAAATACACAATCAATATAACCTTATAAATAAGAAAATCAATGAGTATTCTACCAAGAGAACTTCCGAAACACAGAATAATAAAGCAATGGGACCTCCCAAAACAAAAGTTCTGCAAATTCTCTCAAGGGAAAATAAGCAAAACTCTAATTCACCCAAAACATTTCTCGTCCTAAAAATGCATCAAGACCCAAGACTGTTGACATTACTGATGAAGTTTCTCAAGCTATAAAAGATTCAAAAAAATCTATTGCTGCAAAAGATTCTAATTCTGTTAAAACAACAAATTTAGATCCTAAAATATCCTCTGCTGATCCCAAATCAGTGGATCCAAAAACTGCTACTTCAAAAACACCTGCTGATAATTCTAAGTCTGAAAGAACATCTGCTGCTTCACAAAAAATCCCTAAAAATAAAATTAGGAGCAATAAAACACAAGAAACTCAAACAAAGAATGTCAAACCAATTGAAAATGAAAACGTAATTGTAGAAAAACAAGACAAATCGACACAAACTACAGTTATTAAAGAAGAATTGTTGGTGAGGAAACATGTCTCGTAGGAAAGACCCAAGTTCGGGGATTGGGGCCAAAAAAGGAGTCTGCTGTAGTCTAGAACCACGCCGGCATTTTCACCCTACTCCGAACAGCAGAGAGTCCCACCCGAGGCGTGCCGCGACCACATGCAAAAGGGTAACAGATTGGTAGTGGCGGATGGATCCGCAACTCGAAGCTAACATAGAATCATTTGCATACATAACATCATACATAGAAGATCTTCTCAAAACATTATGCAAATAGTAAGCAAATAAAATTTTAAGGTACCATAGACATCATGCATACATATAACTCATACAATAATACAACAACCTTCAAGTATATTAATAATCTTCAGCTGGATCCACAGTCACATTGCTCGACAGGAAGAGCTTTCCATTTCTATTACAGACATCCCATAGGACAGAGAGAGAGATAATACAGCCATGATAGATCAATAGAAACCTAGGAAATACAAGGATTTGATGCTCAAGACAAATCTCTTCTGCGACGTCTACTCTAACCTCTTCAATCCCTCTGTATCCGTGCATGAATTTATTTTCGGCTGGGTGACGGCCTATTTATTCACCCGCCAGTGCAACTGCTAGTTTCTCTTGTGGTCTTCTTCAGCTGCTTTCAGCTTATTTCTGTTTCCCATGAGTTCCGCTATATGTTCTCTACCGTATCTTCTCTTCGTCTGCACTTATCTACGTCAGCCTCATCAGTTATCTATTGTTCCTCCGCAACCTCGGCAGCTCCGCTACCTACTATTGTTGCGCCTGCCATGTGTCAATCCGCAACCCAAAATCTGTTCCTTATTGAAAATTCAAAACAAGGGCCCCAACAGGCCTCGACCACAGTTTCTTGACTCGTCCCGAGTCAATCACAAATCACTGTCTCCACCTCCATAGCTCCGCCTGACCCTATGCCCTATTCCTACTGCGCACCTTCATTTTGTTGTCCAAACAAGGGCCCCAACTCCGGGACCTTGCTCAACGCTGAAGCCTTAAGCTCGTTGAAGGTTACCATAGCCTACTTCCACCCCTATAATAATGCATCCATCTCCGTGGCGATCTTGGTGAAAGCTTCCTCCCTGACGTTTGCCGGTACAACGCCGAATACCGTGCTAATTTGCGTTCCGGACTCGATGGCTAACTGCTGCATTTTTCGGGTGCTGATTTATAGGGGCTAGTGAAGCTCTCGAATTTCCTACTTGGCTATTTCCGAACTGGCCATTGTCTTCTGGATCTAAACCTCTAGAGCATCCACCTGGGCGTACAACTGGTCTAGCTGCGAGGGGTCCATGGCATCCTGAATTTCTTTTGAGAGTTGTTGCAACTGAGCCAAAACGGGTTGAGTCTTTACTGTAAGGGCCATCGACCATTCCTATAGAGATTTCAAGAGGTCATAGGCATCTCAAGCTGCAGTACTGAGAGCTTCCTACATCTTGGTTACCTGGCCTTGTTTCTCCGATATCTGTGCTATGTAGACTGTTGTTGGGTCGGGCAGCGCTGGCTGTGCTGCTAATGCTGCCTGGAGCTCTGCATTTTCCAGGTGGAGGTTGGTGTATGCCACCCTGAGGTGGATTGCTCACTGTAATAAATATGTTTCTGGCACATCCGCAGGCATCTAATTGTAGTGAGCCGCTACTGCAGGCCATAGTCTCGCGAAAACCCTGGCAACCTCATTCATCTAGTCCTGGAGCTGCCCATGTGCCATTGTGAGCTGCTCATGCTGTTCAGTAAGAGCGATTATCTGCTACTGCTGTTGCTCACACCTCTGTTGCAGATCAGAGTGGAGCCTTTCTGCCTGCTAGGCTAGCCTCTAGATGAAGCGGTATAGCTGAGCCATGCCCCACGTGTCCATGCTTTTGGCCCCTAAAGTACCTTGATCCGGCCGCCGCTCCTGCATTGGTTGTCCACTGGCAACTGATCTGGTGGAGTGTCCTTGATGGGACGGAGGCAGAGTTGGATGGGGTGCAGAGTCCACCATATTCAGGTCCGGCCACTCCCCCTAATCTGTTTGGACAGTCTGCTAGAGTGGAGTAGACTTAGGCTATGCCCCAGCCGTGTCTGCAACTATTTGTGCCATCTGTGTGATTAAATCAGAAAAAGTGGTCTGGGGGTCCCCATCGGGGTTGACCGATGGTATCAATATTGTACTTGAGTCAGCCTCAGTCCCATGGTCCCCATTGATTAGGTCCCAGATTATTGGGTCTGATACGGTGGCGGATGAGTTGGATGGTGCGGATGAAGTGGTAGGTGGGAGTGGGTCGGTACGGGGTGGTGAAATACGGATGTTTATGAATTCGGAGGGGTCAATGGAAGGTTGAGGTGGAATCCTGCCTATTTCCCCTATCTCGATGAGTGGTTCTTCCTGGATGGGTACCCCTATGCTTAGTTGCCAGGGTGGATCCTCCTCAGTGAGGTCAACCACTGGACTTGACTCTATGGTTTTGGCCCTCTTGGCCTTGGGAGCCACTAGGGGGTTTTCAGACTTATTCTTTTCCCCTAGCGGGGTGGTCATTGGAATTGGTGAAGTAAACAAAACATTGGGAATGGGGGAGGTGATGGAGGTCGTGCGGAGAAGCGGGGTGGACTGAGAAATCTGAAATTAAGAAAAAACAGGGAAAGGAGTGGCACTACTTGAGATTACTTGGACCACTTCGTTGAAGCTTCGTACTTGTATATTTAGTTGGCGAATGAGTGGGAAGAGTTGCAAGTTGGAGATCCTTTTTTCCACCTCCGCTGCCGATTCACCAGGCAGTTGCTGTGGTAGCATCTTGTCGAAATTGTATGTGTATACCCCTCTTCGGACTTCCATCGCGACCCCCGACCATGAACAAACTTCGTTGTGGAAGGTTGTGTCGTTGAGTTGGAACTTCAGCGGCCTCATCTGAAATGTCTCTTCCGACACGCAAGTAGGTTGGAGGAACGTGTGCCTGTGGCTGACCCCGAACCAGAATTTCTTGCTGTATCCGTCCAACAGATTTCTAGGAATCCTCTGCTGGCTTGTCACCACATTAGTCATTAAACCATACCAACTCCGGAAGGCCTCTACATTGACCTCTTTGGTGCTAGGATCTCCTGACACCTTCCATGGGACTATTTCATTGCCAGAGGCTGACCCTCCACTATTTCTGCCGGCAGCCTGACAAGGGGGGCATGCCACTTCAACATGGCCAGTGCAACTATCAAGTATCCATAGATGAAGCCCATTGCCCTCTTGTAATTATCCTCGCATGCGTCGAACAGATCCTTCAGTAGGAAGGAGCACCAGTTCAGCCTAGTCTTGTTCTACTACTGCTGGATTGGCTCTTGTCATCTTTGCGCGGCATTGATACACCTTTAGAATAGTTCTCGGTCCCTTCTCTTGGCTCTTTGCTTCTCTGGTTCTACTCCAATTGCCTTTGCGTCTTCAGAAATTTCTAACTCTAACTCAAATCTCTCCGACATTCTCGCGCTTTTTTTCATGCAGGCTATGTAATTAACTGGCACGAGTGAGCTTGATGAGACCCCATAATGAATTAATTCCTGTTGGAATCCTCCACGGCGATAATCATGTGATCAGTCGCCTGCTGAGGCGTGTTCTGACATCTGCTGACGGTGGTATGGGGAAAGGGGTGGACGCGACGGCTGAGGTTACTTCTAATTATGGAAAAATGATTACTGCAAGGTTACTTCTAATTATGGTAATTTATGTTGCAAATCTTGGCGATCCTACGGACTGACACAAGTATTGAATGAAATGATGGGGACTGACACTTGACATGCTTGCTTATCCTACGGGGATGAAACACTGGACGCGCCCCTCCTTGACCATAATCAGTTGCGTTGTGGTCCCTGCAACCTAGCGATTATCGACAACTTATGCATGGACAAAGAACACTACCTACGCTCATCCCAGTTGTGGGACAGTTATTCAACTACTCTACTCTACGGACTTCTCTTGGGTGTGAGAGTTATTAACAGAAAGCTAAAGAAACTTAGTCATGGTAGGGCTTCAGGCGTGCACCATTCACCCACCCAGGTAAAACATTACCGTCCAGTTGAGCCAACCGAATGGCTCCGGAATCCTTAATTTCAATGATGAAGTAGGGTCCCAACCAGTGCATCTGCAGTTTTCCTGGAAACTTCTGAAACCTGCTATCGTATAGGAGAACCTTACCTCCAAACTGGAACATTTTTCTCTTGATGTGGCGATCATGCCACGCCTTCTGCCTGTCTTTCTAAACCTTTTATGAAACTCGACAAGGAACCTGGCCTCGTCAAGTTCTTGTAATTCATGTAGGCGTTCCTGTATTGATTCATCCTTCGAGAACTTTAGGGAGGTGGCGATCAGAAGACTCGGTATGGTGAACTCGGCGAGAATCACAGCTTCACGACCATACACCAGATTGAAAGGTGTTTGATTATTCAACTGCTTCACTGTTGTTCTATAGGCCCATAGTGCAGCTGGCAACTGTTCGTCCCAATCATCCCTCTTGGCATTGCAGATCTTCGTCAAACCCTTTTCGAGGATTTTGTTGAACGCTTCAATAGTGCCATTGGCTTGTGGGTGGTACAGGCTGTTTTTGTGATGTTGGATCATGAAGGTGTCCAACAACGATTTTCTCATTTCATTAATGAAGTGTGTACCTTGATCACTGGTTAAGCTCCTTGGGTAGCCAAACCTGCTGATGATGTATTTAAAGATGAACCTGGCTGCCGTATTTGCTGTACAGTCCCGTACCTCCACTTCCTCGGCCCATCTGTTGAGGTATTCCATGGCGGTGATGATGTACCGGGCCTTTGAATGTATGTCTATAGGGGCTATGGGGCCTACGAAGTCAACCGCCCACTTCTCGAATGGTTGCAACACATTCATCGGGTGTAGTGGTAGCTTGTCTCTATGAGAGGGCCGCCTTGTTCTCTGAAAAACATCGCATTTCTTGACAAATGATTTACTATCTGCATGGACCATCGGCCACCATACTCTAGCTTGTAGCACTTTCCTGGTGGTGGGATTTTCCCCCACGTGTCCTCCCGCGATGTCGCTATGGCACTCCCACAGCACGGCTTCGCGTTCATGGTCGAGGACACACCTTCGCAGAATCTCATCAAGGCCCAATTTATACAACTGCCCTGCAATCAGTTGGTAGTCAGTGGCGTGGATGACCAGGTTTCGTTTCTGGATCGGGGTATAGTGTTGAGGACACTGCCCCATGGTTAGGTAAGTTGTGATGTCAGCCAAATAATCTGGTATGGCTTCTACCCGGAAAAGATCAGCATCAGGCAGCTGATCATCTAGAGAGCCCTCATTCTCACCCATCTCCAACCTGGATAAATGATCAGGCCCGACATGCAACCTCCTGGGCTTGAAAATCACTTCGAAGGTGAATTCTTGAAAGAGTCGGAGCCATCGACATATCCGTCCTTCCAAAACGGGCTTATTGACTAGGTATTTCAATGCGGAGTGATCAGTGAAGAACTTAAACTTACCTCCTAGGAGATAGTGGTTGAACTTCTGGAGTGATTGCACCATTGCGAGGGCCTCCCTCTTTTTGGTGGTGTAATTCTGTTTTGCATTAGACAGTTTGCGGCTGGCAAAGTAGACTGGGTGTTCAACTTTCATCTCCCTTGGTTGCGCCAAGATAGCCCCAACTGCAATACCGGAAGCATCGATATGCACATGGAACTGCTTATCCCAATCTAGATGGACCAGAATGGGCACTGTTGCCAGCTTCTCCTTTAGAGTGTCAAGGGCTAACTTGCAGTCATCTGTCCACTGGAACATCTCTGACTTCCGTAGTAACTTTTCCAAAGGAGCAGTTATCTTTGCATAGTTCCTAATGAACCGTCTGTAATAACCCATGTGCCCCAGCAACGACCTCAACTAATTCACCGTTTCTGGGGCTTCCATGTGAACGATCACTGCTACCTTGGCAGGGTTGACGCAGATCCTTTGCCTGTGCACCACATATCCTAGGAGCATTCCGAATGGAACCGCAAAGATGCATTTCTTCAGGTTCAAGGAAATTTTCAATTGTCGACACTGATCAAACATTATGCGTAGCAGGGTGGCATGGTATTTCAGCAAACTGTAGATGGTCCAATAATCCATGTAGAATTCCAGGAACTTATGAATGTATTCTCGGAAAGCAGCTATGACAATCCTGGAAAACACAGCAGGGGCGTTCTTCAACCCGAATGGCATCATGTGATATGCAAAAGACCCCCACTCGGTGGTGAACGTCGCTTTCGTCTTGTCCTCTTCTGCGATGCGCACCTGATGGTATCCTGAGAACCCATCAGTGAAGGAGTAGGCCTCATTTCCTGCAAAATTTTCCAATAATTCGTCACTGAATGGGGTAGGAAATGGGTCATGGATGCAGGCATTGTTCAAACTTCGGTAATCCACAAAGGCGTGGATTTCTGACTTGTCCTTCTTATTTTGAATGACGATGGGACTCACCCACTCTGCTTCTTCCATAGGAAATATTAGACTTGCCTTCAACATTTTTTCGATCTCCAGCTTGAATTTCTCCTTGATCCATGGGTTCAGCCGGTAAGGTCAATGCTTCATTGGCTTGGCGTCCGGTTTCAGCACAATTCTCATTTCTCCGAGGTCCCCTTTGATGCCTTTTAAATCTGCAACCGATGAAGGGAATAGGTCTTCGTATTCCTGGAGGAGACTAAAAATTTCCTTTGTTGTCTCCTCGTCCCAGTAATCCCCAACTGTAGCCAGTTTGGGTTTTTCCTCCGTGCCAATGTTTAGTTTCTTTGTCTTCAGTGGAAGTAGATGGACTGCTTCAGTGGTAGGCTCTTCTTTAATGTTCTGCTCTCCTTATGTCTCTTCAAATTATAGGTGCCTCAAGTCCTCCAAATTGTCATCATTTGGCTCGCTATCGATCCATTGGCAAGCCAACTTACGTCTGCCATCAGGATTCAGTACTAATGGCCTCCCGTTGGTGCCCAGATCGGGAAAAAACAGTACTCCTTTTATAGCCTGTAATGCTTGGGACACCAACTCTATCTTCCCCTCAAATGAAAAGCACTAAACAAATTTGTTCGCAACCTCCTGCCAAGAACTGGTCCCTCTCTTTCTCTCTTCTTCTAAGTACCAGGCATGTGGGATGGTATCCAAGGAGTGGACAAACCGATGTACCCACATCTCACCCGGGTACCCTACACTTCGCCACTGCTCCTGACAGGAGTTCAGGTGGTCTCTCGGATCAGAAGTTCCTTGGTACCTTTGCTTGCTTGGAGGTCCTTCATCTTCCTTGAACCACACCCTCAAAGCCTCCGCCACACAAATCCACTGCGACTGGGAGTTGTGGTGATTTTTCCACCACCTAGCTTATGTGGACTGTAGTGCTATGTCTAAGAGTGGTATTCTGTTTTCCTATGGCACCTTGTCTTCTACCTTTGAAATGAAGGTATTTACTGCTTGCATGTTGGAAAAGGTGGGGTACTCCCTTATCTCAGATCCAATCCAATGGACTCTGGCAATATTGGTACATCTCCTCGTGCTGGTCTCATACCCACCTTGCTGCCAGTCCTCCCAAGCTAGTTCCAACCCCAGCTCCGAGCTCTGGACACTTCACCAGCTTACGGAGCTGGTTGCTATCCGGTTAATATAATCCTCCCACTTTCCTGCTATCATCTGATAGAGGTTTTCCAATATCTGAGCATCCTCCCTATTATCCAAAGTTTCTGTATATATCGAACCTTGATATGGGTCGAAAGGCTGGGTGACTCGGACCTCTCTGTCTTCAAAAATCATCAGCTCCTTCTTCAGATCGATAATGGCATAGTTTTCAAAAGCCCAGTCGATTCCTATCAATGCAGGGTATGGATCTTTATCTCCCATAATGTATATTAACTCAAAATTCATGTATGTCTTTACCCCTGCGATGTCGACCTTGACATATTCGAGTCTGCCGATCAGCACAATGCAGTACTGGTTTGCCATCCTGAGCTGGATTGGTGAGTAAGTCAGTCGTGGCCACCCTAGAGCTTCCCACATCTTCTAAGGCAGGATATTGATGTCAGAGCCCAAGTCGAGCATGGTGTCTCTGATCTGAAGTCCTGCAACCTATGTGTTTAACTCGAACTCTTTTCCCGTTCTTATTTTTTTCCGCTTGACCCGCTGTACATTCTGGGGTGTTGTGTTTGAGGATTCCCTCATTCCTGTGGTCCCCTGCAATACGTCCTCTGGGTATGCTTGAGCTATTCTCGCATCGAATCATTGTCAACAATTTTGAGGAATAGGTGGAGCCATTCCTCAATCAGAGCCCCCATAGCACTCTGTTCTCCTGTATCGTTCTTCACGGGTACCTCAATACCTTTGTCTCCCCCCAGCTGGGAAAAATTTTCTATCGCCTCCTGGAAATATTTCTTCTGCATTTCCAGCTTGATTAGTTATTTCAGGGATGCGGGCATGATCACCCGTATCAGCTCCTTTTCACGAGCGTCCTCCCTTGTTTTATTTCCTCCTCACATCACTATGGCTACGTTCTGCATGGCCTGAGTCGCTATCCCTTGAGGTTCTGTGTTTACCAGATTCGTGCCCTTCTGCCTTGCTCGTTCCTCCCGCTTCTTGATAAGTTCAGGGCAGTCCTCTGTCGCATGGGTGTTCACGCAGCACTAGGAACACCACGGTCTTCTAGGTAGGGGGCATTCACGGGCCACATGACCCTCCTGATCACATTTGTAGCATTTCAGTAGACCCCGTCCCCCTGTGTGCCCCCCACGCATACTGCCTCCTCTGCCTCTGGGAGCCTCATTCACCCTATAGGAGGTTCAGTCTAATCGGTCTGCCATTGCATCTAGAGCTCTGCATTGTTCGATGTTATGAGTCATGGAAGCATAGAACTCACAGTATACGTTGTTTGGAACATTGGAGTACTTTTGCAAAATTGGACACGTCCGAGGTTGATGACCCACTGTTCGGAAAATTTTGCAATACTTTGTTGTGGCTTGGGTTGGTTGATGTGGGAACCTTGCATATGGTTGTTGCGGCAGATATACCCCTTGCGGGTTTATTAGCGTGCCTCCCCCGATAGGTGGAGTCCCCTGTACTGCCGCTACTGAGGGCCCCACTCTCGGGCTTCGCAACCAAGGACACTCAGTCGCCACGTGCCCTTCTACCAGGCAGTGTGTGCACCAGAAATTCGACCTAGCTAGCCTTATAAGCTGCATCTCCTTAAGGTTTTCGGTCAGATTGGCAATCTGATGTTGCAGTCCTAGTAGGGATGGGTCTTGCGGGGCCAACCCTCCCCTATATTCCTGAGGGTAGCTCGTCATCACCTCTATCTTCACTTCCTGTTCCAAAGCACCCTGCAAGTTGTCGATATTTTGTTGAGTGAGGGGGGTTCGTGTCAAGGGAAGCAGAGCCTTGATGAACCAGTCCCTCTGATGATTTGGGTCGATCGGGTAGCTGAGTTTCCCGATCATATCTTTGAACCTGCGCATCATCTCCCATGCAGTCTCTCCTTCTCTTTGTTTGATCTCCCATAGTTCAGACAGACCTTGCTGGTCTGTTTGGGGTAGCTTAAATTCTCGAACAAAATCTCGCTTGACATCTACAATTGCTAGATTTGGGTGGGCCTCTGACCACTTGATGAACCAGCGCAATGCCTTTTCTCTCAACGTGGTTTGGAATTCTATCAGCTTTCCTGCATCTGGCGTCTATCGAGCCCTCCATATGGCTTCACAGAGGTACTAGTGTTGTTCCACATCATCGTTACCCTGCCTAGAAAATTTTGGGTACTGGGTGAATGACCCCACCATATTCACTTGCGAAAGGGTGACTAGAATGAACCCTCCAAGTCCTTTTATAGCATTAGTAATTGCTATACTACCAGTAATGCTGCATCACTGCTGACAATGGATTGCTATGCAATTGACTCAACTCTTTTAACTTAACGAAAAATATCACTTAAAGGTTTATAGAGTACCAGGGGGAGGTAGGGATCCTTGCCATTTGAACTTTGGGAAGTAGGAATACCCGGAGATATGAATGTCATCCTTTCTTGGAATAACCACTGCATCACGACGTACCACTCGCCATCGGAACCTTCTTTGGGCCGCACATCTGCATCTCCTTCATTAGACATCATATCACTCTTCCTCCTAGCTGGGATCCCATGCACCTGCCGCACTCCCACAACAGTCCCTCCCATCTCCTGTGGACCCACCTGGCCTTCCATATCCACTATCCTCTGAGGTGCCTCCTCTTTATCCTTCCGACTACTCCCTCGCTATTTCAAATACTCGCATCACCCTTTCACGCCACCTGTCGGCGATCTGCACCCTCTGATGTGCACGTCGCTCCCTCAACCTCCTTGCAGTCTTAGCATCCATTCCCCCACTCCCCCGCTTCACATTTTACATAGAATTCGTCCCTCATGCCCTTCCCCCAACATTGGAGGTTTACACTTCCATGATCGATTTCTGGAATTCCATCAGCCCTTCATCCACCATCAGGGCCTTAATACACAATGGAATTTCCTTAAGTAGCTTCCCTCTTAGTCCAGATCGAAATATATCCTTGGCTCTAGAGAAGGATTGGTAGCACTCTGCTGCAAACTCCACAATATACCCGTCCAAGGTAGACTCTACCTAGAAATTTACAGCGCGGGTCAACTCAGTATCCAGTCGATCCAAGGCCTCCGTGCACCCACTTGTGGTTGATCTTCCACGATTTTTCCTTAGTCACCTTGGTCTGAAACCTCTGCAACCAATTATAGAGGTCGCTAGGGAATTTTCCCCAGAGGATCTTGTAGGTATCGCTGGCAGAATCTGAGAAAAGGACTAGATCCTTGAGCACCTTCTCTTCTTGATTCGTTAGCTCTGCTTGCTGAGATATAAACTGGTCCAGGTGGTTATCCCACCATCTCCGTATTTCTCCTTCGAATATCCTTGATACCATGATCTAGTTCCCCTAATGAAGTTTAGGGTCCTGGAAACGGAACCATTTGCTGGCGAGGAAACAGGTCTCGCAGGCAAGACCCAGGTTCAGGGATTGGGGCCAACAAAGGAGTCTGATGTAGTCTAGAACCACGCCTGTATTTTCACCCTACTTCGAAGAGCAGAGATTCCCACTCGAGGCATGCTGTGACCACATGCAGAAGGGGAAAATATTGGTAGTGGCGGATGGATCTGCAACTAGAAGCTAACGTAGAATCATTTGCATACATAACATCATACATAGAAGATCTTCTCAAAAAATTATGCAGATACTAAGAAAATAAAATTTTAAGGTACCACAGACATCATGCATACGTGTAACTCATACAATAAGACAACAACCTTCAAGTATATTAATAATCTTCAGCTAGATCCACAGTCACATTGCTCGACAGGAAGAGCTTTCCATTTCTATTACAGACATCCCACAGGACAGAGAGAGAGATAATGCAGCCATGATAGATCAATAGAAACCTAAGAAATACAAGGATGTTGCGCTTAGGACAGAGCTCTTCTGCAGCGTTTTATCTAACCTCTTCAATCCCTCTGCATCCATGCATGACTTTCTTTTCGGCTGGGTGATGGCCTATTTATTCACCCCCCAGCACAACTGCTAGTTTCTCTTGTGTTCTTCTTCTGATGCTTTCGGCTTCTTTCTGTTGCCCATGAGTTCTGTTATCTGTTCTCTATCGTATCTTCTCTTCATCTGCACTTATCTACGTCAGCCTCATCAACTATCTCCTGTTCCTCTGCAACCTCGGCAACTCCACTACCTACCGTTGTTGTGCCTGCCATGTGTCGATCCACAACCCAAAATCTGTTCCTTATTCAAAATTCAAAACAAGGGCCCCAACAAGAATTGATTCAAATAAGTAAATCAAAACCTACATTCAACATACAATATGAAATTACAAAGCTAAAAATACCAATTCCTTTGACAGAATTGGTAAAACATGACTTGTATAAATCAACCATAACTGAAACATTAAACATAAATGATGGAGAAGATTCCATAAATTTGAATGATGATCAACCAGAGTTGATTTTTGGCCCAGATGTGCATGGAAAACATGCAGATGGGGCATTTATTCCATTTTATATTAGTCTTACCATTCATGATCAAATTTTACACAACACAATGCTAGATTCAGGAGTTTCCCATAATCTAATGCCTAAAGCCATAATGGAAACCCTGAATTTAGAAATCACAAGGCCCTACAAAGTTCTGTTTTCATTTGATTCGAGTAAAGTTAAATGCCTAGGTTTAATCAAAGATTTGTGTGTAACACTAGTTCAATATCCTGGTAAGAGTATATTAATGGAAATTGTAGTAGCTGATATCCCACCTAAATATGGAATTTCACTATCTCGCTCATGGGGAGCAAAGTTACAGGGATATCTACAATTGGACATGTCTTATGCTACTATATCGGTTTTTGGTCAGCCTAAGAAGTTATATAGGGAAAAATTGATGAAGTACATGGTCAGTAGTGCATAAAGATCTATAAATTACCCAATTTACTCTACACCAACTAACCTTGATTCTTTTATCTTATGTAACTATGAAACTAATGAAATCCAAACTAAATTAATAGAAGAAAATAAAACACCAAACAATGATAATATCTTTCATGAACCTTTATTGCAATTAGATTTTGATGGTTCAGTAAATAAGTTAGGAGTAGAAGCAGGAGTTTGGATAACCAACATGGAGACTAATCACTCAGAAGGCCATGCTTTCAGGCTTAATTTCAAATGTACCAATAATATGGCTGAGTATGAAGCCCTCATTCTAGGACTCCAAATTATTAGGAACTCAGGAGGCAAAAAAATATTAATCATGGGAGATTTAGAGTTGATCATAAAAAAAATAAATTGAGTATATTCTATTTACAATCCTAGATTAAGCCGATACAGAGACACTGTGCTAGATTTAACTGATGATTTATTGGAATTTAAATTTGTTGTTATACTTAGAAAACAAAATATATAGGCTCATTGTTTAGCAACCTTTGCTAGTACATGCAATTCACCATTCCAGCCTAATCACAAATATACTGTTGATGTCAAGCATAGACCAATAATTCCAGAAAACCTCAAATATTGGCAAATTTTTTCTCAAGGTGAACATATTTACAAGTTTATGAACAATGAAGGTGAATTTCAGAACTGTAAGATAGACACAGATTGTACTATAGATCAAGATTTAAATTGTGAAATTGATTTGAATAACATAGATGTAAATAAAGTAAATTTTTCTAAACCAACTAGATTTAGTCAATCATATATAGATAACTTAGAGAAAGTAGAGATTGAAGAAATTATTGACGATGAATCTTACATATTGAATCTTAAGGATAATTTATTACCTAAAGGTTTAACTCCCTTAGAAGATCTTTTTGACTCAAATGATGTAGCTATAAAAACCAAAATGGAGCCAATTAGATCTAATATAGAAGAATGAAATATTGGTACAGAGTTAAAGCCCAAAATAATCAAAATTTCCAAAACCTTACCTCAACTAGAAAAGGAAAAATATATTTCTTTTTTAAAGGAATATAAAGATGTTTTTGCTTGGAGTTATGAGGATCTCAAATCCTATGATACCAACATAATTCAACATAAAATTCCAATAAAAGAAGATAAAAAGCCCTTTAAACAAAAGTTGAGAAGAATTAACCCTGTTTTATTGCCTTTGATAGAAAAGGAAGTGAAAAGAATGTATGATGCACAGATAATTGCACCAATCAGATATTCTGATCGGGTTTCCAACCTAGTTCCAACAAGAAACAAAACAGGAGAGATTAGATTATGTGTTGAATTTAGCAATCTAAACAAAGTGTAGTTGGCTCTTCTAGGATTTCACTTTTAGATGGGTTTTTTAGGATACAACCAAATCTTAGTCCAAAAAGAAAATCAAGGCAAAACATCATTTACTACTCCTTGGGCACTTTTATGTATGTAAAAATTCCTTTTGGTCTAATGAATGCAGGGGAAACCTTTCAAAGAGCTATGCGTATAGCTTTTGCAAAGGAAATACATGATTTCTTAGTAATTTATTTAGATGACATTACTGTGTTTTCCAAAATTGATAATGAACACTTGGATCATTTGAGACAAGTTTTTATTAAATGCAGGAAATTTGGCATCTCTTTAAACCCTAAGAAAAGTTTATTTGGATTAGAAGAAGGCAAGTTACTTGGACACATAATTTCTAAAGAAGGAATAAAAATAGATCTTGCTAGGATAGAAGCAATTCTTAACATCAGTCCACTAAGAAACATCAAAGAGTTACAAGATTTTCTAGGTAAGATTAATTTTTTAAGAAGATTCATATCTAATTTAGCTGAGATAATTAGAGAACTAAACAACATGCTTAAAAAAGATTCAGTTCTTAAATGGAATATTGAGGCCAAACAATCATTTGACTCCATCAAACAGGCCTTAACCAAAACTCCATTCCTAATAAGTCTTGACTTTAAGAAAGATTTCAAAAAAAATTCATTTGCTTCAGAACACACCATTGCTGCAGTTTTACTACAGACAAATGACCAGGGATTTGAATAGCCCATAGCTTTTTTTATAAAGACCCTTATAAATTCCCCTTTGAAGTACAACATCATGGATAAACAAGCCTTAGCTTTGGTAAAGGCCATTAAAGACTTCAGAGTTTATATTCTCTATTCTCACATCATTACCCATGTCCCAAATTCTGTAGTAAAAGACATTCTTAATTAGGATGGTCCTGATGGAAGAAGAGGTAAGTGGATTGACACTATCTTAGATATGACATAGAGATAAAACCCACAAAGCTCATCAAAGGTCAAGGATTAGCCAGACGTATGGCTGAATCTAATTGTAATGTCCTAGACATAAATTTGATTGCCCAAATAGATGATCAGGAAGAGATGGCGACTACAACGATCAGTGAAGCCTTTTCAGACTCACCCTGGTATACAGATATCATATTTGTACTACTAAAATTACAAGCTCCTCCTAGATTGTCAAGAACCAAAGCCAGATTTATAAAACTAAAGGCAATAAGATTTTGTATTTTAGACAATGTACTTTTTTGGAGAGATCATAGTGGGATTTTATTAAATTGTTTGTTAAAGGAAGAAGCTGAAAAAATACTTGAATAATTTCATGCAGGTGACTTTGGAGGACATCTATATTGGAAAAATACTGCATACAAGATCCTAAGAGCTAGTTTTTACTGGCCTACTTTGTTTGCTAATGCCAAAAAGTTTGTAACTTCCTGTCACAAGTGCCAAATTTTTTAGGGTAAGAAAAAACTGTTACCCCTACCTTTAAAACCCATTTCAACTGAAATTCCATTTCAAAAATGGGGTTTAGGCTTCTTTGTTGAAATTAACCCTCCATCGTCAGGCCAACATAGGTGGATTTTGACAGCGACTGACTATTTTACCAAGTGGATTGAAGTGATACCCTCCAGACAAGCCACATACACTGTCATTATATCCTTCCTTGAAAGTAATATTATTTCAAGATTTGGATGTTTGCAAAAGATAATTACTAACAATTCAGTAGAATTCAAATCCAAAAAGATGATTGAATTTTTCCTTAAATACCATATTACCCTAGGCCACTTTACTACATATTACCCCCAAGGTAATGGCCTAGTTGAATCCTCAAACAAGAACCTTGTAAACATCATCAAAAAATTACTTGAAGACAATAAAAATACTTGGAATGAGAAGTTAGTCGATGCCTTATGGGAAGATAGACTTACTACTAAAAAATCCATTTGTACTTCCCCTTACCAACTTGATATTGGAATGGATTCTATTTTTCCATCTTCCCTAGGTGTACCAGTGATGAAAATTATACAAGAGTTACAAGTTGAAACAAATGACATTCAAAGAAGGATCAATCAAACTATTCACTTGCAACAAACAAGGGAAGAAGTTTATATCAAATCTCAAGTCATTCAGGATAAGACCAAGAAATTTTTTGATAAAAAGAGTAAAGAAGATGATTTCTACATTGGAGATAAAGTGTTAAAGTGGGATTCCAAAAGAGAAGACAAAGGTAAACATGGAAAATTTGATTTTATGTGGAAAGGACCTTATGTGGTTTATGGATATAGAGGTAGTAATGCTTTCTTTTTTAAATAAATGGATGGAACAAATCTACAAGAAGGACCAATAAATGGCAGAATGTTGAATCACTACTACTCTCTTGAGTTAACAAATAGTTAGTTTTTATTCACTTTGATCATTGTACATATACATTGCAGGTTTTAGGTTGGATTGGATGTTTCCCTAACAAAGTTGAAGCCCGGAGAGAAGGCCCCAAGCTTTGAGAGGTAAATATCATAAGTATGAATAATTTCAGAAATCAGAAGACACTTACAGGTTCATCACAGTCAAAGGTCAAAGGCTACTAGTCTTAAAGTTCTTGAAATTTCACCAGGAAATTCCATCCCCATGTGGAGCCACTGTTAGGGTCCTATAATAATAGGGTTCATAAATTTTGAATTGAATTTGATATTCTTGTAAATATGTACATACCTTGCTTTTTGCAAGTTGTTTTCCCATATTTTGAAAAATGAAAATAATAAAAAATGAAAAGAGGGTAAAAAGTACTAAAAGAAAGATCAAAGGACTTAGAAAAATATAGAACCCAAAAGAAAAGAGAGATAAAATAAGACCTGAAAGTGAGCAAACCCAAATGCCACTACTTTTACTTTTACTGCAAGAAAAATGATTATGTGCAGAGTGTCAATAAATGCCATAATCCATGATCAGTTAAACAGTATAATCGTAACTTCTCATGCTTTCAATTTCATAATTTAGATAGAGAATAAAGATATGTCAAACAATTTAAACTTGACAAATCATTATATAAGTAGAGAACAATGAGGAGCTCAACAGTTTAATCTGAGCTATCGGATGAAATAAGGTAGGCTTAGATAGTTTTATGCTTTGAAAGAAAAAAATGTTTTAGGGTTTGCAAGCCTAAATGCACCCATGAAAATGAAGTAAAAATGTTAGAAACAAAGATGGGTAGGTAGAAATCAGTTGAGCAATCAGGTAATAACGCATCATCAGTCAAAAATCACTAATTCCCCTCCCCTCCAAATATTCAGTATTCTAAACTATCAGTCAAAAAGACTTAAAGCGTGTCTCTGACTTTTGTTGGGACCAGACCCAAGGCTCGATGACTGGCTAATTAAAAAATATTGAATTCCCACACTAGACTCATATTCATCAGCATTTACCCTTCATTCATAAAATCATAATCCCTTTTCCTAAGTAAAACCCATTTTTACTTAGTAAAAGTTAAACCCTAAATAACTAATTTCATTCCCTTTCAAAAAATCATTTATAAAACCCTAAAAATACATTTTTTCTAAATTAAAGTGTAAAAAATACAATAAGATAAACTATTCTTATTATCACTTTACTTAGAGTTAAACATGTATTTTCATTCATTTCACTACCCCTTTATTCATATTAACTTCTAACTTATTCTATTAAATCCCTAAATACACCTACCTCTATAAGTATTAAAACCTTTTATTTTAAATAACCCTCTAAACCCACTATTTTAAAGTTTATACCAATGTTTATTATCCCATGTGTGCAATATAAAACCTCGCCCCACTATCCCATTCCTCTAAATCTATCATTAAAACAAACAATCCCGCCCCCTATAATGTTCAAACATATGTCAAAGATTGAACAACTATATAATAAAACCAGCTCCCGCATACTATTGAAACATCTCTTGAATGTTTTAATAAAACATATATAAGTCTTATTCCCCCCGCTCAACCATACAATATAAAGTTTTAAACTTTAAATTAATGGCTATTTCTAAATTTTAAAAACCCATCCACAGATAAACCTATCCCCGAAGTGTTAAATAAACCCCGGTCCCACTCCCTTATCCCAATGCAACTTCCCAATTAATCTGGGCCATTCACAATCGAACCCCAGATTCGACGGATAGAAGCACATATCGCACAAAAAACTTGCGCGATCACCCCCATCTCAAACCTGCGTGAAATAAGTGGTATTGAAACTTTATCTCTCCTCCACATGTTCGATTTCTATTGGATCGCGTTAAATTTCCCCAAAATATCTTACCACTGAAAACGCACACGATAAGCACTATGGTTTTGACCCTTTGAGCCTGAAAACTATTCGTTTTATGACATGATTGTCATTTATTACCATCGCCCATTAACGCTAATATGAATAAAACACTTGGGTAATACCTTTTATTTCATATTCTTCTGCGTGTTAACCCTGCTTGAGCCTCCCGACTGTTAAAAAAACCTCTTTCTGCCATTTTCTTGCCAAATATCTCAAATTTCAGCCTGAAAACCACTGAGGAGATTTGCCTTGTTCCAGAAACTCCACAGAAGTTGTTCAACCATTGAAAAGACCACAGAAATTGTTTCAAACCCCTATACCTACACATAACAGGTTTTTATTCTCAAATTAAGCCTATTTTCAATTTAAAAATCCTTTTTAAAAGACAAATTCCATTCATAGATCCAAAATTATCCTAAGAAAACTGCCAAAAAGCCCAAAAAACAAGCCAAACCCTGTCAAATTTTCTGCAGAAACCCTGTTTTACTACTACATACTACTTTAAAGGAAAATTGTGAGTTTTTATGGTTTTATCAACTATTTTAAGCTCTAAATTAAGCCAAAAAGCCTCTAAAGGTATCCTAAGCCTCTGTTCCCAATTTCAAAACACTTTTTAAGCCCAATTCCTCAGTGAAAGACTCAAGAAATCCAATTTTCTTGCTTAAAACCAGTCAAAATCTAGTAAATCCTCTTTGATAGACCTAATTGCAAATAAAACCCAAAAAAGAGACCATAATTTGCTTGTTTTATCTAAATAGGCCTCTGCTAAAAGTAAAAATACTTCTGCAAACTGTCTAAACTTGCAGAAAGTAGCCAAAATGCCTAAAAAGCATAGCTCTACCAATCCTGAAGCTTTCAAAGTGCCAAAATCCACTCTAGCCATGTCTTCTAAGGCTGTTATTGTTGTCAATAATTTACAACCCCCAGTCATAGACATTGAACACATTCCATTGGCTAATGTTGATTACAAGATAGCAGATCCCATTGTTGAATTTAACCTGCTAGATACTCATAATTGGTGGTATGAAAAGTCCTTAGATAATGAAGAAGAAGTCCATATCTGGGAATCCCACTTGCCCAAATATGTTGTCCCATTAACTCACCCATGCCAGGAAGTCATTAGGTTATTTCAACGGTATTATGTGCCTGAGAGAAGAGACATTGTAAATGCTAATAAAGAAGTGCTTTTCACCATTACTGTTGAATCAATATACTAGATGCTACAACTTTAGCCTAACCCTCAAGTAGTCCCTTTATCCATAGAGGCCCTGTTGGCTCGAGGGGTCCTGACCCAGGTTCGGAGTGTAAGGTTTGGAAAAAAACCCCTATACTACTGGTTCTTTCGCAGTGACCTGCTTGCGCAGGTCAAAGTCTCACCCGAAGTAGTATGGGTGGGTGCTAGAACTAGGCTTCCGCACCCTAAGAAAGGATAGGTAAGGCAAGCAAAGCTATGTTAGACCCTATGATTCCCAGATTACCTTGTTCTACGCAGGGTCAATTAGGTCTCTATTCGCATCCACGTGTGCTAGATCTATAATTATATGCTTTTATGATAGTAGCACAATATTGCATAAACAAAAAAGAACATATCTAGATATAGAAAACACACTTACACAGATCTTCGCAGCTTAAATACAGAAAATGCACAATGCAGTAATTACCAATGATTCACACAAAGAGTACTCACAGATTTAGTTCTCTATCAACCTTTCTTATTCATTCATTCATCAATTCTTCCTTACAATTCCCTTCTCAGCCTGTGCACACAGGAGCAGGGTCCGTACACAGCTGGACTTGGATCTACGCGCATAGAACCAGTAGGAGTCCTTTCCCCAAAACCAAAATAGATAGCTTAAACCATAATTCGCATCAACAGATATTCATTCTACTACCTTACAATACAAAATTTTCCTCTATTTATAATAATCTAGCCTAGACTTTCCTATGGTCTGCAAAACCGTGGTTTTCTGACCCCTGGTTTACCCTTTTACCCATTACAATGCTTTCAGGGCTTTGACCCACCCCAAAACCCCTGCACTAGACTAAATTTAATCAAAAGTATTCAAAAATGGACCAGTTTCAAAGCTTGTAGGAGACCCTGTTCCAACATTCCCCCAACACAATCTTGTGACTCGTCCTGAGTCACTGCGGTGGTGCGGCTTCGATTTGCGCACGCAAGGTATCAAGAGCGCGGGAGAGCGGAGGGAGCACTTCCTGACTCTGGACAATAGTTCACTGTGCAATTTTGATAAGGGTCAGGGATGCAGGGCCATCTGGAGCTGTGGTAACCTATTCTAACATCCGGTGGAGGCGCACAATGGTAGTATGAGCATCTTGGGAGATTTGGAGGGTGGTGTTGCCCCATGGTTTCAACCATTTCCTGACGAAATTCTTGGTACGGTGAAGATTCACAATCGTGTCTATGATGGCTAGACACTACACAGAAATGCTGGAGGGCAAGGGCGTTATGATCTGATCGAGAGCAGCTTCCTCCTGCCATATACTTTAAAGCGTAGGATGGTACTGGACCGTTTTCTAGAGCTGCGTAGCTGCATCGACCAATTGCATGCCCCACGTAATCTTCTCCTGAATAATATTTGTTGCTTTTGTGACCAATGCAACCCATTGTGCCTGAACTTCTGGAGGTATTTCACACTGCTATCATGCAGTCCCGTCACGGTGGTGAACCTCTTGCAACACCGTGGTGTATAATCCTTGTAGCACTTCACGGGATAGCTATGCCAGGTTTATTTGTATGTCTATAGCAGTTGGAGCATGCTCATTAACTAGGACAGTGCGAGGGAGCGAAAAAATATGGCTTATGCTAGTCAGTTCACAAGAAATTCCCTCTGCAGGGGCCCAACAACCAATCATTTGATCAAACTCGGCATCCCCAGGCCCTCTCAAGATGATGTCTGCGGGTGCTGAACAGAAAGGGACTGAAGCATTTGGCAGGTTAGGGATCGCCATAGCGACAAAAGGAAGGGCATCCCAGAAAATGTCAATGATCCCAGTAAGCCAGTAGGTGGATAACAGGGACATGGTGTAGAGACAATATGTAGCCTATTGCAAAGTTATCCTACTAACTGCATACTATCCAAAGCTATCTAATGGCAGAGTAGCCCGTATGTGAAATTTACCATCGATCATTTGGATCAAACTTACCATAAATGGTTGCATTGATGGTCTGCCGCCCCTTTTGTATAACTGTAATGTTTATTTCCTATCAACATGGGGTGGATTGATGGTCGTTATTCATACTTGAGGACTCTCCCATGGATCGTCAGACCTCGGATGACGCCTACGTGCTGTTCGCGTACCCCGAATTAAGGCTGATGCCAGGTGTGTCGTAACACGTTTCAGGTACCAATTCAGAAATTTGGCCACCAAACCTCTCGATCGGTGTGCCCCTCCCTTGGTTGGGATGTCCTTGTATGGCAGGGCTGCGTCAAGTTTCCTCATGCCATCTGTCATTTGAAGTGTTCGCAAATTCTCCCAATGGCACATGGGTTCATGCATCTCTGTAGTCAAACACAAACTTAGGTCATTGGTAACCATGTGAGCATGTTCGGGCGAGGTCCTATCACACCCTTGCGTTTCGTATGTCAGCAAGTATCTGCGTAGGTCTACTGACCTCAAGGCCCGTCTGCCAGCTGGGGTCCCCAAGCGCAAGATCATCCTACTCCAACACTCCTCCCAAGTGAGGAATACAAGCCCTTGCATATCCCACCAACATGTAGGTACTCCGCGCAGGGTGAGCGGCAGTGCCCCTGGCCTGCGTTTCTTGGGAATTTTCACTTCAAAAAACTTCATAATATTACCTGCGTCATCATGGTAGGGTAGGTCTCTTGCCTTGGTAGAGATGCGGCGGAAATTCCTGGTGGTCCGAAGACATCGTAGCACCGAAACCTTGTGCAACCATCCTTGCCAGTTTTCCAGTTCCTCATCAGAGTCAGAGAAACATCCACTGTCATTTTTCTAGCAGAGTATGCCTTCGGATGTGGGGTTAACTCAATCTTCATCCAGCGTAATAAATTTGTAAATGTGATCTATTTCCTCCTCCTCGTAGGTTGGCTCTGTATACTGTGCACCTTCTACTGGATCTAGTGGTACTATTACGTGTGTACCGTTTTTATCAAACACCATGCTGCACTTTTTGAGATTGATGACACCCCCCATGTCTATAGCCCAGTCCAGTCCTAGGAGTGCAGGGTAAGGATCCATATCCTCCACAATTTCTATGACTTCAAAGTTAGCTAGGACTTTTACTCCTGCGATATCTACCATGACTTTTGGCAACCTTCCCAGGGGGATGATCTTCTGTTGATTCGCCATGCGTAGCTGGATGGTGGACCATTCCAATTTAGGCTCTCACATTCATTGCCATGTTTTATTTGGTAATACATTCACATCTGACCCAAGATCGAGAATAACTTGATCCATCTCATAGTCGCCAATCTGTGCAGTCAACCGCATTTATCTCCCAATGCTTTTTTTATAACTGTAAGTTTGTGTACGTCCCTGGTCTCAGGAATGGTGTTGGGCTAGGCTGCGTAGCTATGCAGTAATACTTGAAGATTTTCTACAGCTTGTGGGTTACGTAGTAGTTTTAGACGTGCCTTCAGAAAAGGCTCAACCCCTTCCTCTATCCTTAGGTGCGTCGGCAGCTGCGTGGGGGCTGCCAATGGTTCCTGTTCTTTGAAATTCACTCCTTCCCATGAGGAAATCTCCTCCTTTTCTCCCTGGGTGACCATCCCGTTGCGTGTCATGACTTTTATGCTCAGATCTGCATCCCTTAGCTCGGTTTTAACTCTTTTCACATTCTGCGTAGGGGTGGGTTGTTTGTCCTGCATCTTGGCTATTAAAATTGGGTAATCCTCCACCACATGGTCCAGCTGCCTACAATACTTGCACAATGGCCTGGTGGGATTTGGGAATTCTCTGGCGAAGTGTACTATCTCTCCACATTTATACTAGATTAGCTGCCCACGTCCTCTTCCTGCGCTTCCTTCTCGACCTCCTTTGCCCTGGGCTGGGGATCATTCGAGGTGCGTGGACGGTCTTGGCAACGCAGGGTCTAATTGTACCCTATACAAGTTCCCATGATCTATCATCAATTCATAAGTATAACAGTTCTGCTCATCGTGTCCTACCGATCGGCAAAACCTGCACCATTGTTGCTTCAGTTCTGGGACATACGCACCTAGCCAAGGGCAATGGTTTGTATCATGCAGTCCTACTACACGACAGTCATCCCACCACAGTTCAGGTCCGCTTGAGCCTGGCCATGATAATATGGGTTCCCCACTTGCTCCTGGGCGTATTGGACTAGGTCCTCCCACCTACATGTAATCTTCCAGTAGAGGACATTGATCCTTCATGTGGCCAGATACCCAAAATCGTATGCACCATAGATATACGTGGCCATCCTTTCCTCGCTTCTTTCGCAGGTTTTGAATTTCCATGTTCATAGCCTCGAGCTATTCCTGAATTTGCTATACCCCTTCTGACGTATCCTGTCTGGGTGCAGCTTCTAGTTTCTTAGCGACTTCCACAACTTTTTCTTGTGATTCAAAGGTTTGGTGACTCATTAGCGTGCACAAGTGAGGTAACAACATAGTGATGAACCACTCCGTATGTTTTCTATCATCATACTCGAATCCCCCTTCCCTGATTTCTTTCTTCAATCACTGATCAGCATCCCACACTAACTCAAACGCACCCTGTTTGAAGTCCTTTACTTCCGCTACCAGCTGAGAGTAAGATTTTGGCTTCTGGAACTATTTTTCAGAGCATCTTTGATATCTTGAATAGATGCACTCCCATTCTGGGCAATGTATCTCATATACCAATTCAATGCCCTATCCTCGAATGCCAGGGACAGCTACGCCCTCTTCCTCGTATCAGTTGACACATTCTGCGTAGTCCAGACGGAGTCTACAACAAACCAAAATTGGTCCATATCTTCATCCCCTACCCCCTTTAAGGTAGGTAATCTCAGGTTCGCAGCCATATGGTTGTTCGGCGGGGTTGGTGGTATGGGACAGTTCTTACCTTTGTGCTACCTAGGCGGCAGTGTAGACGGGGGATCTTGCACAGCCGGTTCTTGCAACGGATTATAGGTGGATCTCCCCCTGTCAAGGTTGGTCTGATAGTATTTACCACTGCGCGTCGCGCTTTCATCTAGATCTTAGGTCATTCATTCGGTTTGACTACACAGAATGCTCTTTTCACACAGTAATATCCTAATTAGCAACGGTAATGTCCTCAAAAAATTTCCCCGAAACCCTTTAAAGAATCTTCGTTCGACCTCAGAGTATGAGACAAACTGATTAATGGAAAATTCTGTCACAAATCCTCCTAGCACACTGTCCACCCAGTGATCGACCATGCGTGTGATAGTATTATCAGTCCTCTCTAGCTGCTGAATTAGCTCTGGGGTCTGCTGAGTGACCCACTCTTCCTTCCAGCACTTTCGGAACTCTACGAGTCTGGCCAACCACTCTTGAAGCTCAATCGAAAATGTCACAAAGAATATTTCGTAGCTTTCTGTAAGAATGTACCTATCTTTCCACCTTTTCATCGTTAACTTTTCGCTGCGATTTTATTTTACCACAAATTCCTGGATCTGCTTTTCGAACCAGTCTTCAATTTCCTTTCTTTCAGGCTTCCAATATTCTCTTGTCATTACCCAATCCCTTTCTCAATATTCTCCAGGTCTCGGCAATGGAACCATTTGTTGGCTTGAGGGGTCCTGACCCAGGTTCGGAGTGCAAGGTTTGCCAACAAACCCCTATACTACTGGCCCTTTCGGTAGTGACTTGCTTGCGCAGGTCAAAGTCTCACCCGAAGTAGTATGGGTGGGTGCTGGAACTAGGTTTCTGCACCCTGAGAAAGGATAGGTAAGGCAAGCAGAGCTGCGCTAGACCTTGTGATTCCTATATTACCTTGTTTTGCGCAGGGTCAATTAGGTCTCTATTCGCATCCACATGCGCTAGATCTATAATTATATGCTTTTATGATAGTAGCACAATATTTCATAAACAGAAAAGAACAGAACAGATCCAGATACAGAAAACACACTTACATAGATCTCCGCAGCTTAAATATAGAAAATGCACAATGCAGTAATTACCAACGATTCACACAAAGAGTACTCACAGATTCAGTTCTCTATCAACCTTTCTTATTCATTCATTCATCAATTATTCCTTACAATTCCCTTCCCATCCTGCGCACACGACAGTAGGGTATGCACACAACTGGACTTGGATCTCCGCGCACATAGCTAGTAGGAGTCCTTTCCCCAAAACCCAAACAGATAGCTTAAACCACAATTCACATCAATAGCTCTTCATTCTACTACCTTACAATACAAATTGTTCCTCTATTTATAATAATCTAGCCTAGACTTTCCTATGGTCCGCAAAACCGTGGTTTTCGGACCCCTGGTTTACCCTTTTACCCATTACAATGCTTTCGGGGCTTTGACCCACCCCAAAACCCCTGCGCTAGACTAAATTTAATCAAAAGTATTAAAAAATGGACCAGTTTCACAGCTTGTAGGAGACCCTGTTCCAACAGGCCCTTACCAAACTGTATATTGGCCTTGATTTTCCCAAGAGATTCATGATTTTCCAGACATTTACGCCCTCACATGTAGAAATCCCTAAACTAAATCCCCCATATTCTATTGAAAATTTCCCAGAAGGTTCAAGACATGTGATTTCCATGCTTTCCTTCATCCTAGGATATTTTACTGATGAACACACAGATGAGTCCATCTTCAGGTTCTTATCCACTTTCTCCCCAGGGCAACCCCCATCAGTAATCTTTGGTTATGCTGGTTGCATTGCAGATAATTTTCATTGTTAGTTGATCAATTTTCCAATTGAAGGAGTGTTCAAATATACTTCCTTCCTTTTCCATATGTTTTTATACTTTCAATTAGATAATTTTCCAGTCACTCCCCAAAAGCTTGACATAGAGGAAAATCCTCTTTTTGTCATTTATGGACATCTTTTCTTAGGAAAGAATGTACATATTTCACTTATAAAATTTTTTTAGAGTTATTCCTACATCCATTGATCACAATGTTAAAAAAAATAGAGCAGCCAAGGATAAATGAAGAAATGAAAAAGATATTGGAGTTGTCAGAGCAGAATAAGGTTGGTGACTAGTACTTATATGAAAAATATACTGAGATCAGAGTGTTTGGGTCAAAATTGATACCTTACAAGTTAGCCAAGCATGTTTCAATGAGGATCTTTACCTTGGAGTATATCAAGCAGATCCTAAATTTTGATTCTATAAATTTCATGGCAGCAAAGAAGAAAATTCAATTCAAATTAAAGAATCAGATAGGGCCATCCATCTATAAATCATAGGGATGCAGAAAAAGAGGCAGCTAAGAAACTATTGGAATTCAAATTTGAAGAAAGTTTTCCTTGGAATTATGATCCACAAGGGATCCTAAGTAAGCTAAGGGTTAAATTTAAGTTAACCCCTTTCATTCATGAAGAAAAAACAGAGATAGAAAAAATTGAAAATCAGATTGAGTGGACTGAAAACACCTTAACAGATGCGGTAAACAAAAGTGATACTAGTCACACATTGGAGACTGCAAATCAGCCACAAAGTCCACTAAGAGAGTAAGGGAAGAAGGAGCCTATGTTGCAGAAACTACAAATGATAATATATAAAAAAAGGCCTAAGTTAAGTTTAGCTGGTAAAGTAAAAGTAACAATTGACGTGGAAGAAACAGAGCTTATAGACACCAACATTAATTTTCTAGAAACAGATGTTGCCACTGTGATAATCAATGAGCCAACTACTAAGAATCAGAATGAAAAACAAGTCAACAATGAAGATGCACAGTTGATAGAAAGACAACAGAGCATGGAAGCCTTTTCATCACAGGCAGTTGAGGAGAAAGACCTAGACATCAAAGAAAAATATAACCAGATCAAACTGAAGAATGAAGAGATAAAAAACAATATTTATTCTCAATATCTCAAATAGACACCAAGTGTGCAAAACAGACTTCTGTCTGCATTTGATTATTCAAATCAAAAGCTAATTATGTCAGTGTTGCAGCCCACAGTTAAATCCCCTAAGATAGTAACAGATTATAAGAAGGTTGATTTGGAAGTCCAGACAAATAATATTCATTCTCTTGATCAGATTGAGTTCCATAGGCAAACTTCAGAAATGCTATACTCTACTGTCACAACTAAAGCCATGAGTGCTCAAAAGCTCCAGAACACCATTTCCAACATGCAAGATTAGATGAAAATAGATAAGGCATCCTTGTATGCCAAGGATCTCATGATAAAATCCTTGGAAGAACTAGTTTTGCAGGTGGGATATGACCCTGCTAATATCAAAGCAGCAGAGTTATTGGTGAAAAAGAATAATGAGGATATTGCAGCTTTGAGGAAAAAACTTAAACTTCCTCAAAGTGAACATCCTAAAACAAAATAAATAATAGAAGGACAAAAAGAAAAATATGACATGATGAATTTGATTTTTCAGTTGACAACCCAAATCAAGGAAATGGAAATTCAGATTGACAAACTTGTCCAAGAGAAACACCAAAAATACCAGAGATTCCTATAGTTATTCCTATAATCACTAAATTTGTGCCTTCAAATTTAGCTGAAAAGTTGGCACCCAAAGAATCACTGGCCACTGCAGTGCCAGTAACTTCATCCACAACCTCAGCTACTGAATCATATACAACAACAGTTCACCATACAGATGAAGCCAACAAATTGGTGAAAGCTATGGAGGAAATGTCTCTTAAGACAAATGAAATCAGAAGATTGAAATAGGTGGTAGAAAATCTTGAGAAATCAAACAAATTGGCTCAGATAAATGAAAAAACACATGAGAAAAATGTCATCAGACTGAATGAAGAATTGAAGAAATTTAAGAAGGAATTGACATTGAAAGAACACCCATCATATATCAAAAACTATCTTTGGAACAATATCATTGAAGCCATCCATGATGTATGGCCTTCAATTAAGGTAATCTTTGAACATAGAGAGTTATTACTAGCAACCCAAGAACAAATTCAGAAGACTCAAAGTGAAATGTCTAACAAACCAGAGAAAGATTTAAAGTAATCACATTCCTTAACAGAAAAAGCAGAAAAGAATTAGAAGAACTCAATATTGCTGACAGGACTAAAACTATCCTAGAAATTAGGAAAGTTACTACAAAGAAGAATCTAATGAGGCAACTGGAAGAAAAATGTGAGAATATGAATACTGCCGTAACTAGGTTTATGGTCAAGTTTACAAATTTGAGGCAAAAAGGACTGCCTGACATTATGGTCATTAATGATAAACTAATGCCTCAGAATGATTATGATAAAAAGATTAGATAATTTGAAAAGGAATAGTTAAATAAACCACCAGTACAAGGCATCCCAACAGGAAAAGTTTTACTCAAAAGTTTTGAAGACTTATTCTATTTACAACATGAGATAAGACACTTGTTTATCATCAAGCCAAATTTTTCTAGATATAATGAAGCTAATGAAAACTTCAAGAAATTAAAGAAAATACAAATTCCCAAAGATGATGATTTACAGTCACTCACAGATTTATTATGAAGGATAAAAGACAGACAGATGAAAGGAGGAGAAAATTGTTTTCCTATTTACAATCAAAATAGATTTTTCAGCAGTAAACAGTTTTGACTATGGTTAAAGTGTATCAGTGAATAAAGAGAATCAGAGAAAGAGTATCAGACAAGGCATATCATATTCCAAAACATATGTAAAATATCTAAAGCCAGCAAGGAGGACACCAAGGCAGCCAACTGCATCTTCTCCCCAAAGCAGTTTCTATTTTTTTGAATAAATAGGACAACTGGCTGACTTGTTAAGCAGCTATCTCTATTATTTTTGTAAATATATTTTATTTTCCTTAGATAATTCCTAGAATCATTCTAGGATATTTTGTAAAGAACTATGTATAAATACTTCATCTTTAGAAGTATTTCGTGTGGAATAAATTGATGGAGTTTGTTATAGTTATTTTTGTTGGACTTGAAAGCTTTTGTGTGTCAAATTTCGAGTAGCAGGCTGGATCAAACCAATTGGCATCATACTTCAGGATTCCTGTGATGAGCTATTTGGAGTGAAGTATTTTCTTACTTGTCATTGTTATCTTTCTTTGTTACATACATTCATCTATGTTTTTTCTAAATTTGAATGAATAACTAGGAATATTACTACAGGATTTATTAAGAGCACCCTGTTTTTAACTAGTTATCATTTCTATATTTTCCTCTGATTTCCAGTGTAGGGAACCCTTAATTGCTCCCTCTCTCGTTTTACCTCTTCCTACTACTTCCTTTTCCGGATCAAATGATTCTTAATTGCCCTTTATCCCGATCATACCACCTCATAAAAACAACTTTCCAAGATATTCAAGGGTTATCTACCTTGCCCTGAAAATATTTGACTGTTTGGCCTTGATCCCAGTTCTATTTGCTTGATTTTGACTCCTTAGCCCAATGGAAAAATATATCTCCCGCTATCCATCATTTCTAGTGATTTTTTCCCACCAAATCAAACAAAACCAAACTAAAGTTATACATTCATAACTAGTCTAATATCTACAAATCAAAACAAAGTTAAATTTTAAAGAGAGAGCTCTCTCTGAACCCTAGGAAGGCTAGATCCTAGAGTTTGAAGTTGGTTTGTGGTTACCTCTAGTGTTCTTTGAATAAAAAACCAAAAATCTCACAACTTTAGAATTACTATAGTGATAACAGCATTTATTATAGAAAGAGTCATGCATGAGTGTATATTATTTCCATCATAAAAAATACATCAAAATTTAGAAAACAAGATAAAAAATTTCCAAAATATGTATATATATATATATATATATATATATGTCGTGTCCGGTCAAGTTACATCAAAAAAATTCTCAAAACTTGGGTGCCTCGCTCTGACATTTATACATCTATCCACTATTCCTTCTGAACCTACTATTCATGGTTGTAGGTAACTACTCTGGCTAACCTCTTAAGAGGCACCAAGAACCTCTCTGGCACACCCACTGTGTGTCACTTCAGGTGAACCAGGATCTCCCTCATAGGAAGAGGTGACACAACCATGCTTAATCCCTCGAGGTTCCTAGCAAGCTCGTGCAAACTGTGTGCATCACCACCCTCTTCGACAACTGTACCAGCCCCAGGTAACTACATTCCTCGCCTTGCATAGCGAGGGGCTCCATCTAGACGAACAGGTGCCACATTTGTGTCAAGCAATAAGCTCCATGTCAAAAATATTTTCACCCATTAAACAAAAATGTTGCATAAACATTCAAAAGATAAAAAAATGCTTAAACACTGATCATGTTTTCTTCTTACCATCTGGACCCCACTAAGTGCCTGATGGTAGTATCAATTCTGGATCTCCTGTGTATTTAATCCCCACATAAGGAAAATATTCAATCATCTGGATCTAGCCATCTAGCCACTCAAAGAATGCATCATCAAAATAATGACAGATTGGACCCTCTCCAGTCCGTGGCATCAAAGCTAACCAACGAGCCTGTCTTGGCTCTCGTGGTCCCATTGCATCCATGATCATCCTTGGCCTCATTGTGGGTACCCACTCTAGTATGAATGACACAATTATTGTGCCATACCCAAACTCTCGTTTGTTCTGGGTCATACATGTCGTCAGTTCTTCTTGAACGCAACAAACAACACCTTCACACATGTTGAAAACCTGAGGCTGCATGCAATCTAGCACCAAAAATACTCTTCCATGGTGGCCACATGCTGAATCTTGGCTCCTGCCAAGCGAGCTATCATCCATAAGAGATACCTCATCAGTCTCGAGACCACTTGTGCTATAGGCACCCGGTTGTTTACTAGCACAATATTGTTTATGCAGTGAGTTCATATCAGATCCGCAATAGTGCAGGGATCAACCCTAGACATGACTTCAACCCCCCCTCATCATCCTAAAATTAACGTCCGAGGGGGGGGGTTACGAAATGGGTGGTTTCATAACCCTATCCCACCACTCCAGAGCTCTATCACAACACTCAAAACAATGAAAATGAAGGAATTTTTCCTTCTTATAGACATTCTAGAGGTATGACTCACTCAGCTAGCCTGTTAAATTTAGTAAATTCCTGCTATATTTTGTTGCAACTATTGGTTTTCAAATGCCATCGATGCTCTGATGAGTTGTTAGTGTTCATGTGCAGATTTTACCGTGTTCGACCCGCTGGCGAGCTTTCTTTTTAGGGAATTTTTCTAGCCCATAAAACTGAAAAAATCCCCAAGTTACCTTCGTCAAGCTCGTTAAACTACTACGACGAAGAAATATGAGCCATTATTTTCCATCTTTTTTCTAGCTCATTAAAAAACTGAAAAATTAACTGATTTTTTCTCCTTTGGACTCGTTAAAAATTCATGGAGAGCATCAAGTTTTTCTTCGTCGGACTCATTAAAATTTCACGAAGGATATTGAGTTTACTCCATCTCCTCATACTCATATCAAAATGAGGTAGACATCCATTGAACTAGGTTTATCACGTTATTCGGACTCAATGGACTAACATACGGAAAATGGATTTTTTCGAGCTTACTATTCTCCCTTCGTCACGCCCAATTATCAAACACACCAAAGGTACCCCCTAGAGTTGTCTTTTATGATGTTTTTCACATTCTCTAAAAATGAAAATGTCACCGAGTTTACCTGTCTGGACTCGTTAAACTTAATCAGAGGGGGAAAAAATTTAGACAAAGTGGATACTTATTTTGTTATACTTTAAAGGTTAATTTGGGAGCACAAAATCTTGAACATGGCACTTCCTAGAAAATTCACTCGCCACTAGCCGAACCCTACCATCTATGAGTTTAGCCTTCATATACCAATGCCCCTACATTGGTGAATCCTGACACTCTTTGGTGTTCATTAATCCTAAGCTGCTTGGTACCCTGTTACTGTGCTTTCTATTGTTCAAGAGGATCCCACTATCTACTGCTTCCTGTATCAACTGAGCCTTCATATACCAGAAATTATTTGTTTTCCATTATTCCCATTTGCTCTTGAATATTTTCAAAACAAAATCATCTTTTCCTGTTTCGTGTCGACTAATGTAGCACACCTCAGTGCATCCCTTTTGACATATATCTTCCTATCGAATTCAACATATTATCTAGGAATTTGATCTAGAAACACATGAGTACTTGGGTAATTGTAGACATTAGTGGCAGGTTACCTTGTGTTTGATTGGGGGTTCTCATTATTGGCTCTTGATCAAATGATTCTATGAGTGTTCGACATCAACTCCTTTTATTCACACTCGCTATATTGTACTGTGCATCTTGGGGACCATCATCATTATCAGTGGCCACCCTCGTGTATGTTAACAATTTTCTTTATTGACTGGTAATCATATGATTTCCCACATGTTCGACTATAACTCCTTTATTCAAATGTGCAGAAATATGTAGTTTATTGAAGCAGCGGCCAAGACCTTGGGTTAAGGCTTACATCATTTCAATTGTGTTTCCTCTCCCAAGTTTCGATATTGTTTTCGGAGACAGCTTATCAGATTGATCCTGTCATGAAAGAATATTTCACATTATGCTTATCAGTGGACACACTGGCCATATCTCTGTTTTAGAGAAATCATTTTTGATACAGTTACTAAGCATGAGAATTCCCATCTCAAGACAGATACTTATATTTCTAACATATGTTGTTGTTGTTATAGGTTCTCCTTAGTCTTCCAAACTCCTCTCGCTCTACTATATATTATAAAGTATTTCAGCCATCATCTTCACATCTGACCTCACACTTTAGGGGGAATTTGTTACAAGGAAAATGACCTCCTCATTAGCTCAGAGGAGAAGGTAACATGGAAGGAATAAAATTACCTAGACAAGGCCCATTTCTCCAAGGTAATACACCCCCAGAGACAGCTAGGCTGAGTTATAATGCACCCTAGCCATGCAAAGGGAGCGATAATGCCTAGGGTAGCACTCTGTCTTGCCTAAGGGGAAACATTGTACATGTTTGAATGTGAAAAGGGAAATATCTCACGGAAACTAACTGGAATTTCCAGATTTTTCTCAAAAAGAGTTAGTTAAAAAATAGAAACTTATGGCACAAACATTTCATTAGATATTTCCAAACACAATTGAACTCCTATGGAAGGAAAAAGCAAAGAAAAGCTAGAAAACATCTAGATCTTTCTCGATTTGAACTGGTTGAAAGGATTGGCAAGGTTTGTCCTCTCCATTTCCTATAAATTGGAGGTTTGGGATCTTGGTCTAGGGTCAAAGGTTTGATTATATGTGGAGCATAATTTCATTGTTGAAGTGTGAGGCTTGCCAGATCGGTGAGATTCATTGAGGACCCTTGGCTCAAGCATCATCACACTTGGAGATAGAGTAAGAGAGAGAGGAATTGGGAGACAGAGGAGGGCTTGGTACAACCAATGGTTGTAATCCTCCTTTTTATAAGTCAGTATCACTGTATATGTTTTTTCCATTCGATGCCTCAGTGTCACATTTGTTGTTCATTTGTCTATGTATCATGATATGAATGGCTTAGATTTGCATATTTTAATGTCGATTATATACTGTTTTAATTGTTAGAAAACTATATTGTTGTGAAGATTACATGGGTGCTTTGATTGGTTGCAGGATCTGGATTTGGAGCCGGTGAGGAAGGACTTCTACCCCGCCACTTAGCGCTCTCCATAGGATCTGCTATCAACAAAGAGGTAATCATTCCAAATCTTGATTTTTCCATTATATATTTGTATGAACATGTATGTAGTACCTTTGGAACTTTACAGCTAATCTTACAGTCTCCCTCGGGCACTGGAAAGCCCTGGGAGGGATATTCATTAACCACCACCCAAGCATTTTACCCGATAGAAAATACCATAAGACTTATTATATGTGTCATATTCCATTACCCATTTGACATGTTACATTCACTATCCCATTGCTTATCTAAGTCACATTACATTTATTATCTTTCCTACTCCACCATTCATTAACCACTGTCATATGTTAATTATCTTTCATTTCACCATTCATCTACCGCACCACAATTTCATCCAATGGCCCGCACACGACTTCGGCCCCCCCTCATCATCCTAAACATAATGTCGGGGGGTGGTGTTTCGAAATGGGTGGTTTCATAACCCAACCCCACCACTACATGGCAACCACAGAATATTTTGTACCCCCTCTCATAAAACCATTTACCGGCAATGGACCCCTCCGAAATTCTGCTTATCCACTGGATGAAACCGCCTGCTCTACCCGCCATTCGTGTCATGCCACATGGACTATGCCACTATCCAATCAATTGAATCCTCATGCTCGTATAACCATTATCCAATTAAATTCAATGTTAACCATTAAAGCTAATGTACCCATGCCTCTTTCAATGATAATTAAGCCATAATGTTTATAAATTCATCACTAAACAACCCGTTTAAACCTTAATTTTGATTCACTTTTCTCTATACAAGACAATTAAAAATTCACAAAGATCGCCAGAACTCAAAAATAGGAATCTGACCATTGTTTAAAGCATCCTTTGTAGCTATCGACCTTCTTCCAATTTGCAGAGCCTTCTCTCAGTGTCACCCTCCATTTCTCCATTAGAAAATCCTCCTTTGCCATTAAAATAGAGCCAAACATGCATCCAAAGAACAAAGGAATGGAAGAACCAGTAAGTCTAATACTTCATCCTCAAATTGACTTTCATCATATACCATTAGCAAAGAGAGACCATAAGATTCATGAAACCCTCTGTGATCTTGAATTGTTTGAAATTTATTGTTGGTTAGAGGATAAATTTCTTGATAAATCTGATGATATAGGGACGTGGGATTTAAACTTGCCACATTATATCTTTCCTCACACCCACAATGCCTCGAAATTTGTCAGAAAATGCCAAGCCTGGTATGTACCCAACCAAAGATCTATTATTGCTTCCACGGAAGATGTTTTAGTAACCATAACTGCCCAAACCATAGAACAAATGATGCAAGCTCCCATCACAGTGAATTCCACTTCATTTTATCAAGAAGCACTGATTGAAATATATCAGAAATTGGATTTTGCAAAAAGGGCTCAAAATCTTGAGTTGTTTATGACTAAAAATTCTCCATTACCTAAGAAGAATCCTCTGTTTCTATCATCCATTTTCCCTGAAAGAGCCAAACAAATCATCACAGTTATCTCTTAAATTTTTGGTTATTATTCATACCATTAGGTAGATGAAGCCATCATAGGATTCATGTCCATTTTCTCCACAGATTCCAAACCGTTCATCATATTCAATTTCATTCAATTCATTGCAGATTCCATTGATGAGCAATTTGTGAAATTCCCAACTGAAGAGGTATTCAAATATGCCTTTGTGTTAGTTTATCTGTTTTTATATTCTCAAGGAGACAAATTCAATTTTTCATTACAGAAATTGGATGAGGAAACAAATCAAAAATTAGTTATTTTCTAGACTTCATTAGTGATGAAGGAACAAAGGGAATATGCATATAAGTAGTTTATGGAATTGCTTCTACATCCAGCACTCAGTTGACTAATCAACACTACAGAGCCCAGGATGAATGAAGAAATCATAAAAGTGTTGCAACTATCATATCAAGCCAGAACAGGAGATTTATATCGCTATTCGAATTACACAGAAATCAAAATCTATGGCTCTGAGACTCCCCCTTAAAAATTTTCAAAATTCCTCCCAATGAGGATTTTTGCGTTAGAATACATCATACAAATGATTAATGTTGATGAACTACATTTTGTGTCTGCTAAAAAGAAGTCACAATTCAAAATCAAAACACAAATAGGAACTTTTATCTGTAATAGCAGTACAACATGGGAAGAACTAGAAAAAATGTTGAAAGAAATGCAATTTATCCTCAGTTTCACATGGTCATATGTAATATTCCAAAATTAGCAAGCAGCTAATTGGAATATTGATTTTTGTTATTTGCACATAGGAGATGAATAAATGGGTAAGGAGGCCCATGCATAATAAAAGTATGAATAAAAGCCCTCATAATTTCAAAAGGGATCATCATAAGAGTTGTATTTCACACCCTCATGTGTGAAAGAGAACATTTGCATGTGGAAAAGGTCAAGTTTGACCAAGTCAACAGCGCTGGGATAGGAGGTGGAGATCATCTTGGGAGACAACACAGTGATAGTGGGAGGAAGATTCATTGGTGGAGGAAACCCTAATGAGTGGGACCCATGGTGAGAGGGCTTCCATTTTTTTAAAAGGAGGGAAAGGCAGCCATATGAGGACATGTTATGGATTATTGATTTTATGGTCTGGTTAGACTATTGTGCATTCTCTTGTTGTTTAGCAGAGTTGTTGTGCTGCTTAGCACAAGGCATTCCTGTTTAGGAATTCCTTCTCCTTTCAAGAGAGGCCTCATGAGGCAGCTTGCTCTTCATTTCTCCACATTCAGGCTCAAGGCCAAGCCACCTCCTTCAACTACAACGTTATTTCTTCTAAAGTATAACGTTGTGTTGTAGGGTGTTGCAGTGGAGGTTCTACAACACCACTTCCGGAGCTTATTTTTCAGAGGAGGAAGCCTTCGTTCCTTTGGAGGATCAGTGAGGAATAATTTGAGCTTATTTCACCATATTTGGCATCAATCCAACCACTTGTCATCATCTACAGCGCAGTCCCTTTCCTTGACTGCGTTATTTTCAGTGAGCATCTACAGTGAGGGTTGTAGTGTTTGTTTGGAGGGAGAGATCTTCAGTGTTAGGTTCAGCCTTTCACTTGGAAGATCCATTGGAGGAGGCTTGCTCAGCTTGTCCATCATCTTCATCCATCTCCATCCAGTTCTTGAGTTGCATCTGCTACTCAGTCCCAGGACTACAACTACGGCATTTTTGCACTTTTGCATATTTCAGCCAATCCTTCCAAGATTGTCTTGAAATTGTGTTTGGGAGATTAGATCTTCACTCCCAATGTTGTATGATCCATCTATTTGCAGATTTATTTTCCCATGTAGTAGTGTACCATCTATGACTGCGCTGTACATGTTCATGAGCACTCTGTAATATAGCAGCATTCCACTTTTTGGCATATGTATTCATGTGAGGCTTGTTTGCCTTGATTATTTGAGTCGTATTGTATATGTTTGCTGCTAATTTAAATTATAAAATGGCTCCATGGTTTCCATACATTTTGGTATGATGTTATTCACTTCTATTTCCAGTTTTGTGTTCATGTATTGGTGTATCTCCAAATTTGGGATATTATAAGATATTCCCATTATTGTTGATTTTCCCTATTTTGGGGATATTACAGTGGTATCAGAGCATAATATTGGCTTAGCCTGTGGATCTCAGCCAATATGCTATCTAGAAGACAAGAAGAAGAAAAAATGAACAGAAAGAAGACTCCATTCTTTGGAGGAAATAAGGAGGAGAGGCTCTCAAAGCTTCTTCCTAAATCTCTACAGAGCATTCAAGGAGATCTCAAGAAAATAAGAAGGGATATGTGTATAGAATCTCCAAGAGGGTTTGAATCTGAATCAAACTCTATATTTTCATATAATGAGTGTGAGCATGTATCCACACACTATGATGCATAGTGCATTCACATGCCCATAATTTCCATGAGAGAGATGGAAGAAGAAGGAATGACTAGGAGGGAAAATAATAGTGATTTTCTACAAGACTATGAGTCTCAAAATCAAAAGTTTAGAGATCATATCACTTTTCCAGAGTTTTGAAATATCAAGGTGAAGAGAAGCAAGAATCATGATAGATTTATTCCATCTACTTTTGATGGTTCACCTACATGTTCAGCCAGAGCTTGGGTGGAAGAACTAGACACATTTTTGCAGCAACACCAAATTTCTGAAGATGAAGCCATCAAAGTTGCAGTGCTGCATTTTGGAGGTAAGGCCTATGCATGGTGGATATTTGAGTCTTTTTCTTTGAAGAATGCAAATAATTCTTCTTATTCTAGGATCACTAAGACATTAGTGGAAATATTTGATGGAAATTTTTTTGAAACACGTGTGGTGGAACTAAACAAACCCCAAAAAAACAAATACCTTACATGTGATGGAGGAAACTATAAACTCAGATCCACTTTAGAAAACCATGGAGGAGGCTGACATCTTTCATCATACCTTGTTAGAGGAAAGGCCTCTATCTCATATTCTAAAACAAGACGGCATGGAGATCCCTTTTTCAAAAGAGGATCCAATTCTTCGGAGGTTGCCCATACATATTGATGAAGATGAGGGCAATAATACTGTCATATCTAGAGTTCATCTAGCACCTCATGAAGAGGAAGAGGGAGCTCTTGCTCCAACTAGAGGGATTCTTGTATCATTGCAAGGAATTCCCCAGGATCTCACATGTGGAGATCAAGGCACAACTCATGATTTACATGTGCCATTGATGATTGGGTGTGAAACTATGGATATAAAAGGAGGAGATTGGGAGGATGACCAACATCATGTGATGAGGAGCACACACCCCTATCTATTTCATGAGGTTGATGCACCTAAGAGGGAGACTAGATTATGTAGTGAGAGTAGGGACAAATATGTCCATTCACATATGCAGTCTACTCTTGATCTTGATGCCTCATTTTATGGAGGCATTTCACTAGGGAGACCACCAGATCAGCAGAGGAGGATGGATGCTTCACATTTTGAGGCACCATTCATTGATTTCAAAGGAGTGGAGACCTTGGGAGAGCTTGGTATAGCGTTGGGAGTCTTGGGTAGACTCAAGGAGGAGGGATATATTCTCCCAACGTCATCATTACCTACTCTCACTTCAGATTCTGCGTTGTGGCAGGAGCAGCATGGGAAGGATAGAAACCTTCTAACTTGCATCATTGGCATGGGAGATTTCAAAGAAGAGGATAACCATATGACAGATGTTCTTCTTGATAGTTCATCAACGTTGACACTATGGAGGATAGATCCATATTGTAAATCTGAGCTGTTATTGGATTATTCCATGGATCTTTCTACTTATATGATATTAGATGACCAGTTGCATGAGGAGGGATATTCAGATAGAGGTGGGGTCATATACCATCATGGTAGGATCTTCTTATCTAGAGATTCCAAGCTCAAGGAGAAGTTGCTACAAGCAGCTCATAAATATTTCCTTTTCAGCCACACTTATTCTATGAGAGCATACCACACCATCATGGAGGGGTATTTTTGGGAAGGCTTTGAGGAGGAGATGTATCAACATATGAGGAGATGCATGGAACATGTAGAGATAGAGGAGATACATAAATCTTTGGAAGAGTTAACACAACCACCTATTTTCTCTTTGAGGATGAGAGGAGACTCATCTATGAGCCAGTCCATTTGCATGAGCAAGACATGGGGTAAGGGTATTATTTGTTTTCATAATGACTTGCATCCCTTAACCATATATGTGTAGGACTTTGCTCAAAGGAGGAGAATTCTTCCTTCTAGACTTCATGGTATACTAGAGGCCATGATTAGTTTTGATGGCCACTCCCTAGGAGGACTTGGGGAGGAGATTTTTTATGGAGAACATACTTGCCTTGTACCATACATCATTCACTTTCTCCAAACACATGATGAGAGTGGGGCAGCAAGAAAGTGGTTGAGAAACCACACTTTTTGTCACTCTCTATTGCAGTTGAGGGTTAAACTGCGTTGGTTGCATTTAAGGGACCATTGTCCTTCTCCCTTACTACATATGGCAGCAAGTATGGTTCTCATTATGGTTCCCTCTGTTGTTGTTGTTCTCATTTGGGAGCATGTTTGGGGGAGAGACACATTGGCTGGATTTGTCTCTTGGGAAGGAGGGTTCCCACATTTTTGCATTACATGTTCTAATGGGAGCATGTGTAATATCCCCAAAATGGGACTGCTAGCAAGGCATGCCTGAAAAATTCATTTTTCAAGAATGTATGCTAAAAAAACCAATATCATCCCTTGGATCCCTTAGAAATGATAATATAAGACAAAAATCCAAGATCAAATCAGAAACCCATCAAACTAGGTCAGGTAAACAGACCTCTCACACCTAGTAAGGCTGGAAATTGTTCAGGAATGGGACTGCAGCAATATGTAAACACAATACTGGAGTAGAAACAAGCTATTAACTCATGAAATGTGTTAAGAAACACAAATATATCAATTAGTTTTACAACAACAAAATATTACACCTTTCATGATCCCAAAAGTTGGGGAAATGCAACAAATAGGTCCATAAAAAGGATGTCTTCAGAAAATTATGTTATAACTCTGAGAAATGGTACTTGAATACCTTATTTCATGATATATACATCTCACATATAGAATTGGAGCAAAAATAAATCCCTCTAGCCAGGCAAAACAGGTCTCCCCAAACCAATACAACTCAAATAAGCCCAAACCCCACGACTTTTGCTAACAGAAAATAATGAAGCATAAAAAAATGTTACTTTAATGAGGGTTTATGTAGAAATAAATGAGAAATAATATATCTAGAGTTGAAAATCATCCAATGGCAGAGAAAAATGGAGATCTCTTCCTTTTTATACAAAATGAGAATAACCCGGCAAGGGCTCCATCAAAGTACAAGTATAAAATGATAGATTTGTAGATCTAGATCTGGAAAATGTAGTTATACTATAGATATGTATATATGTAGCTGAAATGTGCAAGAAATAGAAGAATATTCTCTATACAAGTATTCCAGGAGAAGGGTTGGCCCTGTCTCTAGGGAACAAGCTCACAAACAAGGGTCTTGACCTTGCTACAACAACACTGAGTAAAATGAAGCAGTTCTTGCAAGGGACTACACTATAGGAGAAGAAAAGTAAATTGGCCACATGCCAAGATCTAAAATGAAGCTCAAAGACTCCCTCACTAATCTCCAAGAGAAAGAAAGGCTTCCTCCTCTGAAATACAAGTTTTGGAAGTGGTGTTGTGGATCTTCCACTTCAACACCCTGTAAAACAACCCAGCTCTCAACATAAACTATGATGTATCTAAAGGAGGATGCTTGGCCTCAAGCCTGAATGTGGAAAAATGAAGTGCAATGCTCCTCCAAGAGGCCTCTCAAGGTAGGAGAAGGAATTCCTAAACAGGAATGCCTTGTGCTAAACAGCACTGCAACTTTGCTAAATATCAAGAGAATGCCAAAAATTCATGCAGACCATCAAACCTATAATCATCAAGCTAACCCCAAATGGCTGCTTTCCTCTTCATTATAAGTTATGTGAGCCTCCTCACCTTAGGTCCCACCCATTAGGTTTTCCACATGCACATGATCAATCTCCCTCCAAAACTATGTTGTATCTCCATTAAGGCCATTCTCCCTTAACAACGTTGTTCGATTTGGTCAAGGTTGACCTCTTCAACCTGCTTCATCCCTTTTCACACCTAAGTGTCTTCAATGCAGCTCTCATATGTTTTTTTAAGCTCTCATATGGAACCTTGTAACATATTCCTGAAGCCAGGGTTTGAAGAAACATATTTAACTAAAGCAGTGCTAAGAAGCTACATCAAGAACACCTATGCCAATCTGCTCTACAACATTCAAAGGTACTTCACCTATGAGGGGAGATACCATAAAGTGTATTCTTATGATTTCAAACTCTTGTTTTATTTTACTGGAATGATTTATTTGGATTTTCCTTTCTTCTTGTTTCGAAGTTTAGCTAAGATGGCAGATAAAGTGCAAATGAAAGCTCAGTATTGTGAAACTTTACTTTTCCATCATGGTCTAGTTAAATTGATAGTTTTACATGAACTTCAGAGGATAAACAGAGAATGGTCTACATTTTTTTTTTTGTGGATTTGGGGTGGAAACACAAGGAGCAGGTATTATCCCTAGGTCCAAAGAAAAGTCACCATCAGAAACCAGTGACCCTACAGAGACAAGATCAAAGAGATTTTCCAATTTAAAACCTAGAAATAAATTCAAAGAGCCAGAGATTAAAACATCAGTGATTACTCAATAAACCCCTCAACCTGCATAAAAGAAGACAACTAAATCAAGGAAACAGTACAGGAACAATGAACTAGCAAGTCAGCCCAAAAAATATTGACTAGAAGTTAAATAGCAAAGGAAAAGGGAAAAACAGTGGTTTTAGAAGAAGATCCAAGTTTAAAGGGTAGCTTGAATGATATTTTACAGGCTATTGATATTGAGTAATCTCCTTTGGTTCACGCAGATTTTATAAGATTAGATGAAGGGAAATCTAAGAAGATCAAATCTTCCAAAAAGTTGGATTTTGATGATGAAATTTTAGAATTTGTGTTCAAGCCGAGAAGGCCTCTAACTAGAAAATCAAAAAGGTTGCAAGGGATGGATATGGAGTTAGATAAATCTGGAGAAGTTTCAAATTTTTATGAGGAGCCCATAGACCTCTCATCACCATTGTCTGAAGGAGACAGAAACAAAGTTTTCAACACTCAAAGAGAAAAGAGTAGTTATGAAGGAATTAAAGAAAAGTTGAGACTAGCTAATCTTGAAATTGCTAAGCTTAAGAAGAAAGCAAGAGAACATGTTATTGAGAAGACAAAATTCAATAGAATAAGGGCTCTGTGGGAGGTTGAAAAAGTTTCCAAAACTGAAACAGTCAGTAGTGAAGCCCAATACTTTACTTGGACTATCCCTACAATCAAAGAGGCAAGATTTATGAGGATGATAAATGTTAAATTGAGGGTTACCAACATGAGACTAAAAAGGAAGATTGAAGATCTTGAAATTCAATTGACAAAATCTGAAGGTCAACTACAGTAGAGGTAGAACAAGAGCAGTAAGTGACAAATCCTTAATACAGTTTTGTTTTTAGGAAGGACATCACCTTTTGAGGACATTTCAAAGATGAATTATATTGATTTTTAAGGTCTATTGACATCAAGGAATCATTAAAAGATGTGAGTACTTTTAAAATCTAAAGATTGTGAAAAGACTGTGTAAAAAAGGACATACACAGCAGTTTCGTAGTGCGCTACGAAACTGCTATAGGTGAATTTTTAAACATTTTTATAAAGGTTTTAAGAGGTAAAAACTCTTGGTTTCCAAAATTTTTTGCTGCTGATGGTTGGAAAGGGTTCATAAATGAAAATTCCAGGTCTCAAGGTAGAAGAAAGTGGATGGTTGAGATATGTTTTACAAAGATACAAATTTTGCGCTACGAAAATAGTTGCTCATTTCGTAGCGCAGCTATACCATCTCTCCTTATACTTTTTCAAAGGTTTAGTTTTTGTACAGGTGGAAAGGCATGGTTCCATGGAAATGATAACACATGTCTCTTATCTTAAAAGGTCAACATTGCCAGCAAAAAGGGTTCAAATATCATCAAAGAAGGAAAGGGATAAATTATAGGAAACATGCCCCCTATTTTGTAGGGCAAGTAAGACATGAACCAACATGATAGCATAACAAGATTGGAGGCATCATCAAATTCAAAGATATGGAGGAAAAACTGATAGATATATTATTTAAGTCTTAGATAAGGTTGTTTAGATAAATAAGGATTTTTATTGCTATTTGTATTAGGACTTCTAGAAGAGACAATTAACTGTCAGATGTAATTATGAGTCTGTTTTAGAAGCAGATAGGTGTCAGTCTAAGAAATTTGAATTCTCTTCAAGATGGATAAGAGAATCCAAGATTGTAATGATGACTCTATAAGGTACATGAGGTCAAATTTCTAAAGGTTGGAAATTTTCATTAACAAGCAAACTATGTCACTATAGCAACCTATGTGTTTTTATCTTAATACAGATATTGGCTTACTACTCATGATTCAGAAAGAGTTTTTAATGTTTGGTATTCCTATGGATTTCCTTATCTACCTACTTGCAGTGGTATGAACATATGTTACTCAGATTTCATTGGAAAATTCTCTAAATTCCTGCATATGTTTGTAAACTATGTTTTATTCACTCTGTTACTATTTTTCTAATACATCTAAACACTCTGAAATGCCCTGACTTCCATGATAAGCTAATTTTGATGTTTTTTTGAAATATTCCTTGACTCCATACCCCAATAGATGTTTTGTGATCAGTAATTCAACCGGTCATACATTTTTATCCAATTTACTCCCAGAGTTAGCCATCTAATCCTTAATTCAAAATCTTAAACCTAGTGAGAGAGCCCTCTCAGGTTGAGGAGGCTAAGCCTCAACTAAAATTTTGGTTTGAAATAGTTACACAGAGGTAGCCTGATTAGCAGCCTATCAGGTCCTATTTTGGTGATAACAACACCCATTATGGTTTCCACATGCACATGATCAATCTCCCTCCAAAACTGTGTTGTATCTCCATTAAGGCCACTCTCCCTTAACAACGTTGTACGATTTGGTCAAGGTTGACCTCTTCAACCTGCTTCATCCCTTTTCACACCTAAGTGTCTTCAATTCAGCTCTCATATGTTTGTCTAAGCTGATCCTCATTCATATTTAGCTATTTACATTGATGATTCACTCCTCTTCATGCATGTTTTTGACTTGGTCAAACTTGACTTTGTCCACATGCAAAACTTCCTGTTCACACATGAGGGTGTGAAATATAGCTACTAAAGTGATCCCCTTTATACCAAGAGGGTTTTTTATGTTGATTAAGTTAAGTATGGGTCTCCTCCCACATTTATTCATCTACTAGGTGCAAAAACTAAAAATCAATATTCCAATTAGCATACATGCTAATTTAGGAATATTACAGCGTGGGAGGTGATATGGCCACCACAAAAAAAGGCTTGTCTCTTTATGAGGTGGGCCATGATATTTCTTGGAGAACTTGGGCTATGAATCTCCTAAATCATTGGGAGAAACTTTTCTATGAGTTTCCATGTCATGTTGTGCAACAACAATTAAGAAAACTGAGTTGTGACGACTTGGGAAACTGTTGGTACCTTTCAGCTCTACATGAAACCCTCAGTATTCCACTCACTTGGATGCCATATGATGGTGATTTCCTATTCATCATATATGGGATGGTTTGGGCTAGCATGATTCACAACGTTGGGGGGAATATCTTTGGAGATCCAGTTTTTTTCTTACCACTTGGAGGCAACACTTTTGTAGCCCAAGAGCAGCAAATGCTCTACACTTATCATAAGTGGAGAGGAGGATAGCATGGGGTAGGCTATTTTATCTACCATGATCAAATTTTCATCCCACCTACATTGCAGGAGCTCAAGGTGGAGGATGTTTTGTATGAGTTACCATTTTGGAGGGTGGCTCATTTTGTATGTATGATAGCTTGGGGATGGGAGATTCATATGGGGATGGTAGATCCCAATGTATATCAGACCTCATGCCTCAAGAAGGCCTTTAGATAGCCCTTTTTTGCCTCCATGGATGTTTTACATGATGATAGCTATTTGGGATGCACACCAAAAGCTAGCTTGCATACTTGGGAGGGACAACTTGGAGATATATTGAGGAGACAAAATCTTGATCCTTGGAGGATTTTATCACATGAGGATGCTACAGGGGAATAAGAGGAGACTCTTCAGATCTATCCTTGCAGTTGCTTGATGACAAGCAACATTTGGGAGGGGAGGACTGTAATATTCCAAAATTAGCATGCAACTAATTGGAATATTGATTTTTGTTATTTGCACATAGGAGATGAAGAAATGGGTAAGGACGCCCATGCATAATAAAAATATGAATAAAATCCCTCATAACGTGAAAAGGGATCATCATAAGAGCTGGATTTCACACCCTCATGTGTGAAAGAGGAAATTTTCATGTGGACAAGGTCAAGTTTGACCAAGTCAACAATGCTGGGATAGGAGGTGGAGATGATCTTGGGAGACAACGTGGAGATAGTGGGAGGAATATTCCTTGGTGGAGGAAACCATAATGAGTGGGACCCATGGTGAGAGGGCTTCCATTTATTTAAAAGGAGGGCAAGGCAGCCATATGAGGACATGTTATGGATTATTGATTTTATGGTCTAGTTAGACTATTGTGCATTCTCTTGTTGTTTAGCAGAGTTGTTGTGTTGCTTAGCACAAGGCATTCCTGTTTAGGAATTCCTTCTCCTTTCAAGAGAGGCCTCTTGAGGGAGCTTGCTCTTCATTTCTCCACATTCAAGCTCAAGGCCAAGCCACCTCCTTCAACTACAACATTATTTCTGCTAAAGTATAACGTTGTGTTGTAGGGTGTTGCAGTGGAGGTTCTACAACACCACTTCCGGAGCTTATTTTTCAGAGGAGGAAGCCTTATTTCCTTTGGAGGATTAGTGAGGAAGCATTTGAGCTGATTTCACCATATTTGGTATCAGGCCAACCACTTTTCATCATGTACAACGCAGTCCCTCTCCTTGACTACGTTATTTTCAGTGAGCATCTGTAGTGAGGGTTGCAGTGTTTGTTTGGAGGGAGAGATCTTCAGTGTTAGGATCAGTCTTTCACTTGGAAGATCCATTGGAGGAGGTTTGCTCAGATTTTCCATCATCTTCAGCAATCTCTATCCAGTTCTTGAGTTGTAGCTGCTACTCAGTCCTAGGACTGCAACTCCGACATTTTTGCACTTTTGCATACTTCAGCCAATCCTTCCAGGATTTTCTTGAAATTGTGTTTGGGAGCTTAGATCTTCACTCCCAATGTTGTATGAGCCATATATTTTCATATTTATATTCCCATGTAGCAGTGTACCATCTATGACTGTGCTATACATGTTCATGAGCACTCTGCAATATAGCAACATTCCACTTTTTGGCATATGTATTCATGGGAGGCTTGTTTGCCTTGATTATTTGAGTTGTATTGTAAATATTTGCTGCTAATTTACATAATAAAATGGCTCCATGGTTTCCATACATTTTGGTATGATATTATTCTAGTTTTTTTTTCATGTATTTTTGTATCTCCAAATTTGGGATATTATAAGATATTCCCATTATTGCTGATTTTCCCTATTTTTGGGTTATTACAGTGCTATCAGAGCATAATCTTGGCTCAGCCTGTGGATCTTAGCCAATATGATATCTATAAGACAAGAATAAGAAAAAATGAATAGAAATAAGACTCCATTCTTTGGAGGAAAGAAGGAGGAGAGGCTCTCAAAGCTTCTTCCTAAATCTCTACAGAGCATTCAAGGAGATCTCAAGAAAATAAGAAGGGAGATGTGTATAGAATCTCTAATAGGGTTTGAATCTGAATCAAACTATATATTTTCATATAATGAGTGTGAGCATGTAGCCACACACTATGATGCACAGCGTAGTCACATGCCCATAGTTTCCATGAGAGAGATGGAAGAAGAAGGAATGACTAGGAGGGAAACTCTTAGTGATTTTCTGCAAGAGTATGAGTCTCAAAATCAGAAGTTTAGAGATCATATCACTTTTCCAGAGTTTTGAAAGATCAAGGTGAAGAAAAGCAAGCAGCATGATAAATTTCTTCTATCTACTTTTGTTGTTTCACCTACATGTTCAGCCAGAGCTTGGGTGGAAGAACTAGACACCTTTTTGCAGCAGCACCAAATTTTTGAAGATGAAGCCATCAAAGTTGCAGCGCTGCATTTTGGAGGTAAGGTCTATGCATGGTGGATATTTGAGTCCTTTTTTTTTAATAATGCAAATAATTCTTCTTATTCTAGGTTCACTAAGACATTAGTGGAAATATTTGATGGAAAAATTTCTGAAACACATGTGGTGGAACCAAACAAACCCCAACAAGCAAATACCTTGCATGTGATGGAGGAAACTGTAAACTCAGATCCACTTCAAAAAACCATGGAGGAGGCTGACATCTTGCATCATACCTTGTTAGAGGCAAGGCCTCTATCTCAGATTCCAAAACAAGAGGGCATGGAGATCGCTTTTTCAAAAGAGGATCCAATTCTTGGGAGGTTGCCCATACATATTGATGAGGATGAGGGCAACAACACTGTCATATCTATAGTTCATCTAGCACCTCATGCAGAGGAAGAGGGAGCTCTTGCTCCAACTAGAGGGATTCTTGTATCATTGCAAGGAATTCACTAGGAACTCACATGTGGAGATCAAGGCACAACTCATGATTTACATGTGCCATTGATGATAGGGTGTGAAACTATGGAGATAAAAGGAGGAGATAGGGAGGATGACTAGCATCATGTGATGAGGATCACACACCCCTATCTATTTCAGGAGGTTGATGCACCTAAGAGGGAGACTGGATTGTGCAGTGAGAGCAGGGAAAAATCTGTCCATTCACATATGTAGTATACTCTTGATCTTGATGCCTCATTTTATGGAGGCATTTCACCAGGGAGACCACCAGATCAACAGAGGAGGATAGATGCTTCACATTCTGAAGCACCACTAATTGATTTCAGAGGAGTGGAGACCTTGGGAGATCTTGGTATAGCGTTGGGAGTCTTGGGTAGACTCAAGGAGGAGGGAGATATTCTCCCAACGTCATCATTACCTACTCTCACATCAGATTATGCACTGTGGCAGGAGCAGCATGGGTAGAATAGCAACCTTCCAACTTGCATATTTGGCATGGGAGATGTCAATGAAGAGGATAACCATATGACAAATTTTCTTCTTGATAGTTCATTAACGCTGTCACTATGGAGGATAGATCCATATTGGAAATCCCAGCTGTTGGTGGATTATTCCAAGGATATTTCTACTTATATGATATTGGATGACCAGTTGCATGAGGAGGGATATTCAGTGAGAGGTGGGGTCATCTACTATCATGGTGGGATCTTATTATCTAGAGCTTCCAAGCTCAAGGAGAAGTTGCTATAAGCAACTCATAAAGATTTCCTTTTTAACCACACTTATTATATGAGAGCATACCACACCATCATGGAGGGGTATTTTTGGGAAGGCTTTGAGGAGGAGATGTATCAACATATAAGGAGATGCATGGAACATGTAGAGATGGAGGAGATACATAACTCTTTGGAAGAGTTAACAGAGCAACCTCTTTTCTCTTTGAGGATGAGAGGAGCGTCATCTATGAGCCACTCCATTTGCATGAGCAAGACATGGGGTAAGGGTATTGTTTGTTTACATAATGACTTGCATCCCTTAACCATATATGTGCAGGACTTTGCTCAAAGGAGGAGCATTCTTCCTTCTAGGCTTCATGGTCTACTTGAGGCCATGAGTAGTTTTGATGGCCACTCCCTAGGAGGACTTGGGGAGGAGATTTTTTATGGAGAAAATACTTACCTTGTACCATACATCATTCACTTTCTCCAAACACATGAGGAGAGTGGGCCATAAAGAAAGTGGTCAAGAAACCACACTTTTTTTCATTCTCTGTTGCAGTTGAGGGTCAAACTGTGTTGGTTTCATTTGAGGGACCATTGTCCTTCTCCCTTGCTACATATGGCAGCAATTATGGTTCTCATTATGGTTCCCTATGTTGTTGTTGTTTCATTTGGGAGCATTTTTGGGGGAGAGACACATTGGCTGGATGTGTTCCTTGGGAAGGAGGGTTCCCACATTTTTGCATTACATGTTCTAATGGGAGCATGTGTAATATCCCGAAAATGGGACTGCTAGCAAAGCATGCATGAAAAACACATTTTTGAGGAATGTATGCTACCGAAACCAATATCATCCCTTGGATCCCTTAGACCAGATAATATAAGACCAAAATCCAAGAGAAAATCAGAAACCAATCAAACTAGGTGAGGTGAACAGACCTCTCACACCTAGTAAGGCTGGAAATTACCCAGGAATGGGACTGCAGCAATATGTAAACACAATGCTAGAGAATAAACAAGCTATTAACTCATGAGATGTGTTAAGACACACAAATATATAAATTAGTGTTACAACAACAACTTATTACACCTTTCATGATCCCAAAAGTTGGGGAAATGCAGCAAATAGGGCCATAAAAAGGATGTCTTCAGAAAATTATGCTATAACTGTGAGAAATGGGAATTGGATCCCTTATTTCATGCTATATACATCTCACATACAGAATTGGAGAAAAAAAAAATCCCTCTAGCCAAGCTAAACAGGTCTCCTTAAACCAATACAGCTCAAATAAGCCCAAACCCCATGACTTTTGCTAACAGAAAATATTGAAGCATATAACAACGTTATTTAATGAGGTTTTATGCAGAAATAAATGAGAAATATCAGATATAGAGTTGAAAATCATCCAATGGCAGAGAAAAATGGAATTTCTTCCTTTTTATACAAAATGAGAATAACCCGGCAAGGGCTCCATCAAAGTACAAGTATAAAATGACAGATCTATAGATCTAGATATGGAAAATGTAGTTATACTATAGCTATGTATATATGTAGCTTAAATTTACAAGAAATAGAAGAATGTGCTCGATATAAGTCTTTCGCGAGAAGGGTTGGCCCTCTCTCCAGGGAATAAGCTCACAAACAAGGGTCTTGACCTTGCTACAACAACACTGAGTAAAATGACGTAGTTCCTGCAAGGGACTACACTGTAGGAGAAGAAAATTAAATTTTCCACATGCCAAGATCTGAAATGAAGCTCAAATACTCCCTCACTGATCTCCTAGAGAAAGAAAGGTTTCCTCTTCTGAAATACAAGTTCTGGAAGTGGTGTTGTGGATCTTCCACTGCAACACCCTGCAACACAACCCAAATCTCAAAAAAAAATATGATGTAGCTGAAGGAGGATGTTTGGCCTCAATCCTGAATGTGGAAAACTGAAGTGCAATTCTCCTCCAAGAGGCCTCTCAAGGTAGGAGAAGGAATTCATAAATAAGAATGCCTTGTGCTAAACAACACTACAAATCTTCTAAATAACAAGAGAATGCCAAAAATTCATGCAAACCATCAAACCTATAATCATTAAGCTAACCCCAAATGACTGCCTTCCTCTTCCTTATAAGTTATGTGAGCCTCCTCACCTTGGGTCCCACCCATTAGGGCTTCCACATGCACATGATCAATCTCCCTCCAAAATTGTGTTGTATCTCCATTAAGGACACTCTCCCTTAACATCGTTGTTTGATTTGGTCAAGGTTGACCTCTTCAACCTGCTTCATCCCTTTTCACACCTAAGTGTCTTCAATCCAGCTCTCATATGTTTGTCTAAGCTGATCCTTGTTCATATTGAGCTATTTACATTGATGATTCACTCCTCTTCATGCATGCTGTTGACTTGGTCAAACTTGACTTTGTCCACATGCAAAACTTCTTGTTCACACATGAGGGTGTGAAATATAGCTACTAAAGTGATCCCCTTTCATACCAAGAGGGTTTTTTAGGTTGATTAAGTTAAGTATGGGTCTTCTCCCCCATTTATTCATCTACTAGGTGCAAAAACCAAAAATCAATATTCCAATTAGCATACATGCTAATTTAGGAATATTACAGCGTGGGAGGTGATATGACCACCACAAAAAAATTCTTGTCATGAGGTGGGCCATGAGATTTCTTGGATCACTTGGGCTATGACTTTCCTAAATCAATGGGAGAAACTTTTCTATGAGTTTCCATGTCATGTTGTGCAACAACAATTAGGAAAACTGCACTGTGACCACTTGGGAAACTATTGGTCCCTTTTAGCTCTACATGAAACCTTCATTATTCCACTCACTTGGATGCCATATGATGGTGATTTCCTATTAATCATATATGGGATGGTTTGGGCCAACATGATTGACAACGTTGGGGGGAAGATCTTTGGAGATCCAGTTTTCTTCTTAACACTTGGAGGAAACACTTTTGCAGCCCAAGGGAAGTAGATGCTATACACTTATCATAAGTGGAGAGGAGTATAGTGTGGGGTAGGCTATTTTGTCTACCATGATCAGATTTTCATCCCACCTACATTGTAGGAGCTCAAGGTGGAGGATGGTTTGTATGAGTTACCATTTTGGAGGGTGGCTCATTTTGTATGGATGATAGCTTGGGGATGGGAGATTCATATGGGGATGGTATATCCAAATTTATATCAGACCTCATGCCTCAAGAAGGCCTTTAGATAGCCCTTTTTTGCCTCCATGGATGCTTTACATGATGATAGCTATTTGGGATGCACACCAAAAGCTAGCTTGCAAACTTAGAAGGGACAACTTGCAGATATATTGAGGAGAAAAAATCTTGATCCTTGGAGGATTTCATCATATGAGGATGCTACAGGGAAATAAGAGGAGACTCTTCAGTTCTATCCTTGCAGTTGCTTGATGACAAGCAACATTTGGGAGGGGAGGACTGTAATATTCCAAAATTAGCATGCAACTAATTGGAATATTATTTTTTGTTATTTGAACATAGGAGATGAATAAATGGGTAAGGAGGCCCATGGATAATAAAAATATGAATAAAATCCCTCATAATTTGAAAAGGAATAATCATAAGAGCTATATTTCACACCCTCATGTGTGAAAGAGGACATTTTCATGTGGACAAGGTCAAGTTTGACCAAGTCAACAGTGTAGGGATCGGAGGTGGAGATCATCTTGGGAGACAACGCGGAGATAGTGGGAGGAAGATTTCTTGGTGGAGGAAACCATAATGAGTGGGACCCATGGTGAGAGGGCTTCCATTTTTTTAAAAGGAGGGCAAGGCAGCCATAGGAGGACATGCTATGGATTATTGATTTTATGGTCTGGTTAGACTATTGTGCATTCTCTTGTTGTTTAGCAGAGTTGTTGTGTTGCTTAGCACAAGGCATTCCTGTTTAGGAATTCCTTCTCCTTTAAAGAGAGGCCTCTTGAGGGAGATTTATCTTCATTTCTCTACATTCAGGCTCAAGGCCAAGCCACCTCCTTCAGCTACAACATTATTTCTGCTAAAGTATAACGTTGTGTTGTAGGGTGTTGCAGTGGAGGTTATACAACACCACTTCCGGAGCTTATTTTTTGTAGGAGGAAGCCTTATTTAATTTGGAGGATTAGTGAGTAATAATTTGAGCTTATTTCACCATATTTGGCATCAGGCCAACCACTTTTCATCATCTAAAGCGCAGTCCCTCTTCTTGACTGCGTTATTTTTAGTGAGCATCTGCAGTGAGGGTTGCAGTGTTTTTTTGGAGGGAGAGATCTTCAGTGTTAGGTCCTTCCAGGATTGTCTTGAAATTGTGTTTGGGAGCTTATATATTCACTCCCAATGTTGTATGAGCCATATATTTGCAGATTTATGTTCCCATGTAGCATTGTACCATCTATGACTGTGTTGTACATGTTCATGAGAACTCTGCCATATAGCATCATTCCACTTTTTGGCATATGTATTCATGGGAGGCTTGTTTTCCTTGATTATTTGAGTTGTATTGTACATGTTTGCTGCTAATTTACATAATAAAATGGCTCCATGGTTTCCATACATTTTGGTATGATTTTATTCATTTCTATTTCCAGTTTTGTGTTCATGTATTTTTGTATCTCCAAATTTGGGATATTATAAGATATTCCCATTATTGCTGATTTTCCCTATTTTAGGGATATTACAGTGGTGTCAGAGCATAATCTTGGCTCAGCCTGTGGATCTCAGCTGATATCCTATCTATAAGACAAGAAGAAGAAAAAATGAATAGAAACAAGACTCCATTCTTTGAAGGAAAGAAGGAGGAGAGGCTCTCAAGCTTCTTCCTAAATCTCTACAGAGCATTCAAGGAGATCTCAAGAAAATAAGAAGGGAGATGTGTATAGAATCTCCAAGAGGGTTTGAATCTGAATCAAAATATATATTTTCATATGATGAGTGTGAGCATGTAGCCACACACTATGATGCATAGCGCAGTCGCATGCCCAGAATTTCCATGAGAGATATGGAAGAAGAAGGAATGACTGGGAGGGAAACTCTTAGTGATTTTCTGCAAGAGTATGAGTCTCAAAATGAGAATTTTAGAAATCATATCACTTTTCAAGAGTTTTGAAAGATCAAGGTGAAGAGAAGCAAGTATCATGATAGATTTTTTCTATCTACTTTTGATGGTTCACCTACATGTTCAGCTAGAGCTTGGGTGGAAGAACTAGACACCTTTTGCAGCAGCACCAAATTTCTGAAGATGAAGCCATCAAAGTTGCAGCGCTACATTTTGGAGGTAAGGTCTATGCATGGTGGATATTTGAGTCTTTTTATTTTAAGAATGAAAATACTTCTTCTTATTCTAGGTTCACTAAAACATTAGTGGAAATATTTGATGGAAAAATTTCCGAAACACCTTTGGTGGAACCAAATAAAACCCAACAAACAAATACCTTGCATGAGATGGAGAAAACTATAGACTCAGATCCACTTCAGAAAACCATGGAGGAGGCTAAAATCTTGCATCATACCTTGTTAGAGGCAAGGCCTTTATTTCATATTCCAAAACAAGAGGGCATGGAGATCCATTTTTCAAAAGAGGATCCAATTCTTGGGAGGTTGCCCATACATATTGATGAGGATGAGGGCAACAACACTGTCATATCTAGAGTTCATCTAGCACCTTATGCAGAGGAAGAGGTAGCTCTTGATCCAACTAGAGGGATTCTTGTATAATTGCAAGGAATTCCCCAGGATCTCACATGTGGAGATCAAGGCACAACTCATGATTTACATGTTCCATTGATGATAGGGTGTGAAACTATGGAGATAAAAGGAGGAGATAGGGAGGATGACCAACATCATGTGATGAAGAGCACACACTGCTATCTATTTCAGGAGGTTGGTGCACCTAAGAGGGAGATTGGATTGTGCAGTGAGAGCAGGGAAAAATCTGTCCATTCACATATATAGTCTACTCTTGATCTTGATGCCTCATTTTATGGAGGCATTTCACCAGGGAGACCACTAGATCAACATAGGAGGATGGATGCTTCACATTTTGAGGCACCACTCATTGATTTCAGAGGAGCGGAGACCTTGGGAGAGCTTGGTATAGTGTTGGGAGTTTTGGGTAGGCTCAAGGAGGATGGATATATTCTCCCAACATCATCATTACCTACTCTCACTTCAGATTCTGCGTTGTGGCAGGAGCAGGATGGGAAGGATAGCAGCCTTCCAACTTGCATCTTTGGCATGGGAGATGTCAAAGAAGAGGATAAACATATGACAGATGTTCTCCTTGATAGTTCATTAGCGCTGTCACTATGGAGGATAGATCCATATTGGAAATCCCAGCTATTGGTGGATTATTCCAAGGATCTTTCTACTTATATGATATTGGATGACCAGTTGCATGAGAAGGGATATTCAGTTAGAGGTGGGGTCATCTACTATCATGCTAGGATCTTCTTATCTATAGCTTCCAAGCTCAAGGAGAAGTTGCTACAAGAAGCTCATAAATATTTCCTTTTCAGCCACACTTATTCTATGAGAGCATACCACACCATCATGGAGGGGTATTTTTGGGAAGGCTTTGACGAGGAGATGTATCAACATATGAGGAGATGCATGGAACATGTAGAGATGGAGGAGATACATAACTCTTTGGAAGATTTAACACAACCACCTCTTTTCTCTTTGAGGATGAGAGGAGACTCATCTATGAGCGAGTCCATTTGCATGAGCAAGACATGGGGTAAGGGTATTGTTTGTTTGCATAATGACTTGCATCCCTTAACCATATATGTGCAGGACTTTGATCAAAGGAGGAGCATTATTCCTTCTAGACTTCATGGTCTACTTGAGGCCATGAGTATTTTTGATGGCCACTCCCTAGGAGGACTTGGGGAGGAAATTTTTTATGGAGAACATACTTACCTTGTACCATAAATCATTCACTTTCTCCAAACACATGAGGAGATTTGGGCAGCAATCAAGTGGTCGAGAAACCACACTTTTTTTCATTCTCTATTGCAGTTGAGGGTCAAATTGCGTTGGTTGCATTTGAGGGACCATTGTCCTTCTCCCTTGCTACATATGGCAGCAAGTATGGTTCTCATTATGGTTCCCTCTGTTGTTTTTTTTCTCATTTGGGAGCATGTTTGGGGGAGAGAAACATTGGCTAGATGTGTCTCTTGGGAAGGAGGGTTCCCACATTTTTGCATTACATGTTCTAATGGGAGCATGTGTAATATCCCCAAAATGGGATTGCCAGCAAGGCATGCCTGGAAAACGAATTTTTGAGGAATGTATGCTACAAAAACCAAGATTAGCCCTTGGATCCCTTAGATATGATAATCTAAGACCAAAATCCAAGATCAAATCAGAAACCAATCAAACTAGGTGAGGTAAACATACCTCTCACACCCAGTAAGGCTGGAAAATGCCCAGGAATGGGACTGTAGCAATATGTAAACACAATGCTGTAGAAGAAACAAGATATTAACTCATAAGATGTGTTAAGAAACACAAAGATATCAATTAGTGTTACAAAAGCAACTTATTACACCTTTCATGATCCCAAAAGTTGGGGAAATGCAGCAAATACGGCCATAAAAAGGTTGTCTTCGGAAAATTACGCTATAAATATGAGAAATGGGACTTGGATACCTTATTTCATGCTATATAAATCTCACATACAGAATTGGAAAAAAAAACAAATCCCTCTAGCCAAGATAAACAGGTCTCCCTAAACCAATACAGCTCAAATAAGCCCAAACCCCATGATTTTTGCTAATAGAAAATACTGAAGCATACAAAAGTGTTATTTTAATGAGGTTTTATGTAGAAATAAATGAGAAATAGCATATCTGGAGTTGAAAATCAGCCAATGGCAGAGAAAAATGGAGATATCTTCCTTTTTATACAAAATGAGAATAACCCGGCAAGGGCTCCATCAAAGTACAAGTATAAAATGACAGATCTATAGATCTAGATCTGGAAAATGTAGTTATACTGTAGGTATGTATATATGTAGCTGAAATGTGAAATAAATAGAAGAATATGCTCTATACAAGTCTTCCGGGAGAAGGGTTGGCCCTCTCTCCAGGGAACAAGCTCACAAACAAGGGTCTTGACCTTGCTACAACAACACTGAGTAAAATGATGCATTTCCTGCAAGGGACTGTAATGTAGGAGAATAAAAGTAAATTGGCCACATGCCAAGATCTTAAATGAAGCTCAAAGACTCCCTCACTGATCTCCCAGAGAAATAAAGGCTTCCTCCTCTGAAATACAAGTTCTGGAAGTGGTGTTGTGGATCTTCCACTGCAACACCCTGCAACACAACCCAGATCTCAACAGAAACTACGATGTAGCTGAAGGAGGATGCCTGGCCTCAAGCCTGAATGTGGAAAACTGAAATTAAATGCTCCTCCAAGAGGCCTCTCAAGGTAGGAGAAGGAATTCCTAAACAGGAATGCCTTGTGCTAAACAACACTCCAACTCTGCTAAATAGCAAGAGAATGCCAAAAATTCATGTAGACCATCAAACCTATAATCATCAAGCTAACCCCAAAAAGTTTCCTTCCTCTTCCTTATAAGTTATGTGAGCCTCCTCACCTTGGGTCCCACCCATTAGGGTTTCCACATGCACATGATCAATCTCCCTCCAAAACTGTGTTGTATCTCCATTAAGGCCACTCTCCCTTAACAACATTTTTTGATTTGGTCAAGGTTGACCTCTTTAACCTTCTTCATCCCTTTTCACACCTAAGTGTCTTCAATCCAGCTCTCATATGTTTGTCAAAGCTGATCCTTGTTCATATTGAGCTATTTACATTGATGATTCACTCCTCTTCATGCATGCTATTGACTTGGTCAAACTTGACTTTGTCCACCTGAAAAACTTCCTGTTCACACATGAGGGTGTGAAATCTAGCTACTAAATTGATCCCCTTTCATACCAAGAGGGTTTTTTATGTTGATTAAGTTAAGTATGGGTCTTCTCCTCCATTTATTCATCTACTAGGTGCAAAAACCAAAAATCAATATTCCAATTAGCATACATTGTAATTTAGGAATATTATAGCGTGGGAGGTGATATGGCCACCACAACAAAATTCTTGTCTCTTTAGGAGGTGGGCCATGATATTTCTTGGAGCACTTGGGCTATGAATCTCCTAAATCATTGGGAGAAACTTTTCTATGAGTTGCCATGTCATGTTGTGTAACAACAATTAGGAAAACTACGCTGTGACCACTTGGGAAACTATTGGTGCCTTTCAGCTCTACATGAAACCTTCAGTATTCCACTCACTTGGATGCCATATGATGGTGATTTCATATTCATCATATATGGGATGGTTATGGCCAACATGATTCACAACGTTGGGGGGAAGATATTTGGAGATCCAGTTTTCTTCTTGCCACTTGGAGGCAACACTTTTGCAGCTCAAGAGCAGCAGATGCTCTACACTTATCATAAGTGGAGAGGAGGATAGTGTGGGGTAGGCTATTTTGTCTACCATGATCAGATTTTCAGCCCACCTACATTGCAGGAGCTCAAGGTGGATGATGGTTTGTATGAGTTAACATTTTGGAGGGTGGCTCATTTTGTATAGATGATAGCTTGGGGATGGGAGATTCATATGGGGATGGTAGATCCCAATGTATATCAGACCTCATGCCTCAAGAAGGCCTTTAGATAGCCCTTTTTTTCCTCCATGGATGTTTTACATGATGATAGCTATTTGGGATGCACACCAAAAGCTAGCTTGCATACTTAGGAGGGACAACTTGGAGATATATTCAGGAGACAACATCTTGATCCTTGGAGGATTTTATCATATGAGGATGCTACGGGGGAAGAAGAAGAGAATATTTAGTTCTATCCTTGCAGTTGCTTGACGATAAGCAACATTTGGGAGGGGAAGACTGTAATATTCCAAAACTAGCATGCGGCTAATTGGAATATTGATTTTTGTTATTTGAACATAGGAGATGAATAAATGGGTAAGGAGGCCCATGCATAATAAAAATATGAATAAAATCCATCATAATGTGAAAATGGATCATCATAAGAGCTGGATTTCACACCCTCATTTGTGAAAGAGGACATTTTCATGTAGACAAGGTCAATTTTGACGAAGTCAACAACACTGGGATAGGAGGTGGAGATCATCTTCAGAGACGATGCGGAGATAGTGGGAGGAATATTCCATGGTGGAGGAAACCCTAATGAGTGGGACCCATGGTGAGAGGGCTTCCATTTGTTTAAAAGGAGGGCAAGGCAGCCATAGGAGTACATGTTATGGATTATTGATTTTATGTTCTAGTTAGACTATTGTGCATTCTCTTACTGTTTAGCAGAGTTGTTGTGCTGCTTAGCACAAGGCATTCCTGTTTAGGAATTCCTTCTCCTTTCAAGAGATGCCTCTTGAGGCAGCTTTCTCTTCATTTCCCCACATTCAGGCTCAAGGCCAAGCCACCTCCTTCAGCTACAATGTTATTTCTACTAAAGTATAACGTTGTGTTGTAGGGTGTTGCAGTGGAGGTTCTACAACACCACTTCTGGAGCTTATTTTTTAGAGGAGGAATCCTTCTTTCCTTTGAAGGATCAGTGAGGAATAATTTGAGCTGATTTCACCATATTTGGTATCAGGCCAACCACTTGTCATCATCTACATCGCAGTCCCTCTCCTTGACTACGCTATTTTCAGTGAGCATCTGCAGTGAGGGTTGCAGTGTTTGTTTGGAGGGAGAGATATTCAGTGTTAGGATCAACCTTTCACTTGGAAGATCCATTGGAGGAGGTTTTCTTAGCTTGTCGATCAGCTTCGATAATCTCCATCCAGTTCTTGAGTTGCAGCTGCTACTCAGTCCTAGGACTGAAACTCTGGCATTTTTGCACTTTTGCATATTTCAGCCAATCCTTCCAGTATTGTCTTTAAATTGTGTTTCAGAGCTTAGATACTCACTCCCAATGTTGTATGAGCCATATATTTATAGATTTATATGCCCATGTAGCAGTGTACCATCTATTACTACGCTGTACATGTTCATGAGCACTCTGCAATATAGCATCATTCCACTTTTTGGCATATGTATTCATGGGAGGCTTGTTTGCCTTGATTATTTGAGTTTTATTATACATGTTAGATGTTGATTTACATAATAAAATGGTTCCATGGTTTCCATACATTTTGGTATGATGTTATTCACTGCTATTTCCAGTTTTGTGTTCATGTATTGTTGTATCTCCAAATTTGGGATATTATAAGATATTCCCATTATTGTTGATTTTCCCTATTTTGGGAATATTACATCATATGATCCAATTGGTGTTATTTATAAACTAAGAGTAGAGAAAAAATATACACCTTATTTTCATACACACAGACCGGAAATTGAGAGATATATGAATCAGCTTGAATGGACTGAGGGTACTTTACAGGAAGCTGAAGAACAAACAGTGTCTACATCAGCATTACAGACTCCTTTTGTGCAGGAGAGAGCAGGAAAAATAATTGGAGAATATCAATCATCTTCAATGGCTGACTCATCAAGAAAATAGTTCAAAATACATTACAGAAAGAAGACAAAACTCAATCCAAAAGTCAATCCTAGCAAGGATTTAGAGAAATAAGTGGTTATTATTATAGAAGAGACACCTCCTTCCACACAGGCAGGTGGTCAAAATACTTCTATTCCTACTATTTCAGTAGTTTCTCAAGATCAGCATCAAGTCATTCAACCTAGTACAGTCGTTATAGGGGAAAAGGAGAATACTATATTTGATACCTTTAGGTAGATAAAGTTGAATAATGAAATGTTGAAGACCAGCACATACAATCAAATTTGGAAGCAAAATCCTAGCTCTTAGAGTAGGTTTCTCTCAGTTTTTTATTCAGATAAGGGGAAAATATAGTTTTATTTCCTTCAAGCACAAATTCCATAGGCAAAGTCAGCAACAGATTAAAAAAAGACTGCATTTGAATTTGATACTAAGGACATAAATCCAATATATCAAATGGAGTTACATAAACAAATTGGTGAGATGATTTCTTCCACTCTCACTAACACTGCTATGAGTTTGTCAAAATTGTACGTTTCTTCGGTTAATGTCCAATCATAGCTGAAAATAGAGAAAGTTTCTTCATTTTCTAAAAACGCAAGAATAAAACTCTCGAATACCTGGTGATCAAAGTTGGGTATGATCCTTACAATGTCAATGCAACATAATAAATCATCAAAAAGAAAAATGCTGACATAACAGCATTAGGGAAGAAATTGAAGATTCCAACCACATAATATCTTCTGGAAAAAGACATTAAAGAGACTGAATCCCATAAAGTAGAAATGATGAAACTGATTATGGAAGAGAATGCTCAATTAAAACAGATGGAATCAGAAATGGAGAAAACGATAAAGGAAAAGGAACAACAGAAAAAAAATCTAAAATTCCTTTAGAAGCAGTGCCTCTTGCAGTTATTCCTACAGCCAAACCTTCTACAACAAGTACTATAGATGGATCTTAGCAGCTCACTAAAGTAGTGCAGAATAGGTCAATTAAGGAAGAAGATATAAAGAAACTACAAGACCAAGTACAATTGTTACAATATCAAAAGTCCAAAGATGAAAGTTCTCATGCAGCTAAAGCACAGAGAGTTAAAAAGATAATTGAGAGGTTGCAAAAATAAAAAAGGGAATCAACCTTAGGAAACACTTTGGGCCAATTAAAATAAACAATCTGGGAAGATATCATGGAACCCATTATTGAAATTTGGCCAAGTATATAGATTATATTTGAGCAAAAGGAGTTGATATAGAAAGCAAATGAAGCCATTGTAATAATTTAATCATAGCTTGGAGACAAGACTGCCATAGCAAACAACTTTATCAAGTTTCTTAATTCAAAGAATAGGTATGAGCTGGATTATTTGGACAGAGATGATAGAACATAAACAATCCTGTAGGTAAAGAAGGTTCTCACATAGAAGAATTTAATTATTCAACTTGAGGAGAAGTGTCACAATCTCGAAATCACGGTGCAAATATTTTTTAGCAGAATAAAGCCTCTGACACAGAAGGGATTGCCTTCTATGTTTGTAATTAATGAAAAATTGATGACCAAAGATGATTATTGGAGAAGACTCAAATAATTGCCAGAGATACTGCAAAATTTTCAAACATCAAAGGCACAATGACAGGAAGGGAATTTTTTGGAACACTAAGTAATGATATTTTTATCAGTATGAGATAAAACATGTTTTCATGGTGAGGCCCACTTTTTCTAAGTACATTGAAATGGATGAAATTTACCATAAGGTAATAAAATTGACCATCCCGGATGAAAGTCACTGGGAAAAATTGTGTGAATTTCAGGAGTAAATGGTAAAAGAGAAAAATCAACTTCTACCAGGTCATCAATCAACTGATAACTAGCGCACTCCAAAATTCTCTCCTTTCAACAACCGTTTTCTGTTAGAGCAACGTCAGCACAAAAAATAATATTTATTTCCATGTTACAGTTAGAATCCAATTTTGCAAATAAAATGCTATCTGTTAAGATAGAATTTATGTAATCTGTTGTAATCTGTTGTAAAATATATTTTCTATAAATACTTCCTTGTACGAAGATTCTAGGTTGGATAATTTGAGTTTTGAGAACTATATGTATTACTGTGGAGCTTTTGTACATTTTTTAATGAAATCAAAGAAGTTGCAGTAGATATTATGAGATTCATGTGGTATTTATTTTGAGCATTATGTTTTCCTCTCTATTATTTCACTTTCATTTCAGCTTCTGTATGAAAATATTACTAGTTTATAAACATAAATCAATAATATGCTCTGTTTATTAAGATTTTCACAAATGTGCATTTCTTCTAAAGAATGAATTCACTTTATATGCTCATTCAAACTCCTACCTTTTCTATCATAAAAAACACAACAAAAACTTGATTGTGCTCAATAAGTCTACCTACCTTGCCTTATTATTTCTCTGCAATTCATATTTTGAAATCAGATTTAGTTTCACTAATCATTATTTTTATCCAACAAACAAATTATAAAACAAATTTCAAACATATTAGCTTATATCTAGCCTAAAATCTGGTACTCAACCATAAATTGAATATTTAAAAAGTGGCATAGAGAGATCCCTCTTTGGTTAGGTAGAGCTAGCTACCTAGCTAAAAAAATTTTTTTGGTTACCTTTCTTCAATCATATTTTTAGCCTAGGAAGTTGGGGAGAGTGATAAAAATAGGGGTACAACAATAACAATAAGGGGGCTACACTAACAAAAATAAGGGACTACACTAGTAATATATAGGGACCTAACACTTAGTGTGTTGTACTATTTCTTCACCTTTTCTTCCTCTGTGGTGGCCATTGAAGTGTATCTCCAAGTGAATCCAATTTTGTCACAATTTTTCTTGCACACTTTTCTAAGGTCATACCAATGAAATTCCTTGATTGAAAAGTGAAAAAATTCTAGTTCTTGTATTTCAGATTCTTCTACATTGTGTCTCTTCAACTCATACATTATAATCCTCAAAGGGAAAGTGGGCCAAGGGGTGTTCTTCCTTATGTGAAGAACTCCTAATAACCTTTTTTTCAATTGATAAGCCACTTCTTGCAAGACCACCCTATTAGTCACATATCGTGGCATAATATGAGGAGAAACCTAACATACAAAGAATTTGATATATGTACCTTTTGGGGTAGAAAACAAATCCGCGATATCTTGTAATGAATCCTTCAACTAGCCAGTCATGCAAGTACAATCGATATCATATATCATATGAAATATGAATATGAATAAAAGATCTTCCAATTTTCATATGCCCCACTGAAACTCAAATCTAACAGCACCCTATAATTGAAGTAAATTAGAAACTTATCCCGTGGGGTTCAGTTCCAATACATCCCAAGACATGAATATTGTGCATAAATCCCATCCAATAGAATTGTATACATATAAAACTATAGTGCCTAGTTATTTCTTACAGATTCTTTAGCCTGCCCAACATGACGCTACAACACAAAAGAAAGTATATCTACCCAATTGAAGATCTTTCCACAGGTAACAACCAATTTGATAATATATATCTAGTTCTCTTCAAATACTTTAGTGTTCTTTGGACCATGTAGCCTACAACACATGGAAATAAGGTACTAATACACATCCCTGAGAATCTTGGTTGGGTAAACTACATATGGGAAGCATCAAAACTTAGCAGGCTCTTGACACCAAGATTTGATGATGTAAATGGTGTCAAGATAAACCCAATTAGTGTAAAAGTTGTTATTGGAATACTTTATGGGATTTAGCATCTCATAATAAGTCTACATGTCTTCTCCATAATAAGTGGCAAGTTAATCACCAATTTCACTATGAAGCACCATATATGAATCATGCATGTGTGAAAGAATCCATTCAATCACTTATGCACAAGGTATGACTGGGAACCTTCATGTGAACCTATGTATCTTGGACCGTTTGATATTAATATATACTTCTAAATCTTCCAAATATTCAGAGAAATACTTCTGCACGAATGTGTATTTGACATCTTTCCATGTGACCTCATTGGATTTGTCTATGAAGTGTTGTGTGTCTATAAGAATAGGAATGGCGGGCTTTGTAACTTCTACTACTTCTTCAGTGATTTCTTCTGAATATTCTTTGGAGGTCACTTGACATGTAGCAGGAGGAATTGTTCCAATATATGGTGAAAGAGTAACAATAATAGTAGTTGGAACACCTATACGTGGAAGAAAACTCATGGAGACGACTATTAGCTTTATGAAATCCTTTATCTATTACAAGAAATAACTTAGCATATCATATTCACAAATCCATTAGATGTAGCTGAGAGTATAGGCCTATCAACAATGGGACAATTTTACTTGTATAGGAAATAAATATGCATTGAAATAAGGAGCTTGCATTTAGCACGAAGGAATTTCAAGGCTCACGAGAAGCTTTCAAAGTGTGCTCATGTGCTTAAGCAAGAGATAGAGATCATCAAGGGAACATGGCACATTGTCGAAGCACGAAGGAAGATCTTTCATGAGATCAAGGTGAACTCATATGCTCAAAGAGGCTAAGAGGGCACAAGGGTGCACTCCGAAGGGGTAAAGGGCTAGGCTTCAAGCCTTCAAGATGTGCTCATGTGCTCAAGAGGAAAATGAGGGTGCAATGGCACATGGTAACATCCCTAGTCAAAATTCCATGTAATAATGTTAATAGTTCAAAGTAATACTATAGTCATGGGACACGTATTCCAAGTGAAATGGCAGGAAAAACATCCTAGTTTGGGTGTTCATTTTGTTTATTTATGGCTAAGGAAATTGGAAAAGGCAATGGTAAAGGATTTAAAATGAAAGAGACAATAATTGGAATTTTATTTATGAAAATAAAGGAAATTAAGAGAAAAGGAAAAGGTCACAGGTTGCATATGAGGAGGAAATGAAGGGAAAAGGAAGGAAAGTGAAGAAAATATAGGCGTTAATGATAAAAATGATTTTGAGGATCAGTTTAGGGATTTTTCTTTACTTTTGACAGGTTTTTGGTGGAGCTCTCTTCTATTCTTTGCTTCTCTCATACTATTTCACACTTAGAGTTTTATTTGAGCATGCTTGGATCATTCTAGAATACACTTGGATTTGGAGAAAGAAGGAAAAGGAAAAGTAGGAAATCGGAAGGGGACAATGAGATCAACGACTAAAAATATATTACTTTGCAGGTATTAAGTTGCATGTATGATTTCATTGCTAGTTTTTCCATGTATGGTACATGCATGTGGTGCCTTGGTTAAGATCTATCATTGGCATAAAGGATTTCCTAGATTGACAATGGTTTTTCCTAGCCTTTCTATTTCCTAGATAGCCATGTTGTTGTGGGTTTTCCCTTTTTTTTTTCTATTTGGTGCTCATTTCCTTATGGTTGTAGGTTCATTTACTAGTTCCTAGAAGCCTAGGTTGGACAAATGCTCTGGAAGCCCTGTAACAACTTGGGTTGATTTACTATTCCTAGAAGCCTTGGTTGGAAAATTAATATAGAGCCCTTGGTGGGTTGAGTTACTATTACTGGAAGCCATAGTTGGAAACTGCTATGGAGCCTAGAAGTAGTTGTGGGTTGAGTTACTAGTCCTAGAATTCTTGGTTGGAACATACTCTCCAGAGCCCTGGACAGCTTGGGTAGAGACCGATATGGTGATGGTTAGTGATGTCCATCCATGAGGTGGAATCATTTGTTGAGGGTTGAGGTGGTTTGACCTCTATAAGCCCTAGTTTGGTTTTTATTTGTTTATTCCATGAGATCCCATGTTCATGCTTGGAATATGGCGTGTGGGTGATTGGATAAAAGAAATATTTGGTTCTATCCAATCTATGGTCAGGTGGTAGGTGGAAGTCCTAGACTTGGTTTAATTTTCCATATGTCAATAAGAGCTTTTTTCCTCTTGTATTTTATGGGAGGTATTTTTTATTAAGTGATATTGATGCCTTTTTTATCATTTTTATTATGTGGCTAGATTCCTAGCCCTGAAAAAGTGGCTTAGAATCTGGGGCCGCTAGCACAAAAATACCTTAAAAAATCCATATTCGCATGGATTCCTTGTTGTGGGAGTGATTGGAGGGTCCTAGTCACATGCATGCCTTTTCATGGGAGTGAATAATTCTCTAGGTCATTGAAAAAGAAAGTTATCTCAGGGGTTGGACACCTGAAGGGGTTGGTTGGCTCCTAAAGGTTCTATAGATCCCGAGGAAGTTTAGATTGGTTATGTTTTTTGAGTTCCACTTCCTTAAATGTACATACGGAGTTGAATCACATCATAGTAGCCTCTCATCACATGTTTACGCCATATGACCAGTTATCTTGGGTAAATGTGGGAGGAGGCTGGTTATAGGCTAGTATCAGAGCGAGTTTCATTCTCTTTGGGTGTTGTCTAGATTTTTTTCTCTTTGGGTGATATCTGACACCATAGGGTGATATCAGAGCATGGTTCAACCATTGGACTGGATGGGAAGAATGTGGATTGTCATGCATGCATGTAGTTTGTCTATGTGCTTGTTATGTATGTGTGATGATGGTCATTGTTAAACTTCTCTTTTCATGTAAAATTTGATGATGTTGAGGTTGGGATGTGTTTTTCATGAATGCATGTTAGTTGTATATGAATTTGTTATGCATGTCAGTGTCTATGCGTTTTTATGCATGCATGGTAGGTTAGGAATGCATCGTGGTTTTCATTATTTCATTTGTTTCATCATAATGTTGTTAGTATGTTATGATGTTGATATGTTAGCTAATATAGAGTAGGATAAGAATATTATTAGAACGAGGTTTTAGTACTGGACCTTGGAGTAAGAGAAGATAGTAATACATGTTTGTATGTTAGGCATGCACGTATGTTGGTTAATGGTTTCTATATGCATTGTGGTTATGTACATGTTTGTCATTCTATTTATATTGTGGTTACATACATGATATATTCTAGTTAATCAATGTGGTCATATGCATATATGCCTCGGATAGTCACAAATCATATTTACTTGTTGTTATATGCATTGTAGTGATATGCATGATGATTATGGTCATTGCATTTAAGGTCTTGATATTATATGTATTGTGTTAATATAGATTGTCTGGTGCATATGGTTATGGTTATGATGTTCAGGTATGAGTTGATATACTTGTGATATTGTGTAGCACTAATCTAGACTGAACTGTCAAGATGTGATTGTTATACTTGCATGTCAGTTGTTTATGAGTTTATCATATGAACATATTAGTTAGTTACTATTATGGATACCATGCTCTTATTTATATATGAGTTTATGTGTTTTTGAAGTTATATCTTTCTAATCTAAATTGATTGTGCAAAAAAGATAGCCTCCCCTGAGATACATTCATCTATGAGTTTTCTTATGTCATCTACTTGGTGCTTGAATGTTTGATTATGTCATCTATTTGGTGTTTGAGTGTTTGGTGTCTATTATGTTGTCTATCAGTTGTATGAATGTTTTATTAATTGCATGATATGAATATGTGTCTGTAATATTTCATGAAGGAATGATAGTGTTTTAAGATGGTTGAATTAACACAGATATATAGTTAGATAGTTGATATGCACTTGAGCATAAGTGGGTTCTAGTTGTAGTATTATGGCTAGCAATTGTGAGTTGATTATGACATGGTTATTAGTCTTGGTAAATGATGATTTCAATTAATATATATAATATCTTGATATTTGGAACATGTGGCTAACATGTGTGAACAGTTGCAGGGAAACATGCTTGTTTTTAGCATGACAAAGTAACAAATTTTTTTTTTATATAACTGAAAGTTGTGTGATGTGATAAAAAATAATAAGACTCAAATGTAGCAAGGAAAATGTTAAAAAAGGGAATTGGGTGAGAATTAATTTGGCTATGTTTGTAAACCAAAATTTTAAATGAATAAGTGTTTTTCATACAGGAAGTCTTCTCAAACTTGGATTTTGTTTGACACTATGCGGATATATGGTATATTTGTGAACATGTATTTGATATGTATAATTGCTAGTTTCCAATTATGGCTTGATTCATCAAGGAATTGGAATTTGCTGAGAGATGATAGGTGTGCGTGTTCATTTATAGGTCAATGTTCTCAATAAAACAAGGTAAGATAACTTGTATATTGTTATATTTGTTTATACACTGATATTTATGTGATTGTAGTATGATCTAGGGGTTGCATGTCAAAAGATATTTCCATGAAATATTGAAGAAGGCTCTTGTTGAGCTTTACTTTAGAAGCATTGGGAACCATGCAGATTGAGTCATAGTCTTTGTTGCTAATTTTGTGTTTTCTATGCTTTGTGATTTGTTTTGCTTGACTTTCAAATTTTTTATGTCTAGTGTATGGCTATACCACTTTATTTTTGGTGTCGTTTTTTTATTGGCTTTCATGGTTTTTCTTCTTGTTTTATTTTTTCTTTCCCTTTATGTTTTTAGGGTCTTGGGAATTGGTTTCGAAATAGTAAATTTAATGGAGCTCAAGAAGAGTTGAATGAAACCCAATAGGTAATGAAAGATTTGGATGAATCTTGATGCATGCAAAGTAAGAGTAGGACATTCGGTTGAGTTGGTTGGGTCAATTATGCTAAATGGACGATGGTAGAAAAATCATGAGAAAGGTAGTAAGAAAGATAACTTAATTGGGATTAAGGTAAAAAATTCCTTGTCTAAGTTGGGAATTGTTGTTCTCAATGTTATGCATGATGTGCACGGATAATTAAGCTAGACATTATGGTATATGGTAATTATGTTGTGATCGTGGCTATGCTAATGACTATGCGTGTATATATGTATGTATGTATGTCATTTTCTGGTAGGGTCATCAGGGTTCATGATTTTTTCACGTTGATGTTTATATGTATATATGCATGTATGTATGTCATTGTTTGAAAGCTTCATCAAGAATCATTCTTGTGGAAGAAAGATTTCTTATGCAAGTGAATGGCATGAAGAGGTTTCGGGTTTATGAGGAATCAAGTGGGAAGAGTAACCCTAACATATCTATGAGGTTAGTATCATGTGGTTATGAATTGATATTATGTGAATATACTATGTCTACGTTTATGTTATAAACAGGTAATGTTGAGGTATATATTAGTGAAATGAAAGCAGTATGATATGTGGCAAGCTGGAAAATGAATGAATAATGGAAAGACACTAGAATAAGGTTACTTGGTAGAGTCAATGTGTGGTCTATGGATGTGGAGTATTACTATTGTATATATGTTGTACATGTTGCACCTATGATGTTGTGTACATGTTGTTTATGCAATGCTATGTATAGATGGTATTGTGTACATGTTGTTTATGCGGTGATATGCACAAATGGTTTTGTGTACATGTTTTTTATGAAATGATATGTATATATGGTGTTGTGTACATGTTGTCTATGTAGTGTTGTGTACATATAATGTTGTCCACATGTTGGATATGTGGAGTTGTGTACATATGGTGCTTTGTGCATGTTGCATATTTGGTGTTGGGTACATATGGTGTGGTGTCCATGTTGTACATATGGTGATATGTACATGTGGTGTTCTGTGTATGATTTTACATCTGGTTTTATGTGCATGTGGTGTCGTGTACATGTTGTACATGGGGTGTTGTGTGCAAGTGGTGTTGTGTACATGTCATGCATGTGGTTTTTTGTACACGTTGTGCAAGTGGTGTTGTGTACATGTGGTACGGTGTACATGTTGTGCAGGTGGCATTGTGTACATGTTGTGCAGGTAGTGTTGTCTACAAGTGGTACTGAGTACATGTTGTACATATAGTACTATTGTAGATGTATTATTTTGTGCATGTCGTACACGTTGTGTTGTGAACATGTGGTCATTTGTGCATGTTTTTTTATGTACGTGTGGTACTATGTATGTGCATTGTGTATTTGTGGTAAATTGACGCTATTTGTGTATGTATATGTAATGTATTGCACATAGTACGTAGGTGTGTATGTATTTTGTTGTGTTATACACCAAAGGTAGGTGTATGTATTTTTTTGTGTTGTACACTGGGAGTAGGTGTATGTGTTGTATATCGGGTGTAGGCGCATGTATTGCATGGCATTGTATGTCGTGTATGGTTTTATGTGTTTGATGTACATTTTTCACATGTGTACATGATTGAAGAGAAGCATTGGGTTCTTTCCAAATGTGGTAACTAACCTGGTGTGTGTATGTAAAGGACAAAGGATAGAGGTAGAAGCTAAGGATCGATTAAAGGACAAGTATCAATATTTTATTTCATTGTTAATTATGCGTGTGATTTGTGATATGTGATTATGATTCATGATGATTACATGTGATCTATGATTCTGGTTTATGACGGTTACATGTGATCTATAATCTTGATTTATGATGATTGTTTTTTGATCTAACCAGATATGATAAGTTTAGACATTATGATTTGATCAAACAATCATTTTGACATGTTGTGACAGGAAGTGAAAAAAATTGCAAGTGTGCCTTATTGATGGGCCACCGATGAGGTATGATGTGAATTTGTTTCAATTTATTTTAAATCTAATGAAAATTATGTGCTTGGTGCAAGAAAGCATGGAAATACTCTCCTGGGTGGTTGGAAATGATTGCAAGAATTAGTAGGAGTAGTGGAATTAATTGAAACATGAAACAATATTTTGGTGGAGCATTGAGGATAAGGGTCATTTTGGTACATCGATACCCAATAGTGTCCATTGATTTCCATGAGCATGCTATGACTGGTGTGGTGGTTTTAGGCATGGATATGCCTTGGTTTTTGGACCTTCCAGTGTGAGGAAACCTTTCCAAGGGAGGGGTCACCCGAGGGACTGTGTAGCATAGAAGGGGATGCCAATGGAACTTGGAAGGTGTGTGACTGCATGAAAGGGGGTGGCTGGATTTCTTGAGGGACTGTGTAGCAGAGAAGGGAAGGTCATGGATGGATTTTTTTTTTGTCATTAGAATTTCCAAATGGAATCAAATGCAGATTGGGAGTGCGCCCTAGAACAATGAGACAGTATTATTCACTAAGAGGAAAAGAGTACAGGATTGTAGCACTAGACATTAGATGTAGTTTTGACATTGGAAGTGGATTCTTGACTTCTTGGGAAGGAGGTGAATCTTGGTACTACTTTTGAGGGTGGAGGTGTGAGCCTCTGGATACCATTTTTTCTGATGCAACCATTGTATCCTTATATTTGTTGATTGTATATTATTGTAAATAATTTATCGAGATGTGTTATAAATCTATATAAACAATGTGGTTATTTGCTGGTCGAAGCAAATGTACATGAGTATATATGTGATTTTTATTGTAAATATCATAATGAGTTGTGTTATAAATCTCTAGTAAATGGTATGTTGTCATGTTTTCAACAGGATGTCATTGTAAAAATTGCAATGAGCTAAGTTATAAAGCTCCATCGATAACATGTTTTATTTTCAACAACTTGCTAGTTTACAGGTGTCATTGAACACTGAGGACGATGTTCCCCTAAGGGGGAGGGTTTTGTAACATCCTTGGTAGAAATTCCATGTAGCAAAGTTAATAAAGGAAAAATAAGACCATGGTCATAGCACACATATTCCAAGATGAATGGTGGGAAAAACATCCTAGTGTGGCTATTCATTTGATTTATTTATGGCTAAGGAAATTGGAAAAGGCAATGGATAAGGCTTTAAAAAGGAAAGTTACATTAATTTTCATTTTATGTAGGAAAATAAAGGAAATTAGGAGAAAAGGAAGGTGAAATGTCATAGGTTGCATGTGAGGAGGAAATGAAGGAAAATGAAAAAAATAGACGCGTCAATGATAAAAAAAATTATGATGATTAGATCAGGGCTTTTGATTTCCTTCTGATAAGTTTTGGGTGGAGTTCTCTTCTATTCTCTCATTCTCTCATACTCTTGCACACTTACAATGTTCTTGGAGCATGCTTGGAGAATTCTAGCATTCACTTAGATTTGGAGAAAGAAGGAAAAGGAAAAGCAAGAAATTGCAAGGGGACAACGGGATTAACGACTATGTTGGATTTATTTGCGAGTATCGAGTTGCATGTATGGTTTCCTTGCTATTTTTTCCTTTCATGGTACATGCATTTGGTTTCTTGGTTATGATTTTTCATTGGCATGGAGGACTCCTTGGATTGACATTGGCTTTTTCTAGCCTTTCCATTTCCTGGATAGACATGGTGTTGTGGGTTTTCCAATTTTATTTTATTTTTGTTGGTTGGTGCTAATTTCCTAATGGTTGTGGGTTGAGTTACTAGTTCCTGGAAGCTCAGGTTGGACAAACACTTAGGAATCCCTGTAATAGCTTTGTTTTAGGTACTAGTTGGAAAAATTCTTTAGAGCCCTTGGTGGGTTGAGTTAATAGTCCTAGAATCCCTGGTTGGACAAAACCTTTATATCCCGATAGTAGTTGTGGGTTGAGTTATTAGTCCTGGAAGCCTTGGTTGGAACAAGTGCTCTAGATGCCTGGACAACTTGGATAGATACATATCTGGTGATGGTGATGTATGACCGTGAGGTGGAATCACTGGTTGAGGGTTGAGGCAGTTTAGCCTCTAGAAGCCCTAGTTTGGTTTTGCTTGGTGTATTCCATGGGATCCCACATTCATTCTTGGAATATGGCGTGGGAGTATTGGATGAAATAAATATTTTGTTTAGCCCAATCTATGGTCGGGTGGTATGTGGAAGTCCTAGACCTGGTTTTAATTTTCATATGTCAATAAGATCTCTTTTCCTCTTTTATTTTATGGGAAAAGGTATTTGTTATTATGTGATCTTGATATTTGTTTTATCATTTTTATTCTATTGGTTATATGCTAGTTATAAGCATGGTTTTATGACATTATTTATGTATGGATCTCATCATGTTTTGATTAGTATATGAAACAATAGTGATTGAATTACCTAATAGATAACAATGAAAAAATTGTGAGGAGACATCATTCCTCCTTCACGATTCTAAGATAAGTATGAGATCCCTATGCTTAGATATGTTGTTATGGCCTGCATATTACATGTTTATGATATGTTTGATGAAATTATTCCATGGCTAGTGGGGGTCTGGTCAAGTCCTTTGTCAAGTATTTGAATTAGTAACCTTGTTTCTATGATATTTTTCATTCTATAAGTTTCATGAAGTTCTGGGTAGTGGCCTAAATCCTAGCCCTGAAAAAGTGGCTCAGAATATGGGGTCGATGGCACAAAAATACCTGAAAAAGGTAACAATCGCATTGATTCCTTACTGTGGGAGGGACTGGAGGGTCTTAGTCACATGCATGCATTTTCATGGAAGTAGTTGAGGCTCTAGGTCTATGAAAAAGCAATTTATCTTAGGGGTTGGACACCTGAAGGGGTTGGTTGGATCCTAAAGGTTCTGTAGCTCCTAAGGAAGTTCATATTGGTTATGTTTTGTTGGTTCCACTTCCTTAAATATACATGGGGAGTTGAATCACATCATAGTAGCCTCTCATCACATGTTTACCCTAGTAGACTAGTTATCTTTGGTAAATTTGGGAGGAGTGTGGTTACACACATGATGTAGAGATGAAGGGGAGAACACTCATGCGTTTAGGGTGCATTCATGCGCTAAAGGAGGGCACAAATCTTCATGGAAAAGGAGTGCGCTCTTGAGAAAAAACTTATATTTTTGGGTGCATTTTTCTTTGACAGTCAAGTCTTTGCTTCCAAGAGTGTTCTCTGTCTTAGAATGACTTAAGGACAATTTCAACAAAAATATAGAATGATAGAAATGTTGAGAGGTAAAATCTACAAGTTTTTATTAATTCTCTCTCAATCATGAATGGAATATGAAGAGTTACAGAATTTTAAGAATCACAACGTGTGACTTATAGAAGCAAGAATGAATTGAAAAGATAGTAAAAAATATAAAAATAAGTGAAACATTAGCAAGGAAAGCAATATTGACGAAAAAACATCAAAGGTAATCAATAGATTTGACATGAAAAACTTACTTTTAATGATGATCGACAAATATCTCCTTGATCCAAATAAGTGCGCTAAACCCAAATGAGAGTAATTATAAGAATGAATGATTAACCAATATTATTTTAAAGAGATTATATGAAAATTCAATCCATGCATGCTTTCCACTTTTCAACAGATAAATAATTTAGTTAGTGAAGGAAAGTGGGCTCCTTTTTTGTAGGTGTGTGCCCATAGGAAACAATAAAGCACATGCATGATTTTTGAAGGGACACAAGTCTTTGTGTTAAAGGAGTGCACTCAAGTGAGGGTGCATTAGATAAGCATGAAGTGCACTCCACTAGGGCATAGTTTTTCAGCCCCAAGGATTGAGATCAAGAAGGAGGAAAATATTCATCATCTTAGAGTGTACTTTGCCTAATGAAATTTATTTTCTTTGCTTTTGTGTGTGTTTCATGGTGAATAAATCTAGTTACTAAGTCAAGAAAAGTTATGTCTTCTCCTATCTTTGGGAAAGATAACATAAGTGATTCCAAGCATATGGTGACAACACTTAGAAAAAATTGAATTAGGAGGGTGTGAAACTTATTTAAAACATAAGGATAATGAATCAAAGAACATGATGAAACTAGATATCTTAGAATGAAAGTTCTCATAGGCTCCAAATTTGAGCTAGAAAAAAAATTTGGAGGGTCATTGTCACAATGAAAACACTTGGAAACACACTAGGAGAACCTCAAGTTATCACATTTGGTTTCATTTTATGCATTAAGTCTCAATGTTCCAGGAAGTATTGATTCAATCAATGAGGTACCTATGCTCCCCACATTTTCCAGTTATAGATATAGTCTCCTTAACTTCACTACTCAACATAGCACATTAAATCAAGTCGTATAATATACTTCTGATAAGAATAAGGTTAATATAGAATTGAAGCCTAAAGAAATTTAGAGTATGATTGTTTCATCTCTAGTGTTTTTCCACTGCCAAAAGGCCTAGAAATTACCCCAACGTAGCCACTTCAGGGGCACAAGTTTTTCTTCGCTTCCAACAAGCTTGGACAATACCCTGGCGAAGTCGCTTGCTTTAGCTCTCTACACATGAAGCCTTTCTCTCATTTCAACCGTTATTATTATTATTATTATTATTTGTATAAATAAATAAGCATTAAGCTCCTTTATATTACTAGGGTGGAAGACGGATCCCAACTTATTGAAAGTAGAAGAGGATGCTCCTTTAGAGACAAGTTTAATACCTCTGATTCTTTGCTCGCTAAAAGTCCCGCCCTTACCTTTCTCTACTCAAAGAGACATGAATAAAACACTATTAACAAAAAAAACCAAATAAGGAACAGGATTACTAAATATATACAAGCATCATGGTTTTTCTTATGGTTTCCCGGCTAAAATATCATATTTTCCATCCAAAATATCATCGACTTCAAAGATATAAACCAAATCACAAAAGAGGGTAAAAAATAAGCAAGGGTTTCATACTACCACAAATTTCCTTTCAAAAAAGGTTGGCCACATCATCTTGAAGCTCAAAACTAGTTTTATGCAAGGACTACTAAACAGAAAAACAAAGTGTGAAACATGAAAAATCAAAATAGAAATGCAATGCGTCTAAATAAATACAACATATCCTACCCTAAGCTAATAGTTACAGAGTTGGGTTAAGTGAAATGGAACTTCTAGTGAAACCATAAAAGATTCTCCTAATTTCAATTCTAAATATATGTGTGTGTAAAACCAAATAGAGATACAATATAGTGAAAAGAAAAAACAACCAAAACATTTGCACTGACATGTAGAAAAAAATGTGCAATTGTAGGGGTGTGACACACTTAACTGCTCTATCGGATGAAAAAATCCACAATAACAACATCACGACCATACAAGACTCGACTAAGTGCATGAAAGAACAAGCCATGAGACACCGGTCCTAATTGATGGGACTCTTCCATGGAATCTACAATAGGATCATGGAAATAACCTTTCAGAAATTTTGACAAGAAATATTAACCAATAACAAATCCATATTATAAGCAAGGTTGATATATTGGCCTCAATCCATGTTTTCGTGTGAGTTAGTAATATTCCTAAATTAGAATTCAGCTAATTGGAATATTAAATTTTGATTTTTCTTCTTAGTTAGAATAATAAGAGGGTAGGGAGACACATAAATCTCCTTAGTAGGAATAAAACCACTCCAAATATGAATGGAGGGCATGAAAAGAGCTGGATAAATCTCCCCTATGTGTGAACAAGGGATGAAGCACGTGGACTGGGTCAACTTTGACCAAATCAACAATGTTGGTATGGAGGTAGTGGACATTCAATGAGGGACAACACAGTTTTGGAGGTATATCCTTTGCATGGAAGTAGTGCCTTTATTGAGTGGGGCCAAGGGTGAGGAAGCTCACCAAGAATATAAGGAAGGGAATGGTAGCCATTGTGATCATGTTTTAGATTATTATTTTGATATGGTCTGTTAAGACTTGTTTTCTCTCTTCATCTGTTTAGCTAAGACTGCTGTGATGTTTAGCACAAGGGTGTTTTCGAGCGAGAATCCCACCTTCATCCTCAAGGGACTTAGAGTGCCTAATTAGGAGAAGTTCTTGAGCATTATTTTCACATTCTAGCATTTTTCCAAGCTCCATCTTCCTTCTACAACATAGATTCTGTTTAGATATGTGTTGAGTTGCAAGGTGTAGCAGTGGAGGGTTTCTTTAGATCATTTTTGAGCTTGTCTTCAGTGGAGGAATTTTTCTTTCCATTGGGAGATCAGTAAATAAGTTCCCTATGATTCATATCATATTTTTTCATTAGGCGAAGGTAGCATCATCCCCTACAATGCAGTTCCAATCCATGACTGCGTTATTTTATTGAGCTATTGCAGGGGTAAGTTAAATTCTTCATTTGGAGTGTTTTCTTTCCATTGAAGGGATCAACCTTTCATTGAGAGAGTCTATTGGAGGAGTGGCATTCAGATATACATCAGATTCAACCACCTCCTCTTTTTGCTTCAGTTGTAGTGATTCTTCATCCCTAGGGCTTTAGATTCACCATTTTTATTTTGTGTATTTCCAGAAACCTTTCCTAGGTTATCTAGGAAAAGTGTATGGGAGCATATATCCCCATTTTTGGCCTTGTATGAGCATGGTGTCATTATATCCATTTATTTATATTTTTAGATGTAGTATTATTCATCAAAATTTCACTATACTTGCTTCATACATTTTGTGTAGCAGATGCATCTCATGCATTGGTGCTTTTGGTTGATGGAGGCTTCTCTTGCCCAATATTGAGGGGTTTATTCTCCAATATATTGTATACATTTATTTCTATTATGATTAATAAAATGGATCTATCATTTGGTTCCTATGTGATGTGTTAACATTTGCTACTATTTCCATTATTGTGAGCTATATTGCTGCTTTTTCCATTTGGGAATATTACAGTGGTATCAGAGCATAATATTGGCTTAGCTTGTGAAGACATTGCATCTATGTTATCAAAAGAAGAAGAAGCTTCTCACAAAAAAGAGAAAGCTTACATAAGAGACAAAGGAAAATATCCATTATTTGGAGAAATGGAGGGAAATAAGTTTTCGATACTTCTTCTCCAAAATATGCATGAGATTAACAGAGAAATCAAGGGAATGAGGAGGGAAAGACATGAAGATCCCTCAAAAATATTTGCACATGAAGAAAGCTACAATTCTTCATATTATGGGTGTGAGAATTCAACCACACAGTCAGATCTACAATGCTCTACCATGCCTATTTTCATAGCAAGAGAGATGGAGGAAGGAGATGTACCAAAGGAGGAGACTCTTAGTGACTATCTTCAAGAGTATGAATCTCAATATCAGAGGTTCAAATATCATCTAAACTTCCAAGGGTTTTGAAAGATCAAGAATAATAGAAGACCTAGCAATCAAAATAGAAGCAAGAGGTGCAAATAACATGATTTGGGTAGGTTCTTTCTATCTACTTTCGATGGGTCACCTAAATGCACAACTAGGGCTTGGGTGAACGAGCTAGACACCTATTTGTAGCAGCACCAAGTTTTAGAAGATAAATCCATTAGAGTAGAAGCGTTGCATCTTGAAGGTAAGGCTTATGCCTGGTGGTTTTATGAAACTTCTTCCTTGAATCATGTAAATGTATCTACTTATGCAAATTTCACTAGGAGGTTAGTGAAAACATTTTATTTTGAAACATCCTTGGTTGAGCTAGCTAAGTATAAACAAGAAAAACCTTTGCATGATTTGGAAGGAACCATAAACCCAACTCCATTCTAGAATGCTATTAAGGGGGTCAGAAACTTGCAGAATAATTTTCTAGAGGCAAGATCCCCACTTCAAGAAGAGCTCTCTTCTCAAAAGGAAGACATGGAGTTCCCTTTTTCAAAAGAGGATCAAAACAAAGAAATTATTAATGATGATGAGGTAACCTCCATTAATAATAAAGGGTAAGAGAAGGCAAGAGGTAACAACGTTGTCACATAAGGAGCAGATCTAGTACCCCATGGAGAGGGAGATGGATAAATTGCTCCAATTAGAGGAGCCCTTGTATGTTTGCAAGGAGTTCCAAATAATCTCAAATATAGAGATCAAGGCACAATCCATGAGCAACATGTGCCATCATTGATAGATTGCGAGATCTTGCAGATGAAAGGGGAAGATAGGGAGGATGGCTAGCATTAGATGATTAGGAGCACACACCCCTATCTATTCTAGGAGATTGATACACAAAATAGGTAGACTGATTTGCATAGTGAGAGTAGGGAAAAAGTAGTCCACTCATAGTATACTATTGACATTTATGTCTCATTACATGGAGGCATTCCACCTGGGAGACCACCATATCAGGAGTTGATGAGAGATGCTTCACATCTGGTTGCACCACTCATAGATCTCAGAGGGGTGAGAACCTTGGGAGGACTTGACACAATGCAGAGATTCTTGGGTAGGCTCAAGGAGAAGGGGGACATTCTCCCAATATTAGTATTACCCACTCTCACCAAACATCTTGCGCTGAGAGAATATGTTTTAGGGATGGATGTGCCATCATGGTGTAAGGAGACCAATCCATGGCTTGGGAGAATCAAAAGATACTTCCACAGAGGGAGGACTCTTCCATATTTGGTAGAGGTTGGTGGCCACTCATGCTTATAGTGGCCAAAATTAGAAAGTTTTTGATAGGTGATATCTTCCCATGGAAGGCTAGCCTCCAAAAAATTCCAAATTCACTAGAGCATGAGCAGTTGCAGGAAGGGCAACAGAGGCAAGATTGCACCATCCCGGTGTATGAATTTGGCATGGGAGATGTCAAAGAAGAAGGAAACAACATGATAGGTGCTTTACATGATAGATCAATAGTGCTGTCATTATTGAGTATTGACCCTTATTGGAGATCCCAGCTATTGGTGGAATACTCCAAGGATATCTTTTCATGCAGAATACTTGATGGCCAATTATCATATGGGAGATATGTAGTGAGAGATGGGGTCATATATTTTCATAATATGATCTTATTTACTAGATCCTCTAAGCTCAAGGAGAAAATACTACATGCAGCACATGAGGGTTTTCTCTCACACCCCACTGGTTTTATAAGAGCATACAATACTATCTTGGAGGGATTCATTTGGGAAGGCTTAAAAGAAGAGATAAATCAGCATATGAGGAGATGCGTGGATTTTTTGGAGGTTGAGGAGAGACATAAATCTTTGGTAGAGTTATCACAGCCACTTCCTTTCTCATTGGGAGTGAGAGGAGGCCCATCTATGAGCCACCTCACTAGCTTGAACCAAGTACATGGTAAAGGTTGTATTTCTGTACATCATGATTCACTTACTATGTATTTGTATTTCCTTACCATTCATGTGTAGGGAATTGCTTCAATAGGGGACACTCTTTCTTATAGAATTCATGGTCTACTTGGGGCCATAAGCAATATTGATAATGGCCACTCCCTAGGAGATCTTGGGGAGATGATATCTTGTTCAGGGTGTGCTCAATTTTCACCATACATCATACACCTTCTTCAAGCATGTGAGAATATTGGGGCAAAAACAAGTGGTTGGGAAACCACATATCATGCCATATTTTGATGCATTTAGGAGTAAAACTACGTTGGTTTCACTCAAGGGACCACTATCCTTCTCCAGTACTACACATGGTAGCTATGAGGACTTTGATTGTGATGCCATATGTTGATGATGTTCTTATCATTATTGGGGACATGATTGGAGAGATGACACATGGATTGGATATTCCTATTAGAGATGAGATTCTCCACATTTGTTATGTTTCATACTTTAAGGAGAACATTGGACAATCCATGATTGCGACATTGGACCTCTTGTTTCCTTATGGGATGAGCCATTTGGGTAACTTAAGCATTTGGGAGATACCTCTCACGAGCATGTGGGAGCATTTTTTCTATGAATTACCATTCTGGAAGGTGATTCATTTCATATGGATGATAGCTTGGAGGTTGGAGCTTCACATGTCAGAATGAAGGTTCCCTACATTTTTTTCAGATCTATCTTTGCAGTTGCTTGAGGACAAGCAACATTTGGGAGGGGAGGATTGTAATATTCCTAAATTAGCATGCAGCTAATTGGAATATTAAATTTTTATTTTTCTTCTTAGTTAGAAGAATAAGACGGTAAGGAGACCCATAAATATTCTTAGTAGGAATAAAACCGCTCCAAGTGTGAATGGAGGGCATCGAAAGAGCTGGATAAAGCTCTCCTATGAGTGAACAAGGGATGAATCATGTGGACTGGGTCAACTTTGACCAAATCAACAGCACTGGTATGGAAGTAGTGGACATTCAATGATGGACAAGACAGTTTTGGAGGGAGATCCTTTGCATGGAAGTAGTGCCTTTATTGAGTGGGGCCAAGGGTGAGGAAGCTCACCAAGAATATAAGGAAAGGGATGGCAACCATTGTGATCATGTTTTAGATTATTATTTTGATATGGTCTGTTAAGACTTGTTTCTCTCTTCAGTTTTTTATCTAAGACTGCAGTGTTGTTTAACACAAGGGTGTTTCCGAGCGGGAATCCCACTTTCATCCTCGACGGACTTAGAGTGCCTACTTAGGAGTAGTGCTTGAGAATTATTTCCACATTCCAGCATTTGGCCAAGCTACAACTTCCTTCTACTTCGCAGATTCTGTTTAGATATGTGTTGAGTTGTAGGGTGCAGTAGTGGAGGGTTTCTTTGGATCATTTCTGAGATTGTCCTCAGTGGAGGAAGTTTTATTTATATTGAAATATCAGTAAATAATTTCCCCGTGCTTCATATCATATTTTGGCATCAGGCCAAGGCATCATCATCCCCACAGTGCAGTTCCAGTCCATGACTATGTTATTTTAGTGAGTTTTTGCAGGGGTAAGTTCAGTGCTCCATTAGGAGTATTTTCTTTCCATTGAAGGGATCAACCTTTCATTGAGAGAGTCTATTGGAGGAGTGCCATTTAGATCTACTTCAGATTCAACCACCTCCTCTTTGTGCTTCAGTTTCAATGATTCTTGAGCCCTAGGGATTTATATTCACCTTTTGTATTTTGTGTATTTCCAAAAACCATTCCCGGATTATCTAGGAAAAGTGTATGGGAGCATATATCTCCATTTTTGGCCTTGTATGAGCATGGTGTCATTAGATCCATTTATTTATATTTTCCAACTACAATATTAGTCACTAAAACTACGCTGTACTTTCTTCAGACATTTTGTGTAGTAGTTGCATCTCATGTATTAGTGCTTTTGGTTTATGGAGGCTTCTCTTTCCTATCTTGAGGGTTTTTTTCTCCAATATATTGTATACATTTGTTGTTGTTATGCTTAATAACATGGATCTATCATTTGTCTCCTATGTGATGTGTTAATATTTCCTACTATTTCCATTACTGTGAGCTATATTGCTACTTTTCCCATTTGGGAATATTACATAAAATCTTCGATGGATGATGCAGTAGAGATTTCAGATTGAATGATTTTACAATAGTTGAGATCATTCTTTGTTTCCACATCACAAATCAGATATTTACGTGAAGAGGGATGCAACAATTGAAATATAAAAAGTTATATTAAACTTTCTAGCTTGAGGGTTTCAAAATTGAATGTGTAAAAAACATGAATCTATCACTAGAGAATTGACATCCCATGAGATGAAATTAATGATAATATTTTGTTAGAAAATATTAAACTAACCAAACCGACAAGTACCATCGGGGTGGGAGGAACCTGACATAACCAATAGGGTAGGTTGAAGTGTCCTACTTGCTCGACTTAACTTTGAATTCTGAAAAATATTGAGAGTTAGACTGAGAAATCACAGTCAGTTGCTTGTCCGCACAAGAGTCAACATTCAAATCACAATATTCATAAGTAAATTGAGGTTCATCAGATAGATTATCAAGATTAAAATGAAAATACTCAATAATAAGCATGTTGTAATCTTGATCAAAAGGAGATATACCTAAGAGGAAATATTCAATAACCACATCAAAATATATTTGAAACTTTTGAAAAGTTGAATCTTCCTGCAGGAACAAATATTCATCTATGAAACTTGAAAAATTATCACCATACAATTCAGAGAAAATGAAATGATCAAGATCATGTGTGTTCAAGGATTCGGCTTTATTAACGGTGTAGGATCGACAAGGAGCCTATCATGATTCAAATATGATTAATTGATAAGATCAATAAAATCATCATATAAGAAAATGTGTGAAATAAAGGTTAATTTTTCATCAGTAAATTGATCTTCTGGTTTATTGATCAGTTCAGGTTCGAAACACAAAACATCAAAAGGAGGGGGACAAGGAAAAAAAGGAATATCAAATTCTTCTTCAGGATGTTGAAATTACTTTTGAATGGTGGTGTATGATGAATCTGATTCAAAATATTTTCTTGAAATCCTTACTAAGATGTGAAAATTTTGATCCAATAATTTCCAATCCACATCCTCATCTGAAAATTCATAGCAAAGATGAAGGAACTAGTTGTAAAATTGTTCAAGAGATTAATTCGATTCCATTCTAAGCTAATCAATTTCATTAAGGATATTTTGATATTGATACTTGTAGAAAACATGTGAACATCATTAACCAATTGATTAAAAGAAGATATAGAGGAAGCAAGTAAATAATAACACCACTGCTTAGCACAAACGTTCAATGTAAGGGTGGAAAACCTTGCATGAATATCTTCAAAATAAAGAGCACTTGAAAAAAAAAAATTGAAAAAATTCAATCATGTAATCAAGGACGGTTGTTGTACCCTTGACAGAAAATTTTATATGCGACAAGTTATGTAAAATCCACGAGGATTGAAAATCTAAGGCCTTAGAAAAACACCTCGGGATTATGATCTAGGATGAAGCCATTAAAGGTGAGAAATTCAAAAACACTTCATAGGATAAACTTTTCATCTGGCACTCCTTCTAGCGTAAAAATGTTAATGGTGTTGGATACCGCCAACATACAAGGGATATCCACGATGTGAGGCACCAATTACACCTCACGCCATTTGGTGTAGGAATCCCATCTGAGTATATGGTTTGGCCACCATTTCAAAGGTATTAGAGGTACGCATTGGTTACAACACATACAGAAGAAATAAAAAAACACCTTGTTGGGGCAGAAAGTATGTAATCATTGTGTGACACTAAATGTAGAATGCACATGAAAATTCCACGTTTGGTAAAGGAAAATGAGCCTCTAGTTAGGGAAGTAATAGTACTATTCTGAGGGAGGCTTGGGTGCGTAGGGGAAGGATTTTTTATTTACCTCCAAATTATTTCACAAGATAAACAACAATAATGAAATCATAATAGCACCCATTCAACAAAGTCCATATCTAAACAACAAAATAGTTCATTAGACTTAGTATGTAATTATGCAAACATATACCAAAAACATAACTAGAATAGTCTTACTAAATTCATGATACATCCATGAAGAAGTGTTGGCTTAGAGAGATTATGATTATTAATGAACGGTTCCAAGTACATTGTTACATAGGTGAAACAATAGGTCTAGTAGTGGAACATGAAGCCACAACTTGCTTCTCCAAAGAATAATTTATATCCTATGCAATACAAGAGAAGCAAAGGTAAAAATCTAAGAATCCAAGCCCCTTACTTGAGTTATGAGTATAAATTTATAAAAAAAGACAATGAAAATTGAGTTTCCTCGTGAATCTTCAACTTCTATGACCTATGGGCTTCCATACAACCTTTTACATTCTATACATGATCTTTTACATTCCACATGTGACTTTCCACATTCCACATGTACATTAAACTCATTACAAAAGAAAAAATACATATAAAATGGTGTATATATGAGACAAAATTGCTAATAGGACAAAAATAATACTAAATTGACAAGTCATTTGATACTTCAAGGAGCTAATTGTTAATGTATGTGTGCCACACTATAAACTCTGCAGCAATGACTTTGATATGGACCCGCAAGTTCGTTGCAAACCACGTATTCACCTCTAGTGCTTCTATCAATATGGATTTGGAGCTTGATTGTACATTGTTCCATAGCCATGACAATTTCATGTGAGATTTAGCTGGTGCAATGGCATATTGTAGAATAATGTCTTTTGTGATCTCTAAGCATTATTATTTCTGATGTTTGCTTCTTCTTCTTTTCTCAATATACTGCCTTAATTCTTTTAAGATGATTTCCCTGCTTATTATCTCTCCAAGTGATCCCACTGAAGGCATCTCGTGTTTCTGTGCTAGAGACTCTAAACCATTTCATAGTCTATTATAAGCAGAAATAGTATTAGCTGACTATTCCTTGATATGAATATAATTCTGATGGTGGAGCCTCAACTGTACTCTATCTATTTCGACAACAATACTATCCTTTTTAACCAACTGTTGTGGAACATCTGGATACTTGGCATTCCATTCCTAGATTTGATCAACCACTTTTTTTTCCAACTTTGGGAGCTTAAGGACTTCTTGATCTTTCTTCTGTATACTAACAAGGGGTGGCACTACTTCATGAAAAAGTATAATTTCATCATACAATTGCGCCATTGTATCCTCCATTGGACCCAATTACTCCTATATGGCTGATTTCCACTCTATTGTGTTAAAGCTATGGGAATATAGTCAATGATTTTTTGCAGTGAGATGCTCTACTTGTTGCTTTACCTCAACGATATGTTCTTCTTGTTTCTAACTGTAGCAAGCTCTTTCCTCAATTGTGCATTCTCATTCAATAGATACTTTGATTTATCCTATGTTTTTGTATAAAAAGCAACAATAGCTGCCATGATTGCCTGAGGATTCCTCCTAGTATTAGAATTTATTAATTTTTATGTAGATACAGAGACCCCATTATAAGGATCATTTGGGAAATATATTCGCCTGTGTTACGCGATCATTTTCTTCAGCTGATCAAATGTGACATTACAGACATCCATGATTTTGTCTTCTAGTGGAGGTGTGATTCCCATATCATCAAATGGGAGATGGAAAACTATGAGAGGAGTTAAATAGAGGAATTTTGAGGTCTTAAATGGGCCTCCTGAGGAAATTATAAAATTATAGTGGAAATAGTAAAATAATATTAGATTACATTATCAAATTTTAGAGGGAAAAAAGAAAAAACTATTTTTTCAACTCGTATTTTAAACTTATCTCCCTATGGGTTTACTCAAATTTCGAGCGGGAACACTCGTTGGATGAAGAATTTGATTCCTCATACAAGTATTACCCATGTCGCATACTTTCAATGGACCCTGCTACACGAAAATGATAAATACATGAAAAGCATGATTGCAATCACATTTTTTCATGTATTTCTCATTTTGTGTAGCAGGATCCATTGAAAGTATGTAACATAGGTACTCCTTGGATAAGAAATTAAATTTTACATCCAAAGAGTACCCCCGCTCGAAATTTGAGTAAACCCTTAGGGAGATAAGTTGAAAATACAAGTTGAAAAAGTAGTTTTATTATTTTATTATTTTTTAATCTTTTTACTTTTTTACTCCAAAAATGGTGAATCACCCACCATGGTTGACATCATCATATTGAATATTATTGGTTCTTATAAAGTTTATTTTGGTTGTACTTTTTCTTAGGAGGCCAATTTTAGACCTCAAAATTCCCCTAATGTCTGCTAAAGAACCCAATTCTTCATCTATGGGCTGGATGGCATCTTCTTCCTCCAATTATTCTTCTATTTCTTGAGTCATTTTTACTTCCTCTAGCCTCTGTGCTGCTGCCTCCTCCTCAGCCTTGCTTTATCCCTCTTCTTATATTCTCTTTCTTTTCTCTTCTTCTTCTTGTTTCTTTCGGAGTAATTCATCTTGCTTCCTCTTCTTCTCTTCTTCTTGTTTCATATTTTCCTCTAATTCCCTCTTTTCTTGTTCAACTTGAATAGATCCATTACTCAAAGGATAAAATTTCCATTTATTAATTCTTTCTACCGTTAGAACATGTTTGATCCTTTTCTTGGAAGATATAGGATTTTCTTGAGAAGTTACTTGTGGTGCCTCCTGTACCTGTACATCTTGGGCTAGTGGAACTTGGGGGAAACTAACTTCAATTCCTAGATGTGTATTTCTTAGTGTGTTGTGCCATTTCTTCACCTTTTCATCCTTTTTGGTGATCATTGATGTGTATTCCCAAGTGAAGCCAATTCTATCACAATGTTTCTTGCACACTCTTATGGGTTCATACCTATGAAATTCCTTCATTTTAAAGTGCAATCGATCTAGTTATAGTATTTCAATTTTTTCTTCCTTGTGGCTCTTTAGCTCATACATTATAATTCTCAAAGGGAAAGTGGCCCAAGGAGCTTTCTTCCTTCTATGAAGAACTCATGATAACCCTTTCTTCAATTAATAAGCCACTTCTTGCAAGACCACCCTATTAGTCTCATATCACGACATAATATTAGGAGAAATATGACATCCAAACCATATGATATACGTTCCTTTTGGTGCAAAAAACTAATTCACAACATCATGTAATGAATCCTTCACTTGGTCAGTGATGAAAGGAGGATCGATCTCATATATCATCTGAAATATGATTCTGAATAAATGCTCTGCAAATTTTTCACATGCCCCTCTGAAACTTAAATCTAACAACACCTTGCAATGGAAGTAAACTGGAAACTTATCTTGTGTAGTCTAGTTCCAATACGTCCATAAGAATGCATATCGTGCACATATCCCATCCAATATAAATGCATACATATAAAAATCTAGTGCCTGGTTTGTTCTTAGAGATGCGTTAGCCCACCCAACATGACGTTGCAACTGAAAATAAAGTATATTTTCCCAATTGAAGATCTTGCCATCATGTAACAACCAAGTTGAGCATATATATCTAGTTCTCTTCAAATACTTCAGCATTCTTTCAACCATGCAACCTACAACACGTATAAATAAGGTATTGATACACATCCTTGATAATCTTGGTCAGGTAAATTATACATGGGCGGTGTCAGAAGATATAAGACTCTCAACACCAATATTTGATGTTTTCACTTGTGTCAATATCAACCCATCTAGTGTAAAAAAAATTATTGGCATATTCTGTGGGATTTAGCATATTATAATAAGTATGCATGTATTCTCAATAATAGGTGACAATTTGACCACCACTTTCACTACGAAGCACTAGATATGAATAATCCATGTGTGAAAGTATCCATTCAATAACTTTTTCACAAGGTACGACTAGGAATCTTCATGTGATCCCGTGTATCCTATATCGTTTGATATTAATGTATACTTCCAAATCTTCCAAATATTTAGAGAATTGCTTCTGCATGAATGTGTCTTTAATGTATTTCCACGTGACCTCAGTGTATTTTTATATGAAGCATTGTGTGTCTGTAATAATAGGAATGGTTTGATTTTTAACTTCTATTTCTTCTTTAGTGCTTACTTCTGAAGCTTATTTGGAGATCACCCGACGTGTAGCGGGAGGCATAGTTCTAAAAAATGATGAAATAGTAACAATACTAGTATTTGGAAAACTTGTATGTGGAAACACACTCATGGAGAAAAATATTAGCTTTATGAAATCCTTTATCTATTATAAGCAATAACTTAGCATATCATATTAAAAAAGCCACCATATGTAGTTCAGAGTATATGCCTATCAACAACGAGACATGGTTACTTGCACAATAAATAAATATGCATTGAAATAAGGAGGGAACATTACCAGAGTATGAAGGAATTTCAAGGCTCACAAGAGTCCTTTAAAGTGTGCTCATGCACTCAAGCAAGAGAGAGAGATAATTAAGGACATAGGGTGCACTATCAAAGCACAAAGGAATATCATTCATGAGTTCAAGGTGCACTCATGCGCTCAAAAAGGCTAAGAGGGCACAAGGGTGCACTTTGAAGGGATGAAGTGTTAGGAGATAGGCCTTCAAGTTGTGGTCATGCACTTAAGAGGAAAAGGGGAGTGCAAGGGTGCATGCTACAAAGATGAAGGGGAAAACACTCATGTGTTCAGGGTGCACTCATGCACTCAAGGAGGGCGCAACTCTTTGTGGTGAAGGAGTGTCCTATTGTGATAAAATTTTCTTTCTTGGCACAGTTTTATTTGACAGTAAGGTATTTTCTTCCAGGAGTGTGGTCTATCTTGGAATGGATAAAGCAAAATTTCAACAACAAGATAGAATGGTAGAAATGTTGAGAGGAAATATCTACAAGTTTGTATGGATTATCATGACTAAAATATGAAGAGTTACAGAGTGTAAAGAGTCAAAAACTACAAAAAAAATTGACTCTTTTAGAAGCAAGAATGAACTAAAAATCCAATTTTAAATTTTAAAAGTAGTGAAATTCCAACAATTAAAGCAAGATAGATAAGAAAACATCAAAGGAAATCTACAGATTTGACATGAGAAAATTACTTGTAATGAATATTGACTGTTAAGTCCCTATATTAATAGTGTAGTCCCTTATTATGTTAGTGTAGCCCCACTTATTGTTATTGTTGTACCCCTGTAACCCCCATATTGCTATTATTGTGCCCTTAAATTATTATTGTTAGGTCGGCTAGGATTACATTGTGGCCCACTAGGATTACATTATGGCCCCATGGACTCCTATATATATAAAGGAGGTTTTGTTCATTTGTATCATCTAAGAATTGTTCATTCATGTAATGTATTGGAGGTTGCCCCCTCGAAGTGGCTCATTTCTAAGGCGTGAATATCTCTTTTCTTCTCTCTTTGGAGCTGGTTACACAACATTTGGTATCAGAGCTTGGGATTCTAGGGCTTCGCTGCTCCAAATAGGTCATCGTGGCATTTTCGCTATAACTTTTTTTATACGAAGTTTCAGAAGCTGAAATTTTGGTCTGGCTTGAAATCTGAGGAATATTTTCTAAGAATTTTAGAGCTTGGTTCACAATATTTTCGGAGATATGATCTTTGTGGAAGTTAGGTCTTGTTTCGGGCTCCTAAAAGGCTCCAAAACGGGTCATCGTGGCATTGTCGCTATAACTTTTTTTCTATGAAGGTTAATAATCTGATATTCATATGGTGTGAAGCTGAAATCTTGAGAAAATGCGTCAAAAAATTTCAGATCTTGTTTCATAACAGGTTTGGAGATATGATCTGTGGAATTTAGTGTTGTTTCAGGCTCCTGAATTTCATCTCAAAGAGGTGATCATGGGAAAATTTCATTAACTCTCTCTCTAGGAATTTGATTGGAGTGCCGTAAAAATTGGTCATAAGTACACGGAATGTAGTTTCTTGGCTATCACTTTTCGAGACAAAGGACGAAGCAGTGACACGTGGAAGGTCCTACAACTTCGCACTACTGAACGAGTCCAGAATTAGGTCATTGTGGGAGATTGGACACAACTTTGTATTGGAGAATCCAAATCAGGTCATACCTGTGGCATTAAAAAGAGAATTTATAGGGCTACTATAGGGCTGAACTTCAGATATTGAAGATCCCCAACTACAGAGATAATTCAATTTCAATATCGAGCTCCTAAAAAGGAAGTAAAAGGTGTGTATTTTTTTCCAAATTGCGTAAGTCTTGTTTGAATAATCTGGTTGAATTGATTCCAAGGGCATATTGTAGAATAGATATCAGTATTACGTTGTGTTACGAAATGCCTCCTAAAAATAATTCAACACCCATTGTCCTGGGAAATATATACTATGACGCATGAAGAGGAAGAATTGTAGTATGAGATATCAAAATTATGGTACCAAGTGCAACAAATTTCGATATTATGAAGAGCAACTGAAGATGACATAGATGGTTTAAAATAATAAATGGAGGCTAATTTGGATGGTTTGAAGGATCAAATAATGGCTAATATGGATGATAAATTAGTGTAATATCACGTCGAGCATCAACAACAAGTTCTCCAACTCTCAAAGGACAACCTAACTTTAGTGTGGAATCTAATGAAACAGTAGGAAGATCAAAATCACATCCAAAGAAGTTCTGAAGAAATCACAAAAATAAGAACTCAACAAGTACGATCAATTTCATAGTATCTCAGCAAGTGAAAGAATTTTCCTGTAGAAGATTCCAGAGGGAGGATGAGAATTTTATACAGACGCATCAAGAAATAATCAAGCATTGAGGACACCACTTGTTTGAAGGAGAGGGGCATGTTAAGTCCCCATGTTACTAGTGTAGTCCCTTATTATGTTAGTGTAGCCCCACTTATTGTTATTGTTGTACCTCTGTAACTCCCATATTGTTATTATTGTGCCCTTACATTATTATTATTAGGTCGGCTAGGATTACATTGTGGCCCCACTAGGATTATATTGTGGCCCCATGGACTCCTATATATAGAAGGAGGTTTTGTTCATTTGTATCATCCAAGAATTTTTCATTTATGTAATGTATTGGAGGTTTCCCCCTTGAAGTGGCTTATTTCTAAGGCATTGATATCTGTTTTCTTCTATTTTTGGAGCTGGTTACACAACATTTACAAAGATATCATTGATCCAAATAAGTGTGCTCAACCCAAATGAGAGTGATTATGAGAATGAATGATTAAAATAGTTTATTTTAAAGATATTACATGCAAATTCAATCCATGCATGCTCGCCACTTGTCAAAAAATATCTAAGTTAGTTAGTGAAGGAAAGTGTGCTCCTATTTTCTAGGAGTGTGCCCACATGCAACATGAAAGTGCATGAATGAGTTTTGAAGAGAACATGTATTTGTGTCAAAGGAGTGCACTAAAGTAAGGGAACACTAGCTAAGCATGAAGAGTTGTGCTCCACTAGGGAACTTTTGTTCATCCCAAAGGAGTGTTCTCAACAAGGAGGCAACTCTTCATCATCTTGGAGTGTGCTTCGCCTAAAGAAATCATTTTTCATTGCTTTTGTATGTATGTTACATGGTAAATAAAGCTAGTTACCAAGTCATGAAAATTTATGTCTTCACTTAGCTTTGGGCAAGATAACACAAGTGATTCTAAGAATAAGGTGACGAAGCTTAGAAAAAATTAACTTAGAAGAATGTGACACTTCGAGAAAACACAAGGATATCGAATCAAACAACATGCCAACACTAGATCGCTTGGAACATGAGTTCTTGTAGGCTCCAAAGTTGAGTTAAGAAATTTTTTTGGAAGGTCATTGTCGCAATGACAACAACAACATAGACCTACTAAGATGAGACACATGGCATGATTTGATTGGCTGAAGGAGACATGTTGTTAGTAGGACATCAAATTGATGTGTTCCAATCAGAGTGTGACACGTGGCATGCATATTTGAAATTTGCAAGTGTCTAAGTGAGCCAGATATGGGTGACACATGTCACCACTCAACATGCACCATGTGGTGTTGATGACATAAGCATGAAATCATCTAGACACATCATCCTAAAAGTGAAACCATAGAATGGTTTAAAGGTGTACATGCATGTCTCTCTAGAGTGACTAGGATCTCAGACACAATGGATCACACATTGGAATGACAACTCACCCCGTCAGCTTGTTGATTGGTCCACAAGTGTAGCAGAGGTCCCATAGGGACACATTATCACAGACCAGGGATCCCAGAGGTTTCAAAGTTAGTGAAAATATAGTCTCTTTGGGCTAAATATAATATGGGACACAACAATATACACAGTGTCTGTAGAGGACCAATGGTGTAACACTCAAGGAAAGCAAGTGAACCTGTAGGAACATGATTTCAGAAGAAACACCCTTGGAGGTAAACGAAGACACTTTATAGAGTTTTTGGCGAGAAATAAATTCAGGGGCTAAATCTTAAAGAATTAGTACTAAGTTATTCCATGTCGATATTGTGGCCAACGACATAGAAGGTTTTCCAAATGGTGGTTAATGCATTAGGGCTTGGAACAAATCTGTGCCCAATGGAAGGTTATATGCGGAGACTCTTGTGTAAATTTCTCATGCCCCAATGTAGATCTATAGCATTGATTCAATCCTTTCAAACCTATATTGTAAGCTTAGTGCTATTGGTCAAGGAAAATTTTAGGGGCTAATATTTACAGGCAAGATAATTTTCCATGGCTTTTCCAAAAAAAAAGATTCGCCAATTTCCATTTTTTCTTAAAATGATTCGCCCAAAATTTATACTATAAAATTGTTTTATCTTAAAGATCGCCAGAATTTTATAAACACAATATAAAATCATTATAAATTTGAATATGCTTACAAAAATATTTCTAAACACTTTATAATTTACATATTAGGAACTAGTAAGGTTTTCCAAGGCTTCTAAACTTAAAGATAAATTTCCATACTCAAAATTTTCCCTGCTATTGGTTGAGATCTTCGGGTTTATGGATGGATATAAAGTTGGAAAATTTTAACGATTTGGGCCAATATGGAGGACTTTTTGCATGAAATGGGTCGACACCTTGTGAATTTTGGCATGTTCGAAATTTGATGAAACACACCAAACCAAAAATATGTAAAAAATTAGAAACATAGGAATGAACATGTTGGTAGAATTTATGGAAGAATGGACAAAGTTAGAGGAAAATTTGGAAAATTGATTAAATTTAGAATTCAACCAAATTTAGAAGAGCTTATATTAAAACTTGTAACTTACCAGAATGGAGGAAAACAACAATTTAACTCAATTATTCTCAAAGATACAACAAAGAAGGTATTGAAGACTTCAAGACCACATTAAGAAGACTTAATAGAAGTAGGAAAAAATAAAAAAATTAAATATTTATGCATGATGAAGCACTAAATATAAGTAAAATTTTAATTCAAAAATATTAGTCCAAAATCATTTATAAGTAGAAATAAACAACCAAGATATAGGTTGTTGGTGAAATGATATGCATAATGTTAGTATGTATTAGGGATCAATCAAAGATAAATTTTGGTATTTCATAGGTGTTTGAGAAGGAAAATAAATAATTGGTCAATGGTGTTTTGGTGTATTTAGAAAATATGTTTTTATGGTGCTAAGGATTGATGTTGCTAGTGTTTATCATGGTTTTATCAGTGATAAAAGATTGTTGAAGGTAATTTTATGGTGTTTGTGGTGATCGATTGAGGTGATAAGTTTATTGTTTATGGAAGGAATTGGCCTTCATGATTTTAGTTTGAAAATGGATGAAATATGAATTATGGAGGTCAAGCAAGTGGTATCTTCCATATCATGGGAAGTAGTCCCTTTCAATAGTAGTTGATAAACGAGTAGGGGAACAAATCCATTTTTGTAATGGTTCATAAATGATTAGGGGTAGTAGTCCATTAATTGGTAGTTGATAAATGAACAGGGGAGGTAGTCCCTTTTAGTGGAAGTTGATAATGAGTAGGGATAGAAGTTCCTTTAAGTAGTGGTTGATAAACCTGCGAGTGGAAGCTTGTGGGTAAGTGATGTAATAGCAATTTGTAGCTTGTTTTTTCCAAAGTAATAACAAGAGGATTGATGTCTTATATATGTTTCACATTTGTATGACAATTATTTTGATGTTACGTTTTACATGATTGAGTTATGATGCTGACTACATGAGTGGTTACTTAAGTGATTGAAAATTTTAAAGTTTTAAGAGTTACATAATTTGGTCACACTACTAATTCACCCCCTTCTTAGTAGTGTCACTATTTACATTGTTTATAATAGGCCCATGAAGTAGAACCCTGGTCTCTGCAATAAATTTTAACCAACAAATGGTTCTATTGTCGAGGCTTAAAAATTGATTTAGGTTTTTAGATAATGGTGAGTATGATTTTTAAGAGGGTATTCAAGAATGGTGTGAAGAAAAGTGTGATTCTTTCATTCTTCAACAAGCACAATTATGAAAAAATAATTTGGTCTGGTTTTTTGGAGAGACCTTATCACAGAACTTGCTTATGATCAACACAATATATTTTGGGTTGTGTTCCATGAGAAATTATATCAGTGGTTGCATAGGTTGTGGGATTCCCTAAGACATCAGAGTGTTAGTAATATTTATCTACATTGGACTACATAAGATCTAGTTACATTAAATCACTTGGATCATGATCTTACATGAGCCATCGATTTCTAAGTGGAAGCTACCTTTGAGGGATATATTATTAATTTTGTTGAAGAGAACCATTAGTCCTTTTCAAAAGCAGAAATAGTCTTCAGATTTGGGTTAAGGGGAAAATTTCTAAAATAAATCATGTTGTACAGTAAGGTCTTACTAGTGGAATAAATATTGATATATTTCCTCCTAATATGGCATCCTAAAATCCTCACACTAGGGGGATAACCTTGGGGAAGATGATGACATGTTTCAAAAGTTAAGAGAGAGTTATTAAGGATCGAGAAGAGAGGTGGAATGCACGAGATTTATAGGCATAAAGAAGGGCACATTTATAAGAGGAATGATGAGAAATAAAGATGAGAGAAATTAAAAGGAGATGGAGAGATTTGAATAAGATAGGAGAAGTGTTGGATAGTTAGGACTTGTAGAATGGAGGACTTTGAGGACATGAAAACTCTAGCATAGGAAGGGAAGATAGAGGAGGTTAAATAGGAGAGAAAATTCATGGTGATAAATTTTACCATAGATTAGGAAAATCCCATAAACCAAACCTGAAGATCATGGTAACTGACCCCAATACCATTAGAAATGAAGAGATGCATTTCGTGATGTGCAGGTTATTCCACAAGGAAAATATTTCTATTGAATTCAAAGTTTTAAATGTAGTAGTACACCTAGTTCTTCCCCATCCCTTCCCTTGGTGCGCTACCATATTCTAGTAAGGTTCTTTTTGAAGCTCATTAATACTTCTAAGTTTCATAATAGAAACAGAATTATCATTTCTTCTAGTAGTATTCGAAAAAATTTGGGGAATATTTCTCAACTGGTACGATAGGGTTTTTTTTCTTCTGTTTTTCCTAGTTCTAATCCAAGAGATGAAATGTATCGATCTCCTTCACTCACTACCCTAAGTTTTATGGATGAGGGGATGATGATGTAGAGTAGCATTGGTATTTATGTGAGGTCATATGGAGGTCTAGAGGAACTCTAGATGCCACTAAGTGAGGTGAATCTCAAACTACATTGAGGGGAAAAACTCTCAAATGGCACACAAAAGTTACACCAACTATTAAAAATTTAAATATTAATGCACTAAGGGAAGAATTTACTAAGGAATTTAAATTTCCTTAGAAAAACCAGCAAGGTTTAATCAAGTTGTGGGATATTAGGCAGAAATATGGAGAGTCGGTATGGGAGTGTATGAAAAGGTTTAAAGACACTATGGGGAAATTAACTCATTCTATTCATCCAGATCATCAAAAGGAATGGTTTATTCAAGCTTTACTTCCATTAACTAGAATAAATTTAACACAATAAAAGAGTACCTCCTTGCAATAATATTTAGAGTAAGCAATGAAATTGGAAGCTATGGTGAGATATCTTGTCTACTTTAAACCAAGAATTACTTCCATTGATCATGCATTGAATGATATGTATAATCAAATTGATGTTCTAACTAAATGATTGAAGGAGACGAATACTACAAAAATTTCTCGTCCTTAGGTTTCGTGCATATTTTTCTACACAAAGGGATATCATGTTAGAAAATTTTATAGGATGCTGGGTGTGAGGCCCTCTATTTTTCTTCTAGGACCCCATCCCTTGAAGACATAATCTTCAAGAGGATTTTCACAAGCATCATTAAGTGTTCCTTTCTAGAGACATACTTAGTATCGTGCTTTTCCAAACCAACAAGGTACATCATCTAATGAATAGTATGAGATTTATCGTTCTTATGGGAATTCACCTTGATTATTTCCTATATTGCATAAGTATTCCAATGTGCCTAACTCCTTTTTATGTGAGTTCTATCAGTCTCCCTCTTATAATACTAGATAGTGCAGAGATTTGGATGCTTTGGATGATTGGTTGGATCATTTTTCTTCCTTAGTGAATGAATCCACTCAAGGAAGACGAGGTGAGGGATACAGAGGAGGAATACATATTGGAATAGGACACATTAGATTTTATAATTGTGATGAGCAGGGACATGTAGTTAGGGAATATATACTTCCAAAAATCCCATGGTGTTCACACTTCCATGTCAATACTCTTGCTATTGAAGAATATCTTGAACTGATAGCCCGATAGGAGGAGAATAAGTGAAAGAGGGGATATAATTTTATTAGTTTTGAGCCACGAAAATTGGAACCTGTTCAACAACTAAATATTATTATTGTTACCCGAGGAGGCACTAGGACTGGCATTGATAGGGATACTTCTAAACATCCTATCATCAAAAAAATTGAGTCCTCACAAGATAAATATGATATTGTTCAATAGAGGAGGTACCATAAGGATGTTGCAGATATATTCAGGGAGATAGCTTATTCCTCTTATAATCCTATAGTTATGGGATCATAAAAGGGGGAAAATAAATATTTGATAGAAGATCGTCTCTTAGTCCTCAATTTACTTCATATTTCTCACATCCAGTAACAATGTGGTTCCTACTATTTCTTAATATTTGAAGTGATGAATAAATTTATCATTATTTGTTGAAGAAGCTAAAGGGATTCATGAAGGAAACAAAGCTATCTTAATGTCCCATTTCTGAAAATTTACCATAGATAGTTGAAGAGTTTGACACAAATAAAGGAAAACATGGAGAGAATTTAGAATCGATGCTAAAATTACTGGGTATCAAATTAGGGATACTGTACTAGATCTAGGAGTTGACATTAATATTATACCTAAGAATACATGGAAGGCACTAGGAATTCCTAAACTAGTATTCTCTCTGATTCAACTATGGATGGATAAACAATACTACATCTTTCCCATTAGATAATTATAACATGTATAAGTGGATGTCATTAGTGTAAAAAATTATGAAGATTTGAAATTTATTGATTTCATTGGATATAAATATCCATATCCAGCCTTTTTAGGAGTTGATTAGCCTTTTGAGGAATATGGCATTATTAATTTGAAGAGAGATGCTATGAATTTTGAAGTTTATGGAGTTAGGGTTATTTAGCCTTTGCATGTGGAATATTCCAATGTTCTTGACCAACTATATCAATTGACTACTTAAAAGGGGGAAGATTACATCAATCCTATAGTATATGGATTTGTTAGCTAGCAAATTATTTAGAACAAAAAATTTGGTTCTAATGTTGTGCTCGAAGGATGGAAATAAGGATTTCACACGTTATATTCCAGAATATGTGCAACTATTAAATATGCTAAGGAAGGAAGTAAGGAATAGAGGTAAGGAAGTATCCTATCTTTGATAATATTGTTCCTGTACATGCTTTTATATGAGATACTGAGCTCATTGTTTCAGAGGAAAAAATATTTCCTCTAATGGATGTTTCTTTCCAAGATACTCTTGCTCAGTGGTAGGCTAGTTACTGCAACAATTTTCCATCTTGGGAGATAACCAAGTATGCTCTTTTATGTAGATCCATTGACCCACAAAGCAGAGTGTATACTATTTCTTTGTATTAGCCTTCACACTAGTCCTAAAAATAATGTTTACACTACAAGAAAAAAGGACATTGGCGAGGGTAAAAAAGTCTCACCATAAGCTCATTGGTGATGGTCAAAAGAGCCTTCTTCACCAAAAAGTTGAACGTCACCAAACGTGGCATCACCAAAAGTATAGGTGTTGTGGTGAAATTCAAGGTCCATAACCAATAATGGTTTATAATGATGGATAATGACCATTAGCATTTCATATAATAAATGGTGATGGAACTTAACCTCCGTCACCAAAAAATTGAACGTCACCAATTGTGGTGTTGCCAAAAGTATATGTGTTATGGTGACATTCAAGGTCCGTCAGGAATCATGATTTGATCCAGATTTATACAGAAACGCAATAAAATATAGAAATATACTTAAACATAGAGATGTAGCAGAAATAATACTTCATTTCATTAATATAAAATAACATAAATGTGCTTACAAAAATAATGGAAATAAACTAGCTAGGGCGATGGTAGCTTATCTATGAGAAGAGATGTGGTAGCTACAAGCCTCTGAACTGTGTTACAATGAGGCTAGAAGGCCTATTTATTGTTAAGAAACAATGGAAAACCCTAAACATCCAAAAACCTAACACTAGGAGATGAAGGGCCAAAACTATGGGCCCTGTTTGGGTAAATTGGTACATCAATAATCCCGAGGACATACCTTTGGCATATGATCTTCGTTTCACATGCTCAATACCTTGCTAAAATATATATATCTATTGGCTTGAGGGTCCTAAACCAAGTTTGGAGTGTAAGGTTTTCCAACAAACCCCTATACTACTGTCCCTTTCGGCAGTGACCTTCTTGGGTAGGTCAAAGTCTCACCCGAAGTAGTATGGGTGGGCGCTGGAACCAGGTTTCCGCACCTTGAGAAAGGATAGGTAAGGCAAGTAGAGCTGCACTAGACCTTATGATTCCCAGATTACCTTGTTCTGCACTAGATCTATAATTATACTCTTTTATGATAGTAGCACAGTATTGCATAAAAAAAATAGAACAGATCCAGATACAGAAAACACACTTACACAGATCTTCGCAGCTTAAATACAGAAAATGCACAATGCAGTAATTACCAATGATTCACACAAAGAGTACTCACAGATTCAGTTCTCTATCAACCTTTCTTATTCATTCATTCATCAATTCTTCCTTACAATTCCCTTCCCAGCCTATGCACATAGCAGCAGGGTCTGCACACAGCTGGACTTGGATCTCCGAGCAGATAGCCAACAAGAGTCCTTTCCAAAAAACCCAAAAAGATAGCTTAAACCACAATTCGCATCAATAGCTCTTCATTCTACTACCTTACAATACAAAATGTACCTCTATTTATTATAAAATAGCCTAGACTTTCCTATGGTCCACAAAACCGTGGTTTTCAAACCCCTGGTTTACCCTTTTACCCATTAAAATGCTTTCGGGGCTTTGACCCACCCCAAAAACCCCTACGCTAGACTAAATTTAATCAAAAGTATTAAAAAATGGACCAGTTTCATAGCTTGTAGGAGACCCTGTTCCAACAGTCTCCCAACACAATCTTGTGACTCGTCCCGAGTCACTGCGGTGGTGTAGCCTTGATTTGCGCACGCAAGGTATCAAGAGCACGAGAGAGCAAAGGGAGCACTTCCTAGCTCTGGCCCCGGTAGTTCCCTGTGCAATGTTGACAAGGGTCAGGGATGCAGGGTCATCTGGAGCTACGGTAACTTGTTCTAACATCTGGTGGAGGTACGCAATGGCGGTATGAGCATACTGGGAGATCTGGAGGGAAGTTTCGCCCCATGGTTTCAAACGTTTCTTGACGACATGCTTGGCGCGGTGAAGATTCGAAATCATGTCTATGATGGCTAGACGCTGCACAGAAATGCTAGAGGGTAAGGGGGCTGTGATCTGTTCGAGAGTAGCTTCTGCCTACCATAAGTCTTTCTATATACTTTGAAGTGTAGGGTGGTACCGGACCACTGTCCAGAGTTGCGTAGCTGCATCGATGAATTGCATGCCCTGCATAATCTGCTCCTAAATAATATTTGTTGTTGTTGTGACCAATGCAACCCGCTGTGCCTGAACTTCCGGAGGTATTTTACACTACTATCGCGCAGTCCGGTCATGGTGGCGAACCTCTTGCAACACTGTGGTGTATAATCCTTGTAGCGCTTTGCGGGATAGCTGCACCAGGTCTATTTGTATGTCTGTAGCGGTTGGAACATGCTTGTTAACTAGGACAGTGTGAGGGAGTGAACAAATATGGCTTATGTTGGTCGGTAATCTAGGACTACAAAGAAGCTGCAACATATCCCTATATCTCATCGTTCCTTCTTGGCACAAGACTAGTCATGACCTGATTGCGACACTATTGGTGGGGGGAAGTGATAATAGTGTACCCTCCTCTGTTGTATCATCCTAGGCCATCCGGCTGGGTCCCGCGGTCAACCTCAAGGTGCAAAGATCAGGAAATCTTGTTGCGCAGCTATGGTTCCTCTTCGTGCAGGGTTCACAGGAAATTCCCTCTATAGGGGCCCAACGACCAATCAATTGATCAAAATCAGCATCCCCGGGCCCTCTCAATATGATGTCTGTGGGTGCTGAACGAATAGGGACCGAAGCATTCAGCGGGTTAGGGACTACCATAGCAACAAAAGGAAGGGAATCCCAGAAAATGTCAATGATCCTAGTAAGCCAGTAGGCGGATAACAGGGACATGGTGTAAAGACAATGTGTAGCCTATTGTGAAGTTATCTTGCTAACTGCATACTGTCCAGAGCTATCTAATGGTAGAGTAGCTCGTACGTGAAACTTACCATCGATCATTCAAATCAAACTTACCATAAATGGCCACATTGATGGTTTTCCACTCCTTTTGCGTAGCTGTAAGGTTCCTTTCCTATCAATGTGGGGCGAACTGACGGTCGTTATTTGTACTTGATAACTCTCCCACAGATCGTCATACCTCAGATGACGCCTGCATGTTGTTCGCGTACCCCGAATTAAGGCTGACGTCAGGTGTTTCGTAACACTGTTCAGGTACCAGTTCAACAATTTGACCACCAAAACTCTCAATCGGTGTGCCCCTCCCTTGGTCGGGACGTCCTTGTATAGTAGGGTTGTGTCAAGTGTCCTCATGCCATCTGTCATTTGAAGTGTTCTCAAATTCTACCAATGGCGCGTGGGTTCATGCACCTCCATAGTCGAACGCAAACTTAGGTCATTGGTAACCAAGTGAGCCTATTTGGGCGGGGTCCTATCGCACCCTTGAGTTTCGTATGTCAGCAAGTATCTGCATAGGTATACTGACCTCCGGGCCCGTCTTCTAGCTGGGGTCCCCAAGCGCAGGATCATCCTACTCCAAGACTCCTCCCAAGTGAGGAATACCAGCCCTTGTGTATCCCACCAACGCGTAGGTGCTCCGCGCAGGGTGAGCAGCAGTGCCCATGGCCTGCGTTTCTTGGGAATTTTGGCTTCAAAAAACTTCATAATATTACCTGTTTCATCATGGTAGGGCAGGTCTCTTACCTTGGTAGAGATGCGGTGGAAATTCCTGGTGGTCCGAAGACATCGTAGCGCCGAAACCTTGTGCAACCATCTTTGCCAGTTTTCTAGTTCCTCATCAGAGTCGGAGAAAAATTCGTTGTCCTTTTCCCAGTAGAGTACGCCTTCAGCCATGGGGTTAACCTGATATTTTTCCCGCACAGTCATTTTTTCAATGTGATCTATTTCCTCCTCCTCGCAGGCTGGCTCTATATACCGCGCACCTTCTGCTGGATCTATTGGTAATATTACGCGCGTACCATTGTTCTCAAACACCATGCTGTGCTTTTTGAGATTGATGACACCCCCATGTCTATAGCCCAGTCCAGTCCTAGGAGTGCAGGGTAAGGATCCGTATCCTCCACAATTTCTATGACTTCAAATTCAGTTAGGAATTTTACTCCTGCGATATCTTGTTGGCAATATGATGCAGAGTGTTGTCCTTGATAGCAACCCACTAAATGAAGATGAAGACATGCGACTATTGACATGTGCTGTCCTTGATGGCGAACCATCTGATGAATTTATTCTTGACCTGATGGACTTGGTAAACGATGTAAATCTAATATGAAATGATGTTTGTTAGCAATATGATGCTGAGTGTTGTCCTTGAATGGCAACCCACTTGATGAAGATGATGGCAACTTACTTGATAAAGTTGTGCTTGATAGAATATGTTCTTGATGAAGTAAATCTAATGTATCTACAGTGTGTACAGAAGGCAATGAAGAAAGGAATTCAGCATGTGCTAAATCTTGATGAAAAGAGTATGTCTCTAGGCATACGCGGATTTTCCTAAGGGAAGTTTCGTATGCACGCGGGAATCAACGTGACAAGTCGCGTATGGGAAAAAGCGCTCTTAAAGTGCAAAACCAGGGGTAACCACCATGGTATTAACCCATTGTATTGGGTAATGATTTGTCTAAATGACCCTGTCCAGGAATACCATCAGAAGTAATGTGGTTTTGGCTCATGGTATTGAAAAAGGGTAAACCTATATAAGGAGAAGAAATTCACTGTGCAAACCATGAGTGTGGGTGCAAGATGTCTGAGCTTGAATGAATACTTCTCTCTGGAGTATATTTGAATGGAAAGGGTTACAGTTGAATGAAAGATCTGAATGTATGATGCACCAATGAAGGAGTGATGAAGAAGGGGATCTAGATCTGTATTGTACTTGTATTTGCTAGATCTGTTTATGGAATGATTAGATCTGTGATGAGGCGAACATCTAGGCGAACATCTGTCTAAGGTAAAGGGTAAAATCTGAAGTGATGTATCTGTTGCAATGACATTTAAGTTTGAAGAACCATACGCTAGTTCGCCGAAGAGGAAGTGCATATATACGCGGCTTCGCTGAAGAGAAAGCGCGTATGCGCAACAAAATTATCTCTGTAATTTGTACTGAAGTATACGCTGGTTTATGTGGACGGAAGCACGTATATACGCAACATCAGAGAAAGGAAAGCGCGTATGCAAACTAGAGTTTGCTGAAGTCTGTGGTAAGAAATGTCTGATCTGTTCTGCTGGTTTACTGATATCTGTCAGTAAGTTATATGTATCTGTTTCATGGTTGACTGTGCTTAAAAGTATGGAAAGGGTCTAGTCTGAAAATATGAAATGTGGCCTGCAAGTGGTGTCCTAATGGAAGCTTTGGATCTAGTGTGAAAATTGATGAAACGTGGTCAATAGAGGTGCTGAGGGTTGTAGCCTTGAGTCAGGGGGTTGTAGCTCCCTTCCAGGTGAGGCTGGTAAACGAGATCAGGGGGTTGTAGCTCCCTTCCAGGTGAGGCTGGTAAACGAGATGAGGGGGTCGTAGCTCCCTTCTAGGAGAGGCTGGTAAACGAGTCAGGGGGTTGGAGCTCCCTTCCAGGAGAGGTTGGTAAACGAGCGCAGGTGGGTCCCTGCGTGCTGGTAGGAGTCTGCACCAGCACATATGTTGTAAGATGTTTTCTCTATAATAAAATATTGAAGGCTGAGCAATGGCAGCGGTGGTTTTCTCCCGACTTGGGTTTCCACCTAAAAGTCCAAGTGTTCATGTGTGACGCTTTGTGCGATGGTTAACTCTGTTCTTACTGTTCCTGTTTACTGTTTATTAAACATCTGATGAATGAATGATGAAAGATTTAAGTGAAGAACTAATGACATAATTAGATATCTGTGTATACGCAAGTTTCATAAAGGGTATCCGCGTATATACGCGAGTCTGCTTCAGGAAAGTAGCGTATAGGTTTTAGAAGCAAGAAAAAGTAAAATTTTTGAATATGCAGTAAATACTGATTCACCCCCCCCCCCCCCCCTCTCAGTATTTTTCCCAACAATTGGTTTCAGAGCAGGTCCTTCTGCAGAAGCTTGATCGCTTGAAGGTGATCCGTAGCAATGGGCAGTCAAGAAGGAGTAATTTCCATAAAGCCACCTCTATTCAATGGAAGCAATCTGATATTCTGGAAGGTACGAACAAAAGCTTATCTGCAAAGTCTTGGTGCAGATGTATGGGAAATCGTAGAAGAAGGTTATCAATACCTAGCAAGTATTCCTACTGATGCAACAGAAAGGAAGAAGTATGAAATCAATGCCAAAGCAGTGAATGTCTTATTAGGAAGCATGTCTGAATCAGAATTTGCTAAAGTGATGCAGCTACATTCAGCAAAAGAAATATGGGACAAAATCATTATGAGCTATGAAGGAGACACAAAGGTAAAAAGTGCAAAACTCCAAACTCTTAGAATTGAATATGAAAATTTGAAGATGCATAGTGATGAGAGTGTTGCCAGTTTCTTTCTTCGTCTGAATGATATTGTAAATCGAATGAGAAATTTGGGTGAAACCATAACTGATACTACTCTGGTGGAAAAGGTCTTAAGATCCTTGACTTCAAAATTTGACTCTAAAGTTTCAGCTATTGAAGAAAGGCAAGATCTGCAAACTCTTACTATTGTTCAATTACATGGTATTCTGACTGCTTTTGAAATGAGACAAGGAGGTCCTTCTCAAATCAAAGAAGCTTCTTTTAAGGCATTTGCAAAAGGAAAAGAAAAGGAAGTTGTCAAGGAATCCAGCTATATATCCGAAGAAGAAGAAGCGAATTTTGTGAGAAAACTCCAACTAGGTACTGGAAGATTCAAAGGTAAGCTTCCCTTCAAATGTTTTGAGTGTGGAAAAGTTGGTCATTATGCTGCAAAATGTCCTTATAAAGAAGCATCCACTAAAGGAAAAGAAGTAGCAAGAAGGAATAAGAATCGATCTAGCACAAGAAAAAGTTACTATATTAATGAAGACAGTGATGGGTCATCTGATAGTGAGGAAGAATGTGAACAAAATATTAAACTGCTCATGGAAAAAGAATCTAGAGAAGAAAAGGATACTTTTGTGGATGCTCTGGAAAACAATTATTTTCTTGAAGAAAACAATCAACTCAAAGTAAGCCTAGAAGAAAAGAACATAATCATAGAGACTCTTGAAAATCAGCTTCAAGCAAAGGAAAAACGCATTGAGGAATTGGAGTGTGAAGTAGTAAGTCTAAGGAAAGATAATGAGAAAGCAAAAACTCTCAATCTTAAATTTGCTAAAGGTTCAGAAACCTTAGATGAGATTATCAAGATACAACGGTCTCCTCTTATAAAAACAGGTCTTGGATATACTAGGGAATCTTCCCAGACTTCAGCACCAAATTATCTAAAAGCAGCCACAACTAGTGCACTTCATTCAGCCACTCAGCAAGGGAACAAAGGATCTTTCCAGGTAAAGCATGATCATCTCAAATCAAGGAACACTAACAAGGAGATCTTTCAAAGAAGCTACAACCAACAGGTAAACTCAAATAGAAGAGTTCATGATCGCAGAAATTTCTGCTTCAATGGACAATGTTTCTCATGTCACAATTTTGGTCATAAAGCTGTTCAATGTGTTGCATATAAAACCATCATGACAAGAGAAGCAAGAAAGAAAAGAATAAATATTGAACCAAAGAGGAACACCTATAACAACTTTTCTCCTCTTCAAAACGAAGTTGAATGTACTTATTGCAATAACTTTGGTCATGAAGAATCTGAATGTAGGAGCAAGGTCCAACCAAAAGAACATGTTCCCTCAAGCTCTAAAGTGTGGAAAAAGAAAGAAATACCGGTTGAAAATTGTGGGATAGCATTATCTGCAGAAGGTGAAGAAAATCAATGGTACATTGATAGTGGGTGCTCAAGACACATGACAGGTGACAAAAGCAAACTCCTTACATATAATGCTCTAGAGAAGGAAAAGAAAGTTACGTTTGGAAACGATACTCCTGCTGTAATTAAAGGAAAAGGGTCAGTGTTTCTAAAAGAAAAGGTGAAGGCTAATGATGTCATGTATGTGAATGGATTAAGGCATAACCTATTAAGTGTAAGTCAAATGTGTGATCAAGGGACAGAAGTGGTCTTTAGTTCAAAAGAATGTGTGGTTCGTGATCTTGATACAGGTAAAATCATTATAAAAGGAAAAAGAAATCCAAGAAACCTGTATGTACTGAACGGCATAGATCAATGTTACTTGAGCAAATATTCAGAAAATTGGCTATGGCATAGAAGGCTGGGGCATCTAAGCTTCTCTCAAATCAACAAAGCAAGCAGACTTCAAGCTGTTCGTGGTCTTCCCAATATTAATCTACCAGAAAGTATCATATGCAAATCTTGTCAATTCGGTAAGCAGACCAGAGTACGATTTAATGCCAAGGAAGGATCATCAAGTGAGCCTCTTGAACTCATTCATACTGACATATGTGGACCTATGAGGAAAAAGTCACCACGTGGGGAAGAATACTATATCTTATTTATTGATGATTACTCTAGAATGTGTTGGATCGGGCTCATTAAACACAAAGATGAAGCATTTGAAAAATTTTAGATCTTCAAAGCATTAGTTGAAAATGAATTAGATCTTAAAATCAAGTGTCTTAGATCTGATCGAGGAGGAGAATATACATCAAATGAATTCTTTGAATTTTGTGAACAACATGGCATAAAAAGACAATTCTCTGTAGCAGGTACTCCACAACAAAATGGCGTAGCAGAAAGAATGAATAGAAAAATTCAACAAATGGCTAGAGCTATGCTCGATGATTCTGGAACTCCTGACATGTTCTGGGGTGAAGCAGCACATACAGCAGCTAACATTCTCAACAAGGCTCATGTTCGTGTAAATAGTGACAAAACTCCATATGAACTCTGGTATGGTAATTCTCCCTCTGTGAAGCATTTTAGAGTTTTTGGAAGTAAATGCTTTATCAAAAATAATGATGAAAAGCTTGGAAAGTTTGAACCTAGATCAGATGAAGGGATATTTCTTGGTTACTCATCCTCAAGCAAAGCATACAAATGTTACAATAAAAGGCTTCGAAAGATTGTTGAATGTATTGATGTTGTTATTGATGAGTCTCCTGCAGCTCCTAAAGAAGAAAAACAAACAACAAAAGAAGATGATGATGACTTATGTCCTTCTACATCAAATAGAAATGATATAGACAGTGGATCCAATGAAGAACCTGAAAATGATCTATCTGAAAAAGCTCCATCCAAATATGTTCAAAAGAATCATCCTGAATCTCAAATTTTGGGAGATAAGGAATCAGGTGTACGAACAAGGAGAACTCTTGTGGGATCTTCTAGTCATCTAGCACTTCTATCCACAATTGAACCACACAATGTCAATCAAGCTAGCAAAGATGAATGTTGGAAGCAAGCCATGAATGAAGAGCTTGATCAAATTGAAAATAATGACACTTGGGAATTAGTACCAAGACCTCATGATAAAAATGTCATTGGAACTAAATGGATTTTCAAGAACAAGTTAAATGAGAATGGGGATGTTGTAAGAAACAAAGCTAGATTGGTTTGCAAAGGGTATACTCAACAAGAAGGTATAGACTTTGAAGAAACTTTTGCTCCTGTAGCTAGACTTGAAGCCATAAGAATGTTTCTTGCTTTTTCAAGTTTTCAACAAATCAAAGTTTATCAAATGGATGTTAAATCTGCATTTCTCAATGGTGATCTAGAAGAAGAAGCTTATATAGAACAACCAGAAGGATTCATTTTGGGAAATGATGAAAATCTTGTTTGTAGACTTAAAAAGGCTCTATATGGTCTCAAACAAGCTCCAAGGGCATGGTATTATCGTCTTGACAAATATCTTCATCAACAAGGATTTTCAAAGGGGTCTATTGATAGCAACTTATACACAAAAATTGAAAATGATAAACTATTGATTGTGGTTGTATATGTTGATGATATCATTTTTGGGAGTAACGAAGAATCTATGAGTCAAAAATTTGCTTCTGTCATGCAGCAAGAATTTGAAATGTCCTTACTTGGGGAACTAACATTCTTCTTTGGCTTGCAAGTGCATCAAACTACAGATGGTATATTCCTATCACAAGAAAAATATCTTAAGCAAATTCTGAAGAAGTATGGCATGGAAGAATGCAAACCTGTAAGTACACCAATGATAATCGGATGCAATCTCAGTTCTCATGATGATTCTTCCACGGTGAATCAACCAGAATACAGATCAATGATAGGAAGTCTACTTTATCTCACTGGGACTAGACCAGACATTATGCATGCAGTTGGGATTGTTGGACGATTCCAAGCTAATCCAAAAGAGTCTCACCTTCGGGCTGTTAAAAGAATTTTCAAATATCTTCAAGGAACTCAAGACCTTGGTCTATGGTATCCAAAGAATGCTGATCTTACTTTTCATGCTTACACTGATGCAGATTGGGCTGGAAGTGTTGATGATCGGAAAAGCACTAGTGGTGGTGCATTCTATATGGGACCCCGGTTAGTATCTTGGTTCAGCAAGAAGCAAAATTCTATTGCCTTATCTACAGCAGAAGGAGAATATGTGGTTGCCGCATCTTGTTGCACTCAACTCCTTTGGATGATGCAAACCTTACAAGTTTTTCAAATCAAATGCACTCCTCCTGTCCCCATTAAGTGTGACAATACACGTGCCATCAGTATTTCAAAGAATCTTGTTATGCATTCAAAGACCAAGCACATTCCCTTCAAGTATCACTTCTTACGTGAACAAGTGCTTGAGCAAACCGTGAAGTTGGAGTATGTTCCCTCCAAAGAACAAATTGTTGATATCTTTACCAAACCTCTGCCCAGGGAAGCGTTCGAGTATCTAAGACAGAAGCTGGGAGTGTTCTCTGCTAGTCAAAAGAACAAATCTGCATAAATTTTAAAGATAGATGCATTGATACGTGGATTGAACACAGTCGCGTATATACGCGAGTTCATGCACATAAAACCGTGTATGTCTGATTGCTGACAAATTTCTGTTTGGGGTCAGCTTTCTTCAGCACAGCTGCAGTGCTGTTTGGTATCTCTGATACTGTTTGGTATCTCTGGTGGTGTTCCAGTTCTCATAATTCTATTTCTAATGTTTTGATAAAGATGCCTTGATGATTTGTTGGTGAAAGTGTTCAAGATGCACAAACTAAGGGGGAGCCTTAGTCATATGAAAAGGATGCTTGGATGCACAGTTTCAGGGGGAGCATTAGCTTTGCTGAGTATAATGCATTGTTGGCATTATGATGGTTCTGAAATATGTTCTCTTTCTTGAGGACTTTCTGGTGTTGGTCTTAAAGTTATTTTTTGTAGTTTGATGAAAAGGTCAAGTTGAGACCCATGATGTAAAAATTGTAATATTCAGTCATGTAAGGACTTGTCAAATTTGTAAACCCACTTGGTTGGGTAGCTGAGTTGAAATATGTAAACCCACTTGATTGGGTACTTGAGTCTCATATGTAAATCCACTTGGTTGGATATTTGATGTAAGTATGAGCCTTTGGTCTTTGGTGATAGGAAGTTCATAGAGTCATGTAAATATGTTTGAAGATTAGGCATGAACTCAGGGGGAGCTTGGTCACTTCAGTATATATTAGATCTGCAGAACGCTTCTTCCACATGCGGAGAACAGGGGGAGAGTATGTTGGTTTTGATCCACCCTTTGCCCTTGATGTCAAAGGGGGAGAGTGACATGGTGTTTGGTGTTTGAATGAAGTCAAAAATGGGGCATGTGACATGGTGTCATTGTATTCATCTACCTATCTGTTGTGGTAACCAAACACCATCGTGGTTGCCATCAAGTCCAAAGGGGGAGATTGTTGGCAATATGATGCAGAGTGTTGTCCTTGATGGCAACCCACTGAATGAAGATGAAGACATGAGACAGTTGACATGTGTTGTCCTTGATGGAAAATCACCTGATGAAGTTATTATTGACCTGATGGACTTGGTAAATGATGTAAATCTGACATGAAATGATGTTTGTTAGCTATATGATGCTAAGTTTTGTCCTTGAATGGCAACCCTCTTGATGAAGATGATGACAACTTACTTGATGAAGTTGTGCTTGATAGAACATGTCTTGATGAACTAAATCTGATGTATCTACAGTGAGTACAGAAGGCAATGAAGAAAGGAATTCAGCATGTGATAGATCTATGATGAAAAGAGTATGTCTCTAGGCATACGCGGATTTGCCTAAGGGAAGTCGCGTATGCACGCGGGAAAGAACGTGCCAAGTCGCGTATGGGCAAAAGCGCTCAAAAAGTGCAAAACCAGGGGTAACCACCATGGTATTGACCCATTGTATTGGGTAATGATTCGCCTAAATGACCCCGTCCAGGAATACCATCGGAAGTAATGTGGTTTTGGCTCATGGTATTGAAAAAGGGTAAACCTATATAAGGAGGAGAAATTCATTGTGCAAACGATGAGGATGGGTGCAAGATGTCTGAGCTTGAATGAATACTTCTCTCTGAAGTATATCTGAATGGAAAGGGTTACAGTTGAATGATAGATCTGAATGTATGATGCACCAATGATGAAGAAGGGGATCTAGATCTGAAATGTACTTGTATTTTCTAGATCTGCTTATGGAATGATTAGATCTGTGATGAGGCGAACATCTGTCTGAGGTAAAGGGTAAAATCTGAAGTGATGTATCTGTTGTGAAGAATTGCAATGACATTTAAGTTTGAAGAACCATACGCTAGTTCGCCGAAGAGGAAGCGCGTATATACGTGGCTTCGCTGAAGAGAAAGCGCGTATGCGCAATAAAATTAGCTCTATAATTTGTACTGAAGCATACGCTGGTTTATATGGACGGAAGCGCGTATATACGCGACTACAGAGAAAGGAAAGCGCGTATGAAAACTAGGGTTTGCTGAAGTCTATGGTAAGAAATGTCTGATTTGTTCTGCTGGTTTACTGATATCTATCAGTAAGTTATATGTATCTGTTTCATGGTTGCCTGTGCTTAAAAGTATGGAAAGGGTCTAGTTTGAAAATATGATGAAATGTGGCCTGCTAGTGGTGTCCTAAAGGAAGCTTTGGATCCAGTGTGAAAATTGATGAAACGTGGTCCATAGAGGTGCTGAGGGTTGTAGCCTTCAGTCAGGGGGTTGTAGCTCCCTTCCAGGTGAGGCTGGTAAACGAGATCAGGGGGTTGTAGCTCCCTTCCAGGTGAGTCTGGTAAACGAGATCAGGGGGTCGTAGCTCCCTTCCAGGAGAGGCTGGTAAACGAGTCAGGGGGTTGGAGCTCCCTTCCAGGAGAGGCTGGTAAACGAGCGTAGGTGGGTGCCTGCGTGCTGGTATGAGTCTGCACCAGCACATATGTTGTAAGATGTTTTCTCTATAATAAAATATTGAAGGCTGAGCAACGGCAGCAGTGGTTTTCTCCCGACTTGGGTTTCCACCTAAAAATCCTGGTGTTCATGTGTGATGCTTTGTGTGATGGTTAACTCTGTTCTTACTGTTTATTAAACATCTGATGAATGAATGATGAAAGATTTAAGTGAAGAACTAATGACATAATTAGATATCTATGTATACGCGAGTTTCATAAAGGGTATCCGCATATATACGCGAGTCTGCTTCAGGAAAGTAGCGTATAGGTTTTAGAAGCAAGAAAAAGTAAAAGTTTTGAATATGCAGTAAATACTGATTCACCCCCCTCTCTCAGTATTTTTCCCAACATATCTACCATGACTTTTGGCAACCTTCCTAGAGGGATGATCTTCTGTTGATTCGCCATGCGTAGCTGGATGGTGGACCATTCCAATATAGGCTCTCCCATTCGTTGCCATGTTTTCTTTGGTAATACGTTCACATCTGACCCAAGATCGAGAATAACTTGATCCATCTCGTAGTCTCCAATCTACGCAGTCAACCGCATTTCTCTCCATGTCCATTTTTTATAAATGTATAGTTTGTGTACATACCTTGTCTCAGGAATGCTGTTGGGCCGGGTTGCGTAGCTATGCAGTAATACTTGAAGATTTTCTATAGCCTATGGGTTACGTAGTAGTTTCAGACATGCCTTCACAAAGGGCTCAACCCCTTCCTCTATCTTGAGGTGCGTCGGTAGTTGCACGGGGGCTGCCAGTGGTTCCTGTTCTTTGAAATTCACTCCTTCCCATGAGGCAAGCTCCTCCTTTGTTCCCTGGGTGACCATCCTGCTGCGTGTCATGAATTTTATGCTTGTATTTGCATTCCTTAGCTCAGTTTTAACTCTTTTCACATTTTGTGTAGGGGTGGGCTATTTTTCCTGCATCTTGGCTATTAAAATTGGGAAATCCTCCACCACATGGTCTAGCTACCTACAATACTTGCACGATGGCCTGGTGGGATTTGGGCATTCTTTGGCGAAGTGTACTATCTCTCTGCAGTTATAACGGATTAGCTGCCCACGTCCTCGTCCTGCGCTTCCTCCCTGACCTCCTTTGCCCCGGGCTGGGGATCCGCCGAGGTGCGCGGATGGTCTTGGCGACTCAAGGTATGATTGTACCCTATACAAGTTCCCACGATCTATCATCAAGTCATAAGTACGACAGTTCTTCTCATCGTGTCCTACCAATCGGCAGAACCTGCATCATTGTTGCTTCAGTTCTGGGACGTACGCACCTAGCCGACGGAAATGGTTTGTATCATGCAGTCCTACTACATGACAGTCGTCACACGCCAGCAGGTCCACTTGAGCCTGGCCATGATAGGATGGGTTCCCCACTTGATTCGATGCGTACCAAACTAGGTCCTCCTACCTGCATGTAATATGCCAGTAGAGGACATTGATCCTTTGTGTGGCCTAATACCTGACATCGTATGCACCATAGATCTGCGCGACCATCCTTTCCTTGCTCCTTTCACAAGTTCTAAATTTCCATATGCATAGCCCCGAGTTGTTCCTAAATTTTCTATACCCCTACCGACGTATCCTCTCTGGGTGCAGCTTCTAGTTTCATAGCGACTTCCACAACTTTTTCCTGTGATTCAAAGGTTTGGTGACTCATTGGCGTGCGCAGGTGAGGTAACAACATAGTGATGAACCACTTTGTATGTTGTCTATCGTCATACTAAGATCCCCCTTCCCTGATTTCTCTCTTTAATCGTTGATCAACCTCCCACACTGACTCAGATGCACCCTGTTTGAATTCCTTTACTTCCGCTACCAGCTGAGAGTAAGATTTTGGCTTCCGGAACTGTTGTTTCAGAGAATCTTTAATATCTTGAATAGATGCACTCCCATTCTGGGCAATGTATCTCATATACCAGTCTAGTGCCCTATCCTTGAATGCTAGGGATAGTTGTGCCCTCTTCATCGTATCGGTTGCCACATTCTACACAGTCCAGACGGAGTCTGCAACAAACCAAAATTGGTCCATATCTTCATCCCCTACCCCCTTGAAGGTAGGTAATCTCAGGTGCGCAGCCATATCGCTGTTCGGCGGGGTTGGTGGTATGGGATAGTTCTTAACTTTGTGCTACCTGCGCAGCGATGTGGCCGGGGGATCTTGTACATCCAGTTCTTGCAACGGATTATAGTTGGATCTCCCCTCGTCAAGGTTGGTTCGATAGTATTTACCACTGTGCGTCGCGCTTCCGTCTAGATTCGATGTCATTCAGTCGGTATGACTACCCAGAATGCTCTTTTCACACAGTAATATCTTAATCACCAATGGTAATGTTGTCAAAAAATTTCCTTGGAACCCTTTAAAGAATTTTCGTTCGGCCTCAGAGTATGAGACAAACTAATCAATGGCAAATTCTGTCACAAATCCTCCTAGCACACTGTCCACCCAGTGATCGACCATGCGTGTGATAGTATTATGAGTCCTCTCCAGCTGTTGAATTAGCTCTGGGGTCCACTGAGTGACCCGCTTGTCCTTCCAGTACTTCTGGAACTCTACAAGTCTAGCCAACCACTCTTGAAGCTCGATCGTAAATGTCACAAAGAATATTTCATAGCTTTCTGTAAGAATGTCCCTATTTTTCCACCTTTCCACCGTTAAATTTTCGCTGCGATTTTATTTCACCACAAATTCCTGGATCTGTTTTTCGAACCAGTCTTCAATTTCCTTTATTTTAGGCTTCCAATATTATCTTGTCATTAGTCGATCCCTTTCTCAAGATTCTCCAGGTCCCGGCAACAGAACCATTTCTTGGCTCGAGGGGTACTGACCCAGGTTCGGAGTGCAAGGTTTGCCAAAAAAACCCTATACTACTGGTCCTTTTAGGAGTGACCTACTTGCACAGGTCAAAGTCTCACCCGAAGTAGTATGGATGTGTAATATTCCTTTTCAATAATTTCCACAATATCTCCAATGAGGACGCTGTATAAGGAAACCAATGCAAAAATAATTTAGTCCAGGGCTTGGATCCTCTAAAACATGTTGTATGTAGCTTAAATATATAATGGAATCATAAAAAAATAACTTTAGCTACATTAAACAGATCTCCCCAACTCAACTATGCTAAAAAGCATCACAACCCCAATACATCATAAAACAGAAATGACAGAGGCAGCAACAGCGTTATTTTTATTATGAAACCTATAGAAATGGATGGAATAACATATATCTAGAGCTTTCATTCATTATATAATCATAAATGAGAGGATTTTCCTCTTTTACAAACACATTAGGATTCCCCGGCAAGGGTTTCTGGCAAAATAGCAACACAAGATACAACACTGCAAAAATAACACATTCACTGGAAGTGACTATGCTGTCAAGGATAGAGGGTGGCTCTCCTTAAGATAGATGATGATAATTGAACTCAAGACCTCCTCCTTAGATCCCCCAATCATCTATATCAATTATTAAGATAGAAATCCCGCATGAGAACTCTTGCACTAAACAGTGTTTCAACTTCGGCTAAACAGCTGAAGCTTGCAATCAGTCATAAGACTGAAACAAGAAGTATGAATGAATGAATCTTTTGCTGATATCCCTTATTTTTATCCTAGGTGAGCCTCTCCATCCCGGGTGCCACTCATTGGTGATGTAGATTCCTTGAGAAGTTTCCTCCTTCAAAACTACGCTGCCCTAGTAGCTTTCCCTCCCTAGTGATAACGTTGTTGACTTGGTCAACTATAGATAGCTCCTTTCTTTTTCTCCTCTTCACAGTAAAGAGGCTTTATTTTATCCTCCTACCTCAATTCCTTTTCACATTGGGATAGATTTTATTGTGTTTCCTACTTCTTATTTAAAAAATGGAGCAATTATAATGTTCCAAGTAGTAGTGGCTAATTTGGAACATTACAGTCCCCCCCACTCAAAAGTTGCTTGCCCACAAGCAACAGTAAAGAATGATGCTACAAGATCTTCTATCTCTCCCAAGTGGCATCCTCATCTGGTAGATTCCTCCATCGAATCAGATATTCCTTGATTACTCTGTCTCTCAACTGCCTCTCCCTTGTGTCTAATATTGCTTTTGGCTGCAAGATCAAATGGCCCTCATCATCAATAGGAGGAAGTTCCACGTTGGAAACTACATCCCTCCTAATGGCCTTCTTGAGGCAAGAGACATGGAATATATTGTGGATCTTTCTCCCCTTAGGAAGCTTCGACTCATATGCTACCTTATCGATACACCTGTTCACCTTGTATGGCCCATAGAAATGTGGTTTGAGTTTTTCTGCTCCCTTCACCTTGAGTGTGGACTGTTTGTAAGGATGAAGGCATAGGTAGACAAGATCTCCCACCTCAAATTGTCTCTCTATCTGACCACATTCTGCATACATCTTCTGTTGGTTCTGAGAAGTAGCAATGTTATCTTTGAGTGCCCTGAGTATGTCCTGGTTCTCTTGAATCCAATCCCTTGCCCTTGGAGCTTTACTTGCCCCAAACATAACATCAGCAAATGAAAGTGCCTCATACCCATATAAGGCTCATAATGGAGTCATGCCAATAGAGATATGGTGAGTAGTGTTGTAACAATACTCCCCCAAGTGGAGCCAACATGGCCAAGCTTTCTATTGCCCTGCCACATAGTTCCTCAAGTATCCTTCTAGCCATTTGTTCACTATCTTGGTATGCCCATTAGTTTGGGGGTGATAGCTGGTACTTGGAGTCAAATCAGTCCCCACTAATCGGAAAAGTTCCTGCCAAAAGCCACCCATGAAGTGGCTGTCCTGATCACTCACTATGGTCCTAGGGAGACCATGGAGTCTAAATACATCTCTAAAGAATATCTCAGCTACCTATGAAGAATTATAATGTGTGGAAATGGCAAAGAAATGAGAGTACCTTTTTAGTCTATCAACAACAACAAAGATACAGTCCTTACCCTGCACTATCGGTAAGCTAGTGATGAAGTCCATAGAGATACTTTCCCACTTCCCATCCGGAATAGGTAGTGGTTGCAACAACCCATCAGGGTAAGTGTGTTCTCCCTTATTCTGTTGGCAAGTGGTGCATTCCCTGACATGCTGTAGCACATCCTCCTTGAGACCCTTCCATGAGAATATCTCTCTGATAGATCTGTAATTCTTTGTGAAACCTTGATGCCTGGCAAGTGGTGAAGCATGTGAGGCCAATAATATATTATCCTCGACCTTAGAATTCTTAGCCAAGTAGATCCGATCCTTGTAATAGATAACCTCATCCATTACTCTAAATCTCTCATCCGATACCACCCCATCAAGTATCTCACATGCAAATTCATATTTGTAGTACTCAACTAAGAGTTGAGCCTTCCAATCTACATCCATGCCCCTTAAGGACAGTGCTGTAGGCATCCTGGAAAGTGCATCAGCTACTATATTGCTCTTCCCCTTGACATATTCTATGTCAAAGTCATAAGCTTCGATTTTTCTCACCCAATTTTGTTGTCTCTCCTGAAGTTGCCTCTTTTCAAGGAAGAATCTAAGACTGTTGTGATCAGTCTTCACCTTGAACTTATTTCCCACCAAGTACTACCAAAATTTGGCTAATGTATGCATGATACCCAACATTTCTTTATCATAGATGGGGTATAACCTCTCATGAGGGAGAAAATTCCTGCTCTCAAAGGCTATAGGATGCCCTCCTTACATCAAGACAGCCCTAATACCTTCACCTGATGTATCACATTCTAGCACAAAAGGTTGAGAAAAATCAGGTAAAACCAAAACAGGACAACTACTCATTACCTCTTTGAGCTTATCAAAATCTCTCTACGTTGTAGGTGTTCAATGGAAAGCTCCCTTCTTTGTCAAGTCTATGAGTGGTGCTGCTAATTATGAAAATCCTTTCACAAACTTCCGGTAATAAGTGCATATGCCCACAAACCCTCTGAGTTCTGTAACATTCCTAGGTTCAGGCCAATCTCTAATAGCCTGGATCTTCTCCTCATGTACCCTCACTCCATCCACTCCTATGATATGCCCCAATTACAACATCTCTGTGAGGCCAAATTCACATTTGGAGAGCTTGGCATAGAATTGCTGCTCCTTGAGGATATGCAATACTGTCTCAATATGATGCAAGTGCTCCTCCCAAGTGCGGTTGTAGATCATAATATCATCAAAGAAGACCAATACAAACTTTCTCAAATGACCCCAGAAGATGTGGTTCATGCAGGATTGGAAAGTTTCTGGAGCATTATTCAATCCAAAGGGCATTACCAGAAACTCAAAATGCCCATAGTGACACTTGAATGCTGTCTTGAGGATATCTTACTCCCTCACCTTGATTTGATGTACCCGGACCTCAAATCAATCTTGGAGAAGTATATGGATCCCCTCAACTCATCCATGAGTTCATCGATCCTGGGTATAGGGTACATATTCTTCATATTCTTCTTGTTCAAGGCCCTATAATCAATGCATATTCTCAATGTGCCATCTTTCTTCTTTACCAAAACCACCGACGAAGCAAAAGGACTAGTACTAGGCCGGATGTGCCCTAGTGCTAGCAGCTCTTGGATAGCTCTTTCAATCTCATCCCTATAAGCCTTAGTATTTCTATAAGGAGTGATGATCACTGCTTGGACACCTTGTTCCAACTCAACGGTGTGTTCAAACCCTCGGTCAGGAGGTCTCCCTAGTGGGATATCCCCAAACACTGTAGAATACCGGTCCAAAAGAGATTGAACATATGGATGCACTGGTGAGTCCTTTCCCTTCACCTCGGATATATGCAGCTCCACTACCCATGCAACATCTCCTCTGTGCAGATATGCCTCCATCCTATGTGTTGAACAACCAGAGGGGGATATGTGTTCATACCCTTGATCTTTTGTTGTTGGCCATCCTCCCCTCCGGTCCATTCCATCTCCAAGGTTCTCCAGTTAGTGGTAACTCTCCCAAGAGTGACTAACCACTGGACTCCCAATATGAAATTGGTGTATGGAATATCTACCACAAAGAAGTGGTCTGTCAATGTATAGGTTCCCATAGTAATGGTCAGCGCTGGAACATACTTGGCACATTGCAGATTCATGGCTCCTGGGACCGAAATTGAAAATCCCTTAAACTCCTCCATGGGGATTCCTCTCTTGTGTACCAACTATGCATCAATAAAATTATGAGTGGCTCCACTATGTATCAATACAGAAATATTTACCCCATGATGGTGCCTCTCACCCTCAAGGTCAGATACTTTAGGACCCCTCTTAACACTGCAACAACTCCTCCTCTTGGAGAAAAGTCTTCTATGGGTTGTACAACGTTGGCATCCTTCTTGGAGAAGGTCTTGATATGATGTGTTCCCCCTGTAACAAATTTCCCCTCCAAATCCTGAACAAGGATTGTCTCCCTTGGCCTTGTGTGATTATTTTGCTACAAAAAGGTTCTTGCCCTAGGAAATATGTGTTGTAGATCTATAGCTTTCTCCACAGCTTCAAGGAGTGTGGTTGGTTTGGTAGACTTGACCAACCCTTTTAATGGTTCAGCCATCCCATTCAAAAACATGCATACCTTCCTGCTCATAGTGAGGTTGGATACCATCACTGAGAGCTGCAGATACTCAATAATGTAATTCTTAAGATCTCCCTCCTGCTTGAGCTTGGTTATCTTGTAAAAGTGGGCTTCCAGATCCCTTGGATCAAACCTCTCCAATAGCTTCTTGGTGAAAGCTGAGTATTAAGTGATATCATGATTCCCAAGTGTGGTCAGTCCATGAAACCACCAATATTGAGCTTCCCCTTCTAGGTGCAACGCAACTATCTTGATAGCTTCTATCTCATAAACCTTGTGGAGCTAGAAGTACGTGTCCAGCTTCTCTACCCATGCTTTTTATGTGCACTTAGGTGTCCCATAAAATGTGGGCAAGAATAACCCTACCATAATACTCTATAGGGCTGATCCCTACATCAAGTTATCCTCCTTTTGATTAGGATCATTCCTCCTTCCATCCTTGATCTGACAAAACTCCTGAAAGCTCAAGTGCTCCTTGAATCTTTGAGACTGGAGTTCATATTCTTCAAAATATTCCCTTATAGAACCCTCCTTATCTCCTTCAGTTAAAAATTAAGGCATGGTGGAGTGTTTTGATGTAGTTGAATGTCCCATGCCATTTGCAGTGCTAGTGCTTGCCTTATGGCAAAACCCTAAAGAGTCCTCTTCATGCCTCATCTCCCTGAGATCCCTTGCAATGTTCTGCAGGGTTTGAAGTACGAGCCTTGAGATGTATTCCTTCTCCATGCTAAATATAAATATCCCCCCACAATCTGAGCCAAGAGCAGAGCTCTGATACCACTGTAATATTCATTTTCAGGAATTTCAGCAATATCTCCAATGAGGACATTGTATAAGGAAAATAGTGCAAAAATAACGCACTCCAGGGCTTGGATCCTCTAAAATATGTTGTATGTAGCTTAAATATAGAACGGTATCATAAAAAAATAATTTTAGCTATATTAAACAGATCTCCCCAACTCAACTATGCTAAAAAGCATCACAACCCCAATACATCATAAAACAGAAATGCCGGAGGCAGCAAAATCGTTATTTTTATTGTGAAAAATATAGCAATGGATGGAATAACATATATCTGGAGCTTTTATTCATTATATAATTAGAAATGATAGGATTGACCTCTTTTACAAACACATTAGGACTCCCCGGCAAGGGTTTTCGGAAAAATAGCAACACAAGATACAACACTGCAGAAATAACGCATTCATTGGAAGTGACTGTGATATCAAGGTTAGAGGGTGGCTCTCCTCAATATAGATGATGAGAATTGAACTCAAGACCTCCTCCTTAGTTCCCCCAATCAGCTATATCAATGATAAAGATAGAATTCCCGCATGAGAACTCTTGCACTAGACAGTGCTGCAACTCTGGCTAAACAACTGAAGCTTGCAATCAGTCATAAGACTGAAACAAGAAGTATGATTGAATGAATCCTTTGCTTCTATCCCTTATTTTTATCCTAGGTGAGCCTCTCCATCTCGAGCCCCACTCATTGGTGATGTAGCTTCCTTGAGAAGTTTCCTCCTTCAAAACTGCACTACCCTAGTAGCTTTCCCTCCCTTGTGACAACGTTGCTGACTTGGTCAAATACATCTAGCTCCTTGCTTTTGCTCCTCTTCACACTAAAGAGGCTTTATTTTATTCTCCTACCTCAATCCCTTTTCACGTTGGGATATATTTTATTGTGTCTACTACTTATTTCAAAAATGGAGCAATTATAATGTTCCAAGTAGTAGTGGCTAATTGGGAACATTACAGGGTGGGCACTGGAACCAGGGCTCTGCACCCTAAGAAAGGATAATTAAGGCAAGTAGAGTTGTGCTAGACCCTGTGATTCCCAAATTACCTTGTTTTGCGTAGGGTCAATTAGGTCTCTATTTGCATCCACGTGCGCTAGATCTATAATTATATTCTTTTATGACAGTAGCACAGTATTGCATAAATAGAACAGAACAGATCCAGATACAGAAAAAAAATAACACAAATCTTCGCAGCTTAAATACAGAAAATGCACAATGTAGTAATTACCAACGATTCACACAAAGAGTACTCACAGATTTAGTTCTATATCAACCTTTCTCATTCATTCATTCATCAATTCTTCCTTACAATTCCCTTCCCAGCCTGCGCACACAGTAGTAGGGTCTGCACATAGCTGGACTTGGATCTCCACACACAGCCAGCAGGAGTCCTTTCCCTAAAACCCAAACAGATAGCTTAAAGCACAATTCGCATCAATAGCTCTTCATTCTACTACCTTACAATAAAAAATGTTCCTCTATTTATAATAATCTAGCGTAGACTTACCTATGGTCTGCAAAACCATGGTTTTCGGACCCCTGGTTTACCCTTTTACCCATTACAATGCTTTCAGGGCTTTGACCCACCCCAAATGGAATAGATGGGTGCCCACGAATATCCAATTGGATTATTAGGGCCTCAAAATGGCTCTGGAAGTTCATGACCTGAAAAACTGCTAAAAATAGTAAGTTGTGTTGAAACTGAAAAATTAAAAGAATTAATGGTGCGGGTCCAAATGGAATAGGTGGGTCGACACCAATATCCATCTGGATCATTCCTCCCTCCTTAGAAATAAATGGTCCCCATTGCATTAAGTTCCTCCATGAAAGGAAAATTCTGCTAAACTTGGTGTTGGATTTGTCCAGGATGTCGTGGACCTACTCGCGGACGTGTTGGAGCCATTCAATAAGTTTGGTTACCTCACATAGTACATGTGTGGATTCTTTCTATGTTTTCATGAGGTATAGAAACAACATGTGGTGGTGCACCGGGGGTAAGATCAATGGAGTGCTTGTCCTGAAAGTGTAGAGGAACCTCTGTGGGTGAGGCAAAAATGTCCTCGTACTCGTCCATGACTTTGTCCATATATTTTAGCCGTGCAGGGGAGCCTTGTTTCAAGGATGTGGCCACAATATTCTTCTTTCCCTATGAATGAGTTGTAAGGAAAATAAATTTCCTGGTTTGGGAAACAATCTTACTACGTTTTTTTGCAATAGTCAAGGAGATGGCAGGAGGTGGTACTACCTCCGGTATCTTGTACAATTTATTTCCCAAAGTAATAAAAATAGAAAGAGGCCTAGAATCATACACAATATGTCACGTCCACAAGTATGGTTGGCCCAATAATACATCAAGAGGAGCTACATCACACAATACCTCATTCGTGAATGGCTTGATGTTGTATGGAAGACGACACTACTAGCGGACATGAAGATCTCTCCCTTGGTGAAGCCACCCGATGGTATATGAATGTAGGTTTGATATGGTCAGTAGGCCAAGCCACTTCACGACCGCTACTGAAATGAGGTTCTTTTGGCTTCCACTATTGCAAGAAATTGGAGTGGAGAACCCTTCACCCACATCTGTGAATGGAAGAGGTGCTCCCCCTCCTCTGGATCCTCGCAATCCTCCCCCTAGATCATGATGGTGGAAAAAATGGCACTGGGATCCACATCAATAATATTCTTCCCTTTGTCATTTCTCTTCTCTGGTTCTGACTGAGGATTAGAACATGCATCTAATTCGGGTGCCTTTAGTTCAACCACCAACGAATGTTTGGCCCGACACTCGTTTTTTCTTTGACTGGGGCTGTTATGAAATTCACACCACTTCCCCTGTCCTTTTTTGGATTGGTGGTGTTGTTCTAAGTTGCCCCACTTTGGCCTTTCCCCTTGTTCTGTGGTTTAGGGGTGCCTTTCCTTGGCTTCGAATTTTCGAATCCAAAGTGTTTCTTTTTCTGCTTAAATTTATGCTCGATCTTAGCGTCATAGCGATATGTCATGCCAAGCGAGGTAATGTAGAGGAACTCCATTTCCTCCTGAATGTGTCTATGCAGACAGCTATGGTACTTAAGAACCAAATGTCTCTCTGAATCTTTAATACCCAAATTTGTACACAGGGTATGGAACAAATGTGTTAGTTTGTGCACATCTTGATTGCTTTGTTGCTGCAACATGGTCCATTGGATGTACTTGTCCTCATAGCTCCCCACGAGGTAATATTATTCCTTGATGCCATCTTGAAATTAATTCCAAGTGGGTGCAACCAAGAATAGAGAGGGTTCCCCCTCATCCTTTTTCTCACTGTAGGTTTCCCACCAGTATTTGACATGGGAGGCAGCTTTGAGGAGTGCAAAAATAATCTTCTCTCAGTCGGAGAAATCATGGATGGAGAAATACCCTTGTAGAAAATTCAACCATCTACCTACGGTGTCTGAATTTATCTGGCCTTCAAATACAGGAATGCCAAAGTTTACTTGTACCTTGAAGGGAGTGACACCTCTAGAGTGGTTGGTGGATACAAATTTGCCGTAGGTGGGCAGCCGTTGAAGGATCTGAGCAAAGTTATCCATCATTGTGTTCCTTTGTTTCTCGAGGGTCTCCTCGAGAAATATTTTGATAGGATCTCCTGCTCTCTCGTCTTTATTTTCTTCTGCCATTGGAGTTCATCGGGGTTTGTGAGGCTGATCTTTCAGGGGTTAAACCAGATCGATCCCTAATTCCTTATACCCTGACCTCATTGAGGACATGCAAAGAAAAATAGAGAAAGAGAAGACCGCTCTGATACCAATGATCTGGATTTATGCAGGAACACAATAAAATACAAAAATAGACATAAAAATAGAGATGTAGTGTAACTAATATTTCATTTCGTTAATATCAAATAACATAAATATGCTTACAAACATAATGGAAATAAACTAGCTAGGGCGCTGGTAGCTTATCTATAAGAAGAGATGTGGTGGATACAAGCCTCTAAAATATGTTACAATGAGGCTTAAAGCCCTATTTATATTTGAGAAATAATGGAAAACCCTAAATATCCAAAAACCTAACCCTAGGAGATGAAGCGCCAAAACTATGGGCCCCGTTTGGGTAAATTGGTACATCAATCGTCTTGAGGATGTAACTTTGGAATACGATCTCTGTTTCACATGCTCAATACCTCGTTAGAAATATCTTTCCAAGGACTATAAATTTTGAGTGAACAACATCAATCCATGGATCCACGTTTCTCCTGGTTTTCGCAAAAAAACATCGTTTAGGGCCTCAAAACGGCTCTAGAAGTTCAGGACCTGAAAAACTGCTAAAAATAGTAAGTTGTTATGAAACTAAAAAACTGAAAGAACTGATGGTGGGGGCTCAATGGAATAGGTGGGTGGCCACCAATATCCAACTAGATCATTAGGGCCTCAAAATGACTTCAGAATTTCATGACTTGAAAAACAACTAAAAATAGTAAGTTGTATTGAAACTGAAAAAATGAAAGAATTATTGGTGTGGGTCCAAATGGAAGAGGTGGGTGGCCACCAATATCCATATCCTACCTTTGATAATATTATTCCTGTAGATTCTTTTATATGAGATACCGAGCTCATTGTTGCAGAGGAAAATGTAGGTTTTAACCCTGAACAAAAATTATCTACACACGAATCTTATAATAGAAAATAAACAATAGCGAGAGCATAAAACATAAAACAGATAAACACAAATATTTTCCCCTGGATCCCAAATTGGGACTACCAGCTTGATTTTTCATTATATTCATTTTAGTGTTACAACACATATATATACATGCCGAAGCATACATAAACCCCAATCCATTAACCTTGGATTAGAACATAACCGTAGTTCCCTTGACCGGATCTACAAAATACCAGGGGTCGAAAACCATCGTACCCCAAAACCATGTGCAAACTCATGCACAAAACATGGGTGGGTCCGCATACCAAAAAAAATTTCGCTGGGGCGCTGCGCCCAGCACAACGTACAATGCATGGGGCTAGTCGTGGAAAGAATATAACACATACCCAACAAAAAAAAAAATTCCTCTAATGGATGTTTCTTTCCAAGATACTCATGCTTAGTGGTAGGCTACTTACTGCAACAATTTTCCATCTTCAGATATGGCCAAGCATGCTCTTTTATGTAGATCCATTGATACATAAAAGGGAGTGTATATTGTTTCTTGTATTAGCCTTCACCCTAGTCCTAAAAATAATGTTTACACTTAAATAAAAAAGGACATTGGTAAGGGTCAAAAGATTTCACATAAGCTCATTGATGACGGTCAAAAAATCTCACCATAAGCTCATCAGTGACGGTCAAAAGAGCCTTCTCCACCAAAAAATGAACGTCACCAAAAGTATAGGTGTTGTGGTGAAATTCAAGGTCCATCACTAATAATGGTTTATAATGATGGATAATGACCGTCACCATTTCATATAATAAATGGTGATGGAACTTAACCTCCGTAAAAAAAAAAATGAATGTTGCCAAAAGTATATGTGTTGTGGTGACATTCAAGGTCCTTCACGAATCATGATTTGATCCAGATTTATGCAGGAATGTAATAAAATACAGAAATAGACATAAACATAGAGATGCAGTGGAAATAATTCTTCATTTCATTAATATCAAATGACAGAAATATGCTTACAGACATAATGGAAATAAACTAGCTAGGGCGATGGTAGCTTATCTCTAAGAAGAGATGTAGTGGCTAGAGGCCTTTAAAATATGATACAATGAGGCTTGAAGTCCTATTTATTGTTGAGAAACAATGGAAAACCCCTAAACATCCAAAAACCTAACCCTAGGAGATGAAATGCCAAAACTATGGGCCTCGTTTGTGTATTTTGGTACATCAATCATCCCGGGGACGTAACTTTGGCATACGATCTCTGTTTCACGTGCTCAATACCTATTTAGAAATATATATCCAAGGACTATAACTTTTGAGTGAGAAACATCGGTCGATGGACCCATGTTCCTCCTAGTTTTCCCAAAAAACATCGTTTAGGGCCTCAAAACGACTCTAGAAGTTCATGACCCAAAAAACTGCTAAAAATAGTAAGTGTTCTGAAACTGAAAAATTGAAAGAACCGATGGTGGGGGTTCAAATGGAATAGGTGGTTGGCCACCAATATTCAACTGGTTCATCAAGGCCTCAAAACGGCTTCGGAAGTTCATGACCTGAAAAACTAAAATAATTGATGGTGCGGGTCCAAATGAAATAGGTGGGTGGCCACCAATATCCACATGGATCATTCCTCCCTCCTTAGGAAGAAATGGTTCCCATTACGTTAAGTTCCTCCATGAGAGGCAAATTCTGCTGAACTTGGTGTTAGATTTTTCCATGATTTCGTGGACCTGTTGGCAGACATGCTGGAGGTGTTCAATAAATTTGGTTTCCTTGGACAATGCATGTGTGGATTATTTCTATGTAGTTGCATTGGAGACATCATGCAGCGGTGTGCCTGGCTTAGATCAATGGATTGCTTGTCCTAAAAGTATAGAGGAACCTCTATGGGTGAGGAGAAAATGTCCTCGTATTCCTCCATGACTTTGTCCATATGTTGCAGCCGTGTAGGGGAGCTCTATTTCGAGGATGTGGCCACAATATTCTTCTTTCCCTATGACCAAGTTGTAAGGAAAATAAATTTCCTGTTTTGGGAAATGATCTTACTGCATTGTTTTACAATAGTCAAGGAGATGGAAAGAAGCGGTACTACCTCTGATATCCTATACAATTTATTTCCCTAAGTAATAACAACAGAACGAGGCCTAAAATCATACACATTATTTCTCCTCCACAAGTATGGTTGGCCCAATAATACATTAGCTACATCAAGAGGAGCATCATCACACAATACCTCATCCATGAATTGCTTGATGTTGTACAGAAGGCGACATTGCTGGCAGACGCGTGGATCTCACCTTGGGTGAAGCCACCAGATGGTATAGGGATGCAGGTGGGCTATGGTCGATAGGCTGAGTTGCTTCATGACCTCTGTTTAAATGAGGTTCTTTTGGCTTCCGCTATCAATAAGAAATTTCAACAGAGAACCCTTCACTCGCATATGTGAATGGAAGAGGTGCTCCCCCTCCTCTGGATCCTTGAGATCCCCCCCTTAGATCTTGATGTGTATACAATGGCACTGGGATCTGCATCAATGATCTTCTTCCCTTTTTCATTTCCCTTCTCTGGTTCTAACACACGATAAGAACACACATCTAATTTGGGTGCCTTTAGTTCAGCCACCAATGATTGTTCGGCCCGACACTCGTTTGTGCTATGAGTGGGGCTGTTATGAAATTCACACCACTTCCTTGTGTCCATATTTGGATTTGTGGTGTTGTTTTGAGTTGCCCTGCTTTGGCCTTTCCCATTGTTCTATGGTTTTGGGGCACTTTTCCCTCGCTTCAGATTTTCGGATCCAAAGTCTCGGTTTTTCTGCTTAAATTTCTGCTCGATCTTGGTGGCATAGCGATATGTCGTGCCAAGCGAGGTAATGTCGAGGAACTCCATTTCTACCTTAATTTGTTTGTGCAGACAACTATGGTACTTGAGAACCAAATGTCTCTCTGAATATTTAATACCCAAATTTTTTTGTAGGGTATGGAACAAATTCATCATTTCATGCACATCTTGATCACTTTCCTGCCATAGTGTGGTCCACTGGATGTACTTTATTCAAAGCTCCCCACGGGGTAATATTGTTCCTTGATGCCATCTCAGAACGAATTCCAAGTGGGTGCGGTTGAGAACAGAGAGGGTTCCCTCTCGTCCTTTTTCTCATAGTAGGTTTCCCACCAGTATTTGACATGGCAGGCGGCTTGGAGGTGTGCAAAAATAATCCTTTCTCAGTCGGAGAAATCATGGACTGAGAAATACCCTTCTAGAAAATTCAACCATCTATCTTCAGTTTCTGCATCTATCTGGCCTTCAAATATAGGAATGTCAAATTTTACCTGTACCTTGAAGGGATTGGTGCCTCCAGAGTGTTTGTTGGATGCAGATGCACCATAGGTGGGCAACTGTTGAACGATCTGAGAAAATTTATCCATCATCTCATTCCTTTGTTTCTCGAGGGCCTCCTTGAGCAATGTTTTGATATAATCTCCTTCTCCCTCGTCTTTCTTTTCTTTTGCCATGGGAGGTCATCAAGGTTTGTGAGGTTGATCTTGCAGGGGTTCAACTAGATCGAGCCCTAACTCCTTATACCCTGACCTTATTGGGAATATGCAAAGAAAAGAAGAGAAGGAGTAGAACACTATGATACCACTGATCTAGATTTATGCAGGAACACAATAAAATATAGAAATAGACATAAACACAGAGATGCAACAAAAATAATACTCCATTTCATTAATATCAAATAACATAAATATGCTTACAGACATAATGGAAATAAAATATCTAGGGCACTGGTAGCTTATCTTTGAGAAGTGATGTGGCTACTACAGGCCTCTAAACTGTGTTATAATGAAGCTCGAAGGCCTATTATTGTTGATAAACAACATAAAATGATAAACATCCAAAAACCTAACCCTAGGAGATGAAGCGCCAAAACTATGGGCCCCGTTTGGGTAAATTGGTACATCAATCATCCTGGGATGTAACTTTGGCATACGATCTCCGTTTCACTTGCTCAATACCTCACTAGAAAAATATATCTGAGGAATATAAATTTTGAGTGAGCAACATCGGTCTATGGACCCATGTTGCTCCCGTTTTTCCCAAAAAACATCGTTTAGGTCCTCAAAACAGCTCTAGAAGTTCAGGACCCGAAAAATTGCTAAAAATATTAAGTTGTGCTGAAACTGAAAAACTGAAAGAACCGATGGTGGGGGTTCAAATGGAATAGGTGGGTGGCCACCCATATACAACTGGATCATTAGGGCCTAAAATGGCTCTGGAAGTTGATGACTCGAAAAACTGCTAAAAATAGTAAGCTATGCTAAAACTGAAAAACTAAAAGAATTGATGGTGGGGGTCCAAATGGAATAGGTGGGTGGCCACCAATATGTTGTCAATATGATTCTTATTGTTGCATATGTGTCCTTGATGAAAAATATCTTGCAAATAATGAAGTACATGTCTTCTGGAGAAGCATAGTAGTTTGCAGAAGGTCTAACATAAGAAATGTGTAAAGTCCAGCAGAAGATGGTTATTATTCATAATTAAAGATTATATATGCAGGTTAGTACATGCCATGTCGTGTATACATGCAGTCAAGAACGATCCAAGTCACGTATTCCTTTTTTCACTTTAAAATTATAATACCAAGGGGCTTTACTATGGTTTTAGCCCACAATATTGAGCACGATGTCGTCTATTGGATTATGTCCAAGAATACCATCAGCACTTGTGTGGTTTTGGCTCATGGTATTGATAAGAGATAATCCTATATAAGGGGAATAATATCATAGTGAAAGGTGAGTGCATGATTAAGGGTTTGAACTGAATACTTCCCTATGAAGTATATCTCCATGTAATGGGTTTTGTTTATTTGTAGATATGAAAGTATGATACACCCATGGATATAATGATGGATCATGATATATAGACCTGAAATGAATATACACTTGCATGATCTATTGATAAGATGTTTGGATCTATGACCTGGCGCATGTTTTCTGAAGAGAAGTGAAGAAATTTGGATAATTCTATAGATTTGAAACCTTCTGCAGAATTAATATTTCTAGATCTATACACTGGTTCGTCACGGTGAAAATGTTTATACACACGGGTTTCTTTCAGATAAAACACGTATTTAATTCGAGTTTTCTGAAGCTTTATGGAAGGTTATCTATATACTTCTATTATATTTCTGATGTATTTCAATGAAGTCTTCAAGTAGATCTGGGTTGTTTGAATATTGTATGTGTTGCTAAGTTAAATATGTACAAATATGATTAAATATGATTAATGATGCTGAATAAATAAGGGTTCTACAAATTTGAAAATATATATGACTGAAGGCCTCCTATCTATTTCTAAGACTGATCAAATACTAGAAGTTCAGTATTCACAGATCTATACACAGGTTGGTTTGTAGGAAAGCACATATACACGCAGGTTTAGTGAAGTGAAGTAGCCTATGCATTTAAGATAATTAATGATCAGGGTTGAAATTGATTCTGCATGTTTATTAAATCTGGGTCTAATACTGTGTTCTGGTTATAGTGATCTCACTGTTCTATTTGAAGCTTGGGTTAAGTCTATTGGTGTTTATATTTATGTTGAGTTGTGTTGAAGTTGTTGGATCCAGTGTGAAAATTTATGAAACATGGTCTACAGTGGGAATGACGGTTCAAGCCTTCAGTGTGGAAGTAGAAGCTTCCTGCTAGTAGAATTTGGTGTTATGATCAGGGATTTGTAGCTCCCTTCCAGTAGAAGTTGGTAAACGAGATCTGGGGGTTGGAGCTCCCTTCCAGTAGTAGTTAGAGAATGAGAGAAGGTCGCAACCTTCAACAGGTAGATGCCTGCGTACTGATATGAGTTTGCATCAATACAACATTGTAAAGTAGTTTTCTATATAATAAATATTGAAGACAGAGACAACAACAATGGTGGTTTTCTCCTGAATTGGTTTTCAACCTTAAATCTTGTTGTTCATATGTGATGCTTTTGTGTGATGATTTATTATGTTATTTACTGCACTAAGTTACTACTTAACTATCTGATGCATAATTGATGGTCTGGGTTAAATATTGCCTCTAAATTTTTATCTAAGCACAAATGATATATGTGTATATGCTAGTTTTAGTTTGGAAATCCATGTACATACGCTAGTTGGGCTAATCAAAGTAGTGTATAGAAATCAGTAAAGAGAAAAGAAAAATATTGTGATTATTGAAAATACTGATTCACCCTCCCTCTCAATATGTTTCCTAACAATTCGTATCAGAGAAGGTCATTTTGAAGCATTTTAATGGCTAGAAGGAAGATAATATAAGATAAGAAATCAATATGGGACAACATCTATCAGACCCCCACTCTTCAACGGAAAAAATTTAATCTTCTGGAAGACAAGGAAAATATCCTATCTTCAGTCTCTTGGAGAATATGTATGGGCTATAGTTGAAGGCGGGTATCAATATCCAACCTCAGTTCCAACAAATCCAACAGCAAGAAAGAACTATGAAACCAATGCAAAGGCTTTCAATGCATTATTGGGGAGTCTGACTGAATCAGAATTTGTCAAAGTTATGTAGTTGAATACAACAAAATAAATATGGGACAAAATCATTCTGAGCTATGAAGGTTATTCCAAGGTAAAAAGTGCTAAACTCCAAACTCCTAGAATTCAATATGAAACACTCAGAATGCATAATGATGAAACCATTGCTAATTTCTTTTTACGTCTAGATGAGATCGTAAATCATATGAGAAATCTGGGTGAAACTATAACTGACACCACTCTTGTAGAAAAAGTTTTAAGATCTCTAACTCCTAAATTCGAGTCAAAAGTGTCTGTTATTGAAGAGAAACAAGATCTACAAACTCTTACTATTTTTCAACTTCATGGGATTCCGACTATGTGTGAAATGAGGAAAGGAGGTCCATCTGAAGTCAAAGAAGTTGTTTTTAGAGTTGTTGCAAAAGGCAAGGAAATGAAAGAACAAGAAGGATTAGGGTATGTTTCAAAAGAAGATGAGATAAATTTTGTAAAGAAACTACAAAATGGAATTGGAAGGTTTAGAGGTAAGCTTCCTTTCAAATGTTTTTCTTGTGGAAGAGTTTGTCATTACACTTCTAAATGTCCCCATAAAGATAAATATGAAAAGGGAAAGGAATTGGCAAAAGGAAATAAGAAGCAGTTTATCAATAGAAAAAGTTATTATACTCATGAAGATAGTGATGGCCTATCAAATAGTGAAGAAGGAGAATCTGATCAAGATATTAGACTACTCATGGATTTTGAAAAGGACACTAGTAAGACTGAAGATACATTTATGGATTCTTTAGAAGAAAACTGTTTTCTTGAAGAAATAAATCAACTAAAAATATGTTTGGAAGAAAACAAAATAGCCATAGATACTCTAAAGAATCAACTTATATAAAATGAGAAGCACAATGAGAAATTAGAATGTGAAATAGTAAGTCTGAGAAAGGAAATTGAGGAAGTAAAAACCTTAAATCTTACATTTGCTAAAGAATCTAAAACCTTAGATGAAATTATCAAGGTTCAACGCTCTCCTCTTTTAAAGACAGATCTTGGATATATCGGATAATATTTTCAGTATTCAACGCCAAACTATCTGTCTGTAGCTAAAGCTAGCCAACAAAATTTCGTCACTCAGAAAAAGAACAAAGAGAATACCTAGTTAAAGCATGACCACTTCAATTCAAGGATGAACAATAGCAGAAGTATCAATCAGAAGGTAAACATCAATAGAAGGTTCCATGATTGCATAAAATTCTTCTTTAGTGGACAATGTTTCTCATGTCATAATTTTTGTCATAAATCTTCTCAATGTGTTGCATACAAAACCATCATGACCAGAGAAGCCAGAAAGCAAAGAAATGATACTGGAATAAGAAATATTTCTTATAACAATTTTTCTCCTCTTCAAGACGAAATTGAATGTACTTACTACAATAACTTTGGTCATGAAGAATCTAAATGCAGGAGCAAACTTCAGCCAAAAGAATATATTCCCACAAACCCCAAGTTATGGACAAAGAAGGACTTGCAAGTTGAAAGTTGTGGCATAGCTCTATTTGCAAAAGGAGAATAAAATCAATGGTACATTGATAGCAGATGCTCAAAACACATTACAGGTGATAAAAATAAACTCCTTTCATACAATGCATTAGAGAAGGAAAAGAATGTTACTTTTGGAAATGACTCTCCTACTATCATTAAGGGTAAGGGTTCTATTTTTCTAAAAGAAAAGGTGAAAGCTAAAAATTTTATGTATGTATATGGATTAAAGCATAACTTGTTGAGTGTGAGTCAAATGTGTGATCAAGGAAATGAAGGTGTTTTCAGTTCAAAAGAATGTGTAGTTCGTGAACTTGACACATGAAAAACTATAATAAAAGGAACTATAACACCAAGAAATCTGTATATATTGAAAGGTGGCAGAGAGAAATGTTATTTAGGTAAATCTATAGAATTCTAGTTATGGCATAGAAGATTGGGACATTTGAGCTTCTCTCAAATAATCAAATCTAGTAGACCCAAATCTATTTGTGATCTACCCAACATCACTTTTCCTGAAAGTACCATACGAAAATCATGCCAATTTGGTAAGAAAACTAGGGTTCAATTCAATTCCAAAGAAGGATCAACAAGTAAGCCTCTTGAACGTATACACATTGATCTATGTGGTATTGTAAGTAAAAATTCACCTTGTGGAGAAAAATATTATATTCTATTTACTGATGACTTCTCTAGAATGTGTTGGATCGGTTTACTGAAGCATAAATATGAAGCATTTCAAAAATTTAAGATCTTAAAAGATTTGTTTGAAAATTAATTAGATCTAAAAATCAAATGTCTTATATCTAATCGAGGAGGAGAGTACATATCATATGAATTATTTGATTTTTGTGAACATTATGGAATTAAAAGAAAGTTCTCTATAGCTAGAAGTACTCCACAACAAGATGGCATGGTAGAAAGAATGAATAAAATTGTTTAGCAGATGGCTCGTACTATGCTTGATGAATATGGAACTCCCAATACCTCTTGGGGAGAAGCAACGCATACTGCTGTAAATATTCACAACAAGGCTCATGTTTGTGTGAACAGTGATAAAAATCCTTATGAGCTCTAGTATGGTAATCTTCCCATTGTGAAGAATTTTAGAGTTTTTGGAAGAAAATGTTTTATCAAGTAAAATTATGAAAAAATTGGTAAGTTTGAGCCCATAGCAGATGAAGGAATATTTCTTAGTTACTCTTCTAGAAGTAAAGCATACAAATGTTACAATAAAAGACTTCAAAATATTGTTGAATGTATTGATGTTGTAATTGATGAGTTTCTCATAGCTCCTAAAAGGGAAATAACAACAACAAATGAAGATGATGATGATGTATATTTTCCCTCACCAAATAACAACAATGTAGAAGGAGAACCCAATGATGCACCATAAGAAGATATATCATAAAAGGATCCATCTAGGTATGTTCAAATGAATCATCCTGAATCTCAAATATTTGGAGAAAAGGGATCAGGTGTCCAAACAAGAAGAAATCTTGTAGGAACCCTTGGCCATCTAACATTCTTATCCACTATCGAACCACAAAATGTAAATCAAGCTAGTAAAGATGAATGTTGGATTCAAGCCATGAATGAAGAACTTGATCAGATTGAAAATAATCATACTTGGGAATTGGTTCCAAGACCTCATGATAAAAAATTTATTGGAACAAAATCTATATTCAGAAACAAGTTAAATGAAAATGGAGATGTTATTAGAAACAAAGCTATACTTGTTTGTAAAGGGTATGCTCAATAAGAAGGTATAGACTTTGAAGAAACATTTGCACATGTAGCCAAACTTGAAGCCATAAGAATGTTTCTTTCTTTTTCAAGTTTTCTACAATTCAAAGTTTAACAAATGGATGTAAAACCTGATTTCCTCAATGGTGATCTAGAAGAAGAAGTTTATATATAAAAACCAGAAGGATTCATTCTGGGAAATGATGAAAAACTTGTTTGCAAAATTAAAAATCCTCTATATGTTCTCAAACAGGCTCCTCGGGCATGGTACTATCGTCTTGAGAAATATCTTAGAAAATAAAGTTTCTCAAAAGGATATGCTAACAGTAACTTATACACAAAAATTGAGACTGATAAATTGCTAATTATTGTTGTGTATGTTGATGACATCATTTTTGGGATTAATGAAGAGTCCATGAGTCAAAAAAATTCTTCTGTTATGCAGCAAGAATTTGAAATTTCATTACTTGGGGAACTAACATATGTTCTTGGCTTACAAGTGCAACAAGCAACAGATGGAATATTCCTATCACAAGAAAAATATCTCAAGAAAATCCTAAAGAAGTATGGGATGGAAGACTACAAACCTGTAAGTACTCCAATGGTAACTGGATGTAACCTCAGTTCTCATGATGATTCTCCCATGGTGAATCAACCATAGTATAGATCTATGATTGGAAGTATGCTTTATCTAACTGGGAAAAGACCAGACATTATGCATGCAGTTGGGATTATTGGATGATTCCAAGCTAATCCAAAAGAGTCACACCTTCAGGTTGTAAAAATAATATTAAAATATATGCAAGGGACTCAAGACTTTGGTTTATGGTATCCAAAGAATGTTGATCTCACTCTTCATGCTTACATATATGTGGACTGGGCTGGAATGTTGGTGATCGAAAAAGCACTAGTGGTGGGGAATTATTTATGGGGCCCTGATTAGTATATTGGTTTGACAAGAAACAAAGTTCTATTGCCTTATCTAAATCAGAAGAAAAATATGTGGTTGCCACATAATTTTTCACACAACTTCTTTGGATGATGCATACATTACAAGATATTCAAATCAAATTTTCAACTCCCATCTCCATCCAATGTGATAATACAAGTGCCATTAGCATCTCGAAAAATTCTATTATGCATTCCAAGACCAAAAAAATTCCTATCAAGTATCACTTCTTACGTGAACAAGTGCTTGAACAAAAGGTAAAATTGGAGTATGTTCCTTCCAAAGAACAAGTTGCTGATATATTTACTAAACCTCTTCCTAGGGAAACATTCAAAAATCGCAGACATATGTTGGGAGTTGTCTCTACCTCACAAATCAAATCTTATTAAATTTAGAAGATTAAATTTGGTACATTAGTTGCATGAAGGCGAATCATGTATATATGTGATTTTTGTGCATAAAAACATGTATGGCTTTTGCTGAAAAAAATATAAGGGTCGGTCTATGGTGTTGATGGGTAAACTCTGTTATTTCAGTATTCACCTTACAATACCTTTCTTTGATATTCCTAATGAAGATGCCTTTGATGAATTGGTTGTTGAAAGTGTTTAGGATGCACAGGTTTAGGGGGAGCATTTGCCTTGCTGAAAATATTGCATTTTTGACACTATGTTGGTTGCTGTTATGATCTCCTGTTTGAGATTATTAGGTATTGGTTATAAAATCCATTGTAATATAAAGGTCATGTTGAGACCTCTGATGTAAATATTGTCATGATCAAAATTGTAAACCCACTTGGTTAGGTATTTGAGTCATATGTAAATCCACTTGGTTGGATCCTTGATGTAGTTTTGATGTCCTTGGTGATAGGAATAGTCATACTTTGTTGAGTTAAAGAGTCATGTATTTAATTGAAATTCTATCTACATGCGCTCATGGGGAGAAATTGTCCTCCCTTTTCTCTTGATGTCAAAGGGGGATAGTATTTTTCTTATGTATCTACAGGCTATGGTGATCAAAATCCATCATGGTTTCCATAAATTCCAAAGGAGGATATTGTTGGAAATATGATTCTTATGATTGCATATGTTGTCCTTGATGGAAACTCTCTTGCAAATAATTAAGTACATGTCTTCTCGAGAAGCACAATAGTTTGCAGGAGGTCTAATAGAAGAAATGTGTAAAGTCTAGTAGAAGATGGTTATTATTCATAATTAAATATTCTATACGTAGGTTAGTACAGGCCAAGTCACGTATACACGTGGTCAAGAACGATCCAAGTCACGTACGCCTTTTTGCGCTCTAAAATTATAATACCAAGGGGCTTTACCATGATTTTAGCCCACAATATTGAGCGTGGTGTCTTCTATTTGATTTCATCCAAGAATACCATCGGCACTTATGTGTTTTGGCTCATTGCATTGATAAGAGCTAGTCCTATATAAGGGGAAGAAGATCACAGTGCAAGGTGAGTGCATGAGTAAGGGTTTGAACTAAATACTTCTATCTGAAGTATATCTGCATGAAATGGGTTTTGTTTGTTTGTAGATCTGAAATTATGATACACCCATGGATACAATGATGGATCAGAATCTCTAGACCTGAAAAGACTATGTACTTGCATGATCTATTGATGATATGTTTGGATCTGTGACCTGACACATGTTTTCTGAAGAGAAGTGAAGAAAATTGGGTAATTCTATAGATTTGAAAACTTCTGCAGAATTAATATTTCTAGATCTATAAGCAGGTTTGTCATGGTGAAATCTCGTATACACGTGGGTTTGTTCAAGATAAAGCGCGTATTGAAGTTAGGATTTTATGTAGCTTGATGGATAGGTTATATATCTACTGTTGTTATATTTCTGTTGTCTGTCAATGAAGTCTGCATGTAGATATGGGTTGTTTGAATATTTTATGTGCTGCTAAGTTGAATATGTATAAATCAGATTAAATATGACTAATGATGGTGACTGAATAAGGGCTGCAAATTTGAAAATATATATGACCGAAAGCCTTAGATCTGTTTCTGAGACTAATCAAATTCTTGAAATTCTGTGTTCACGGATCTATACGCAGGTTGGTGTGCAGTAAAGTGTGTATACACGCAGGTTCAGTGATGTGAAGTAGCATATGCATTTAAGATAATGAATGATTAGGGTTCAAATTGAATTTGCATGTTTTTGAAATCTAGTTTTATTACTTTATTCTGGTTATAGTGATCTCACTATTCTATTTGAAGCTTGGGTTAAGTCTATTGGTGTTGATATTTATGTTGAGTTGTGTTGAAGCTTTTGGATCCAGTGTGAAAATTTATGAAACATGGTCTATAGTGGGACTGAGGGTTGAAGCCTTCAGTGTGGAAGTAGAAGCTTCTTGTCAATATAAGCTAGTGTTCTGATCAAGGGGTTTTAGCTCCCTTCCAGTAGAAACTGGTAAAGGAGATCAAGGGGTTGGAGCTCCCTTCTAGTAGCAGTTGGAGAATGAGAGAATATTGCAGCCTTCAGTAGGTAGATGCATGTGTACCGATATGAGATTTCATCAGTACAACGTTGTAAATAAGTTTTCTATATAATAAATTTTGAAGACAGAGACGACAACAGCGATGGTTTTCTCCTGAATTGGGTTTCCACCTTAAATCTTGGTGTTCATGTGTGATGCATTTGTGTGATGATTTATTATGTTATTTACTACACTAAGTTACTAATTAAATATCTGATGCATAATTGATGGTCTAGGTTAAATATTACTTCTAAATTTTTATCTAAACATAAATGATATCTGTGTATGCACTAGTTTCTGTTTGGAAATCTGCATACATACGCTAGTTGGGCTAATCAAAGTAGCGTAAAGAAATGAGTAAAGAGAAAAGAAAAATATTGTGATTATTGAAAATACTGATTCATCCCTGGCCCCCCCCCCCCTCAATATTTTTCCTAACATAATATCCATATCCTATATTTGATAATATTGTTCCTGTAGATGTTTTTATATGAGATACTAAGCTTATTGATGCAGAGGAAGAAATATTTTCTCTAATGGATGTTTCTTTCCAAGATACTCTTGCTTAGTGGTAGGCTACTTACTGCAACAATTTTCCATCTTGGGAGATGGCCAAGTATGCTCTTTTATGTAGATCCATTGATCCAAAAATGGGAGTGTATACTATTTATTTGTATTAGCCTTCACACTAGTCCTAATAATGATGTTTACACTACAAGAAAAAAGGACATTGGCGAGGGTCAAAAAATCTCACCATAAGCTCATTTCTAACGGTCAAAAGAGCCTTCTTCACTAAAAACTGAACGTTAACAATGGTGGCGTCACCAAAATTATAGGTGTTGTGGTGAAATTCAAGGTCTGTCACAAATAATGGTTTATAATGATGGGTAATGACCGTCACCATTTCATATAATAAATGGTGATGGAACTTAACCACCATCACCAAAAATTTGAACGTCACAAATTGTGGCGTCGCCAAAAGTATATGTGTTGTGGTGACATTCAAGGTCCATCACGAATCATGATTATAATGATGGATAGTTACCGTCACCATTTCATATGAAAAACGTCGATTTATGGTGATGGAGCATTCATGGTCATCACTATTGATGCATAGATATGGTGGCATTCATTGATTGTCACCATTTCATATTTTGGCAAGGGTAAAAAATTGTCACCATCATCTCATTGGTGATGGTCAAAAGAGTCTCTGTCACTAAAAATTGATCGTCACCATTCCATATAAATATTAGGGCACAATGGAATCAAACCACCGACCTCCTACTTGTAAAGAAGGTGCTCTTCCATTGAGCTAGCACCATTTAAAGAATTATACTTTAAAGAAACAGACCTTGAAATTTTATAAAGTGTAAATTCTACAACTTTAAATAAATTATAAAAATTTCTGAAGTCTTGGAAAATATTTTACTAAATAAGAAAAATACCATCAAAGTTTGTAGCTAATGGTTATGGAAGTTATGAAAAGAATCATGTATAAAATACTCAATATGTCCAGTTAAATACTCAATTAGAAGTGAAACTTTGAATACATTGATAGCCTATAAATGACCTATAATTATCAAATCTAAAATCTTTAATGACACCAAAGATTGATTTCTCACCTTGTGAATCATGTAAATATGTTGCGACGAAATAAAAATATGCCTCTAAAATATTGATTTGCATGCCAAAAATCCAAAACCAATGATTATATATGATGGAATTATGAATAATGAAATACATGCTTGAATCCTATTGGTTATGGGGTCTAGAAAGCTAATTGGTAGTGCTTCCCATGATTAATTAATAATATATGTCAAAATACAATAATAAATAACAATGATCCTGAAACATAACCACTAAACAGATGTTGAAAATTGTAAGCACAGAGTTTGACTAATATCTATTACACTATGAAAATATCAAAGGGGCACTCAGACACTTCCAAATACACACCAAGCATGAATATCCAAATATGTAATTGTATGGATACAAGGAAAGCAATCTCTGCATCTCAATGATAAATATGTCCTCCCACAATTATTTTAACTAGCAAAGGGGTGTGAAGACGAAAAACTCAAAGAAAAAAAAAACACATTACAAAAACACACTTCATCCCCCCTCTACATTTATAGAATATATCTAGGGGAATAAAAAAACATCCATGGAGAATAGGATTAGAGTGGGGAAAATAAATATGATAAGAAAAAAATAACCAGCAATGAAATCTACTAATTTGAACATGTTTAAATTACATTAAACAAAGATGGAATCTATAGTACATTAAAGTGAAATTAGTCAAATTTTGGATTGGTAAATTGTCAACTATCCTTAGTTCCACAAATCTAATGAACTATTATAGGAGATGTTCCCATTAATGGAGTAACATGTTTAAATCTCACACTATTTTTTGATAACCATTGTCCTTAACTGATAACCATGCATAGTTCTAGCACATAACTACAAAATGTGGACAAAAAATTGAGCATAAAGTCCAAAATCCAAATCTACCTTAATGGAGAAAAACAAGAAATCAAAACTTACGTACAATGTACCAATCATTTAAATGATAGAAACATGAAAGAAAATATCATGATACTTCTCATCAAGGAAAAAAAAATCATATCACCAACAACGATGAATTTATAAAACTCTATTCAAAAAATGGTGTTAATATAGTAACTATAGTTAGTTGGAAAAAATAAGTCAAGAATACATATGGTTGGTTGGAAAAAAATCATCCTTGAAGAAACCAAGCCTATACTAAAAAAATTAACCATTAGAGAGTACCATTTAGATATTTTTTTTTTCATGTGGTCGGTCACCTGCACTTAATCCAATATTTGAGGAAATAACCAACCAATTGAGGGTATGCAATTGTTTTTTATTTGACTATATTAAATATATCATCAAGTAACTTAAAGAATTTCCTACATACAACCCATGTATCTTTGCCAATAGTTCTTGAACCTCAAAATAATCAAGAAAATAAGCCAATCTAATCAAACAAGATTTTTTTTAAGAGCCTAGCTCATTGGGGGTATAAATGAGAACCCAATGCTCCATAAAAAGACCATTATTCTTGAAGAATCATGTAACCCCCATTGTACTCATTTAAGATACTTTTGAAATTCCAAGTTGAAAATGCCTTTTCATGTATGTTCAAAGATAAATCCTCCCTTGAGAACCTTATTTTGAGGTATATATGCATCTCATCCTTCCATCCCATAAGGCAGAAATGTCACTCCATTGAATTTTCCAATTGATGTTATTGCATGTGTAGATATGCAAATAATATCTCCTCAACTAAGACCTCCAACATGATTAACACACTAAAGTCATATATTTTCCTAGGGAGACTTGATAGCTTATCCAAGTTGATACAAGATTGGTTTAAAGGTGTCATTGGAGAATGAGCTGGATCTTTTATTGGAAACTTTCAAGAAGCAAAGAACTCCTTTAGGGCTTAGGGAATATTGACCTATTTTTTTCAATTAATCCCAATTATTGTTGTCTGTTACATATCTGCACCTTCTAACATTCACCCACCCCTAAAGAGATCTATTAATATGATGATTTCATTAGACAAAGAAAACTAAGATGCAAATAAATAATTCGAGATTACTCCACATCCCCCCCAGCCCCCACCCACTCACATAACCAAACATAAGAATAATAAAAACATAAAAAAATATGTGCCACATATATGCAGTTCTAACTTATAACTTTTTATATTGAATATAACTTGAAGGAATCTTAAAAAACCCTTGAGATATTATATATTATGCGTTGAGAAAATCTGTTGACCAACTTCTTGACAATATACTATAATATTTCTTTCAATTTTCCTTTTACTACAGAAACAAGGGAGATGCAGGGAGACCATAGTATTGGAATTTATACTAAATCTCTGCAACATATTATATATGTTTCCATTATTATTCATTTCCAGAAACCTAATCGTCAAGCATTACCAAAAACAACAGTTTCAAGAATTTTAACTATATACGTCTTTGAAGTAAATTTCAAAAATATAGATGTTACCCATTATATTAGATGGGTGAATGGAAAATTTAGTAGTATTTTATCTATACTTCAATATATGTTCTTCTATTTTTTAGCAATGCATTCATATAATATTTCCATCACTATAAATTTAGAGATTCTCCCAAGTTTCCTACCAATGTAGAGAAACAAATATTTTCATAGATAAAGGTATTTGATTTGGGATTCCATATGATGATTTAATGATTGCGGCATGGTTAACAGTCTCAAGGTTCACAAATAATAATGTACTTGCTATTTTTTTTAGTTGAAGAGCACTCCTCAATCATACATGTCATGTTGCAAGAAAACAAATCCAATTTCTTAAAAGAACAAGCTTCTATGTCTCCACAAAAGGAAATGTACAAAAGTTATTAAAAACCAAACTAAAAAAAGGTTATAAGCCACAAATCTCTTTGTATATTCAGTTGAAAGATATGAAAGATTTTTAAATCCTAGAATTCAGTATACTCAATGTATTTGAGAAGAGTACACAAAGAAGACAAATTTTCAATTATGGTATTTCGCTCCTAAGAAAAGTAGCTGCAAAAAAACAATAAAAAATACATTGAGTGTTTAATTCTCATAGAAAAATACTCAATGGACCATGGGCCATAAATGCATCATTAGAGTGAGCTATCTCCGAATGTGATCAAATGCTTACAATATGTAGGTTGCATGTAGTGCTTTCTCAATAGTTTCTGAGACAGCCTTATAAATCACTATTATGGTATATGGATCTGGGGTGAGAAATCAACCATACTCATTTAGAAACTTAATGTTCAAATGATGATTTCTTCAGAAAGCCAAATTTCCTTCTTGTAGAATGTCGAAAAAATATTGTCTATTTGAATATTTTCCTTTCCCTCAAAAAATTATGCTGCTCAAGAATTTGGGTAAAAATATTTGTAAAGAACATCAAACTCGATGCTTGACTTTAATTGGAAACTAGAATTCATTATAATAACCCATCAATAGTAAATATCATAGTTAGCATATGAACATGATGTCATACAATGGGAAGATTAACAACACAAGGAAAGTACTTTTTGGCTAAGTTATATAATGGCTTAAAAAGTTGCTACTTGGAGGAAAAACTAAATTTATTTTGTATATCGTTTATTAATAATTGGAATTCCGTACATGTCTTAACCAAGTGAAATAAATATAAAAAGGAATTATGGCCAAATCTCATGTACATATTCATGCCTTTTGACCCCGTGCTCAGTTATGCTACCCCTTTCCATACCCCTAATTCCGTACCAATATTTTTTTACTTTTATTTATTCTCAGGTGACCATAACTACGGCGCCTCCTAAACGATCCTAATAATTGCCTCAATGAGCTTGTAGAAGTAGAAAACAAAGAAGATGTTGAAAGTGATCTTTCTGTCTCTAGTTCTTGTGTTTGGAGGGGACCTAAATCAAAATCAATCGTTAGAAAATAACTAATGACTAGAGTTGAAATCTATATCATGAGCATTATACTCCCCTTTGTGACTAAAACTAGAATATCCACCTCCATTGCTTGCATATGTATCATTCTAAACAAGCTTCAAAGCTTTTTCAACCTACCCCATAAATGGTAGATGTCAAACTTTAGGATGAACACACATGGAACCAATAGTTTCAAGTTTTTTGTTGAAGAGGGGGTCATTACCCAATGTAGGATTCCCCAATGCTTTCAAGCTCAATTTTCTTTTAAGGAGATACAAATCCCATGTAATCAAGTTTTCCTGCCCAGGAGGCTGTGACATATCAATTAGTTTCCTTCTAGTAATAAATTCTAGTAATACTACGCCATAACTATACATATCACCCTTCACAATCGGATGCCCAGTCATTGCATATTCAAGAGCAACATAACTGCAAAAAAATATAATAACTAATTATCCCAACTTTGTAAAAAAAAATTTAGACGGCAGATCTTATTTGGAAGAAGAAAAAGTAGACCAACCAATATTTGTGTAAAGTTTGAAAATTACTATAACTTCCTACAAATTGTGTCAAATATTTTACAACTACCATACTATATCATTAGGTCAATTGAAAATATAGGGAAATGAGTAAATTAATAACAATTGGTATAAGGAAAAGATATGCTAAAAACTTAAATGTCATATATAGAGATAAATCAAGAGAAAAACATCAAAACATAAACCCTTCCTTAATTTAACATTTCCACTATGTTGTAGCAATGACCATCTCCCTCAACATATGAAAATTGGTACATTAATGCATGGTATTCTCTCTCACCGAAACATTAATACCATGGTTTCAAGTAGACCCTTTGTAGCTACTGATCCACATATCCATTATAAAAACTCATCATTTTATAATTGATTGTAAAGGGTGTCTATTAGACAATGACATTCAAAAAATAATCAGGTGAGGATAATGTAAAAGAATAAACATAATTGGAGGAAAAAGAATAATATATTCTTGTAATCCCATTCTGGCCTTGGGTTATCACTACCTATCACTTATGTTTGACTCAAAATAGGTTTCCCACATTGTTCTACTCCAAGCCACTTGGAACATAGTTGGATCCACCATTTATGTTAAATCCTTGAGTGAATATTTCAATTCTTACAACTTCAATCAAGCCAAATTTTCATTTTTCATTGAGTTCGCCAACATGCTAGATCAAGCTAAGAGGTATGAAGCTAATAACAGAGAGGTTTGGGAAGGTTTTTATTTGTGTTGTCTAAGAGAGTGTTCCACATATCTGGAATGTCCTTGAGTGTGTTTGTATGTCAATTTGACAAAACCATTGCACCAATATACTAAGCTTGTTGGCATAGGTATAACTTTTAATCAACAACTGAGATATATTAACCCTCCAAATTCATGTTTTTCATGCCAAGTTCCATATCATCATGTCAAGGAATTCCCTCATAGAAGAGCTTCCAAATATGATCGAACTAGCACATAAAATTATTCAGAAAAGGTGGCTGAAATATCCCAAGGGAAACCCAGTTAAGCCCATAGCTAGACATGTACCAAAGGAAAGAAATAAGGAATTTTGAAGAATGTTGATAATAAGAAAGAGAGATTCAATCCAAAAATTTTGACGATCACGATGGCTGTAATATGCAATAAAATGGTAAAAGGAAAATTTCTAACAATGGAAAAAAAATCAATCATCCTCCCAATTCTTCAAATATGGTGAATAATATTCCTTACAATAATTCAATAATCAATCACACATAGTATGGCCAACAAGGTGCTGAGGAGATGTTAATCAATAATACGTTTGAGGCATTGAACATGAAAGGAAGTGTTGCGGGATGAATCTTATTGTTTGATCTTGGAATGTAAAGGGTAAAACCCTCCCTCCAAATGACTCTAATTAAGGATTTAATTCAAGAGAAAAAGTTGATGTATTATGTTTGTAGGAGGTCAAGACTACTGCCCTTGAGCTCTGTTGAACAATCATGAATGGAATTTTTGGGCATGGTTCTTTATAGGCCATTAACCATGAGCGAACTCTATGTATACTATTATTTGTTGGGAAAAATACTTGGGGGGGGGGGGTGAATTAGTATTTATAAATTACCTAAAATGTTTACTTTTTCCTTACTGATTTCTATACGTGACTTTAATGAACCCAAATATCATATACACATGGATATATTTAAGCAAAATTGTGTATGAACAAATATCTTATTATGCAGATAAATCTTTACTTAAATTAGTGAACCATTCATTCATTAGATGTTTAGTAAGCAGTAAACATGTGCAGTAAGAACAAAATAAATCATCACACATAAGAAATACACATGAACACCAGGATTTTAAGGTGGAAACCCAATTTAGGAGAAAACCACCATTTTTTTCATCTCTGTCTTCAATATTTATTATATGGAAAACTTCTTACAATATTGTACTGATGCAGACTCATATCAGTACGTAGGCATCTACCTATAGAATTCTGCAGCCTTCTCTCATTCTCCTACTGCTACTGGAAGGGAGCTCCAACCCCCTGATCTTATTTACCAGCCACTACTGGAAGGGAGCTTCAACCACCTGATCAAAACACCAGCTTCTACGGGCAGGAATCATCTACTTCCACACTGAAGGCTTCAACCCTCAGAACCACTACAGACCACATTTCATCAATTTTCACACTAGATCCCACAGCTTCAACACAACACTTCATAAAGATCAACACAAATAAACTTAACCCACATTTCAATCATAAAAATGAGATCACTATAACTAGAACACATCAATAAACCCATATTTTAGAATCATTATGCACAATCAATCTCAACCCTAATCACTCATTATCTTAAAATACATACACTACTTCACTTTAATAATTACGCATGTATACGCACTTTATTTTACACCAAATTTCATATAGATATGAAAATACTGAATTTACAGAATATGATCAGTTCTAGAACTAGATCTGAGGCTTTCAGATAGATATATTTTCAGTAATGCAGAACCCTTATTCAGTTAGTTGTCATTAAACATATTTACTCACTCATTGATCATATTTGTACATATTCAACTTAGCAGCATTTACAGTATTCAAACAACCCAGATCTACATGAAGACTTCATTGATAGACATCAAAAATACAACAGCAATAAAAAGATAACCTCTCCAAAAATATTCAGAAAACCCTGACTTCCATATGCACTTTGGCTGAGGAAAAGCCATGTGTATACATGCTTTCACTATGATGAACTAGCGCATAGATATGTAAATGTTATTACTACAGAAAGATGCAGATCTATAAACTTACCCAGATTCCTTTACTTCACTTCAGCAAACATGTGTGAGGTCACAGATCCAAATATCTCATAATTAGATCATTCAAGTACATAGTCATTTCAGGTCTAGAGATCTTGATCCATCATTGTATTCAAGGGTGCATCATAGATTCAGATCTACCAATAAACAAAGTTCATCCCATGTAGATATACTTCAGAGAGAAGTATTCAATAACAACCCTTACACATGCACACTTTTCACTATGATCTTCTTCACCTTATATATATTTAGCCTTTACCAATACCATGAGCCAAAACCACACAACTGTCAATGGAATTCTTGGACAGAATCAAATAGACGACACAACGCTCAATACTGTGGGCTAATACCATAGTAATGCCCCTTCGTATCATACTTTTAGAGTGTAAAATGAATACATGACTTTGATTCTTTGTACCCGCGTGTATACGCGACTTCTCTTCATAATAACTATGAATATACTATTACCATCCAGTTACCACTGGAGTACTCATAGGTTTGCAATATTCCATCCCATACTTCTTCAAAATTTTCTTAAGATATTTTTCTTGTGATAGAAATATTCCATCTGTTGCTTGTTGAACTTGTAAGCCAAGAAAATATGTTAGTTCCGTAGGTAATGAAATTTCAAATTCTTGCTACATAACAGAAGCAAATTTCTAACTCATGGACTCTTCATTACTTCCAGAAATGTTGTCATCAACATACACAACAATAATCAATAGTTTATCAATTTCAATTGTATAAGTTACTGTTAATAGATCCCTTTGTGAAACCTTGTTGTTGAAGATATTTTTCAAGACAATAGTACCATGCCCAAGGAGCCTATTTGAGACCATATAAAACCTTTTTAATTTTGCAAACAAGTTTTTCATCATTTCCCAGAATGAATCCTTCTGGTTGTTCTATATAAACTTCTTCTTCTAGATCACCATTGAGGAAAGCATATTTTACATCCAATTGATAAACTTTGAATTGTTGAAAACTTGAAAAAGAAAGAAACATTCTTATGGATTCAAGTCTGGCTACAGGAGAAAATGTTTCTTCAAAGTCTATACCTTCTTATTGAGCATACCCTTTACAAATAAGTCTAGCTTTGTTTCTAATAACATCTCCATTTTCATTTAACTTGTTTTTGAAAATCCATTTTGTTCCAATAACATTTTTATCATGAGGTCTTGGAACCAATTTCCAAGTATGATTCTTTTCAATCTTATCAATTTCTTCATTCATGGCTTGAATCCAACATTCATCTTTACTAGCTTGATTCACATTTTGTGGTTCAATAGTGGATAAGAATTCTGGATAGCTAAGGATATTACAAGATTTCTTCTTGTTTGGACATTTGATCACTTTTCTCCCAGAATTTGGGATTCTGGATTATTCTTTTGAACATACCTGGATTGAGGATTTTCTGATATATATTCTTCTAGTGCTTCATTGGATTCTCCTTCTATATTGTTTCTATTTTATGAGGGAAAATATACATCATCATAATCTTCATTTGTTGTTGTTATTTCCCTTTTAGGAGCTGTAAGAGACTCATGAATTACAACATCAATACATTCAACAATCTTCTGAAGTCTTTTATTGTAACATTTATATGCTTTACTTCTAGAAGAGTATCCAAGAAATATTCCTTCATCTTCTCGAGGCTAAAACTTACCAAGTTTTTAATCATTGTTCTTGATAAAACATTTTCTTCCAAAAACTTTAAAATGCTTAACAGTGGGAATATTACCATACCAGAGCTCATAAGGAGTTTTATCACTGTTCACACGAACATGAGCCTTGTTAAGGATATTTACTACAGTATGTGCTGCTTCTCCTCAGAAGGTATCAGGAGCTCCAGATTCATCAAGCATAGCACGAGCTATTTGTTGAAATGTTATATTCATTCTTTCTGCCACGCCATTTTGTTGTGGAATTATAGCTATAGAAAACTGTCTTTTATGCCATGATGTTCACCGAAATCTAATAATTCATCTGATATATATTCCCCTCCTCAGTCGGATCTAAGACATTTGATTTTTAGATCTAATTCCTTTTCAACCAAAGGTTTGAAGATATTACAATTTTCAAATGCTTCATCTTTATGTTTTAGTAAACCAATCCAAAACATTCTAGAGAAGTCATCAATAAATAAAATATAGTATTGTGCTCCACACGTAGACCTTTTCCTTACAGGACCACATATATCCGTATGTATAAGTTCAAGAGGATTACTTGCTGATCCTTCTTTGGTATTGAATGGCACCCTGGTTTTCTTACCAAATTGGCATGATTTTCATATGGTACTTTCAGGTAGAGTGATGCTAGGAAGATCATGAACAACTTTGAGTCTGCTAGATTTGCTTATTTGAGAGAATCTCAAATTTCCCAATCTTCTGTGACATAACCAATTTTCTATAGATTTACCTAAGTAGCATTTCTCTTGGCCACCTTTCAATCTATACAGATTTCTTGGTGTTTTAGTTCCTTTCATCATTGTTTTTCCTGTGTCAAGTTCATGAACTATACATTCTTTTGAACCAAAGACAACTTCATTTCCTTGATCACACATTTGGCTTACATTCAACAAGTTATGCTTTAACCTTTTCTTTTAGAAACATAGAACATTTACCCTTAATGATAACAGGAGAGTCATTTCCAAAAGTAACATTATTTTCTTTCTCTAATTCATTATACGAAAGAAGTTTATTTTTATCATCTGTCATGTGTTTTGAGCATCCGATATCAATGTACCATTGATTTTATTCTCCTTCTGCAAATAATGTTATGCCACAAATTTCAACCTGTAAGTCCTTCTTTCTCCATACCTTGGAGTTTGTGGGTATATGTTCTTTTGGCTGAATTTTGCTCCTGCATTCAGATTATTCATGTCCAAATTTATTGCAGCAAGAACATTCAATTTCACCTTGAAGAGGAGAAAAGTTGTTGTAAGTATTCTTCTTTACTCCAGTCTCATTATTTTTCTTTCTAGCTTCTCTAGTCATGATGGTTTTGTATGCAACACATTGTACAAATTTATGACCAAAATTATGACATGAGAAACATTGTCCATTAAAGAAGAAATTTCTGCGATCATGAAACCTTCTATTTATGTTTAGCTTCTGATTGATATTTCTGTTATTATTCTTCCTTGAATTGAAGTGGTCATGCTTTACCTGGGTGGTCTCTTTGTTCTTTTGTTGAGTGACAAAATGTTGCTGGCTGGCTTTAGTTGCATTTAGATAGCTTGGTGCTGAAGACTGAGAGGATTCTCAGATATATCCAAGACCTGTCTTTACAAGAGGAGAGCATTGTACCTTGATAATTTCATCTAAGGTTTCAGATCCTTTAGAAAATCTATGATTTAAAGTTTTTACTTTCTCAATTTCCTTTCTTAGACTTGCTATTTCACATTCTAATTTCTCATTATGCTTCTCCTTTTCTATAAGCTGATTCTTTAGAGTATCCATGGAAATTTTGTTTTCCTCCAAACATATTTTGAGATGATTTATTTCTTCAAGAAAATCATTTTCTTCTAAAGCATCCATAAAAGTATCTTTAACCCCACTAGAGTATTTTTCAAAAGCCATGAGTAGTCTAATATCTTGATCAGATTCTCCTTCTTCACTATTTGATAGGCCATCACTATCTTCATGAGTATAATATATTTTCTATTGATAAACCGTTTCTTATTTCCTTTTGCCACTTCCTTTCCCTTTTCATGGTTATCTTTATGGGGACATTTAGCAGCATAATGACCAACTCTTCCATAAGAAAAACATTTAAAAGGAAGAATACCTCTGAACCTTTTAGTGCCAAATTGTAGCTTATTTAAAAAATTTATCTCATCTTCTTCTTAAACATACCCTGATCCTTCTTGTTCTTCTACTTCCTTTTCTTTTGCAACAGCTCTAAAGACAACTTCTTTGACTTCATATGGACCTCCTTTCCTCATTTCACATGTAGTCAGAATCCCATGAAGTTGAACAATAGTAAGATTTTGCAGATCCTGCTTCTCTTCAATATCAAACACTTTTGACTTGAATTTGGGAGTTAGAGATCTTAAAATATTTTCTACTAGAGTAATTTCAGTTATGGTTTCACCCAGATTTCTCATACGATTTACAATATCATCTAGACATAAATAGAAACTATAAATTATTTCCTCGTTATGCATTCTAAGTTTTTCATATTAAATTCTGGGAGTTTGGAGTTTAGCACTTTTTACCTTGGCATCACCTTAATAGCTCAGAATTATTTTGTCCCATATCTCCTTCATTGTATTCAACTGCATGACTTTGAAAAAATCTGATTTAGTCAAACTTCACAATAATGCATTGACTGCCTTTGCATTAGTTTCATAGTTCTTTCTTGTGGCTTGATCTATTGGAACTGAAGTTGGATATTGATAACCTCCTTCAACTATAGCCCATACATCTGCTCTAAGAGACTGAAGATAGGATCTTGTCCTTGTCTACCAGAAGATTAAAATGTTTCTGTTGAATAGAGGAGGCCTGATAGATGTTGTCCCATCTTGATTGCTCATCTTAGATGATCTTCCTTCTAGCGATTAAGATTCTTTAGAAGGACCTGCTCTGATACCAATTATTGGGAAAAATACTGAGAAGGAGGGGGGGTGAATCATTATTTATAACTTACTTAAAAATTTTACTTTTTCCTTACTAATTTCTATACGCAACTTTAATGAACCCAACAAGCGTATGCACATGGATATATTTAAGAAAAATTGTGTATGACCAGAGATCTTATTATGCAGATAAAAATTTTCTTAAATCAATACATCATTCATTCATCATATGTTTAGTAAGCAGTAAACATGTGCAGTAAGAAAAGAATAAATCATCACACATAAGAAATATACATGAACACCAAGATTTTAAGGTGGAAACCCAATTTGAGAGAAAACCACCGCTTCTGTCGTCTCTATCTTCAATATTTATTATATGGAAAATTGCTTACAATATTGTACTAATGAAGAATAATATTAGTACGCAATCATCTACCTGCAGAAGGCTGCAACCTTTTCTCATTCTCTAGTTGCTACTGGAAAGGAGCTCCAACCTCCTGATCTCGTTTACCAACCACTATTGGAAGGAAGCTTCAACCCCCTGATTAGAACACCAGCTTCTACTAGTAGGAAGCTACTACTTCCACTTTGAAGGCTTCCACCCTCAGAAACCACTGTAGACCATATTTCATCAATTTTTGCATTGGATCCCACAACTTCAACACAAAACTTCATAAATATCAACACCAATAAAATTATCCCACATTTCAATCATAACAGTGAGATCACTGTAACCAGAACACAACAATAAACCCAGATTTCAGAATCAATATGCAGAATCAATCTCAACCTTGATCATTCATTATCTTAAAATACATACGCTACTTCACTTCACTGATTCCGTGTGTATACATGTTTTCCTTTACACCAACCTACGTATAGATCTGTGAATACTAAATTTATAGAATATGATCAGTGTCATAACCAGATCTGAGGCTTTCAGACATATATCTTTTCAGTAATGTAGAACCCTTATTCAGTCAGTCATCATTAAACATATTTACTCACTCATTGATCAGATTTGTACATATTAAACTTTGCATCATATACAATATTCAAACAACCCAAATCTACATGAAGAATTCATTGACAAACAACAGAAATACAACAACAATAAATAGATGACCTCTCCAACAAGCTTCAAAAAACCTTGACTTCCATACGTGCTTTAGCCGAGGCAAAGCCACATGTATACATGCTTTCAATGTGACGAACTAGCGTATAGATATGTAAATGTTATAACTACAAAAAGATGCAGATCTATAAACTTACCCAGATTCCTTTACTTCACTTCAGTAAACATACGTGAGGTCATAGATCCAAATATATCATAATTATATCATGCAATTACATATTCATTTCAGGTCTATAGATCCTGATCCATCATTGTATCCAAGGGTGTAGCATAGATTCAGATCTACCAATAAAACAAAGTTCATCCCATGTAGATATACTTCAGAGAGAAGTATTAAATAACAACCCTTACACATGCACACTTTGCACTATGGTATTCTTCACCTTATGTAGATTTAGCCTTTACCAATACCATGAGCTAAAACCACACAACCGCTGATGGTATTCTTGGATAGAATCAAATAGACGACACATCGCTCAATATTGTGGGCTAATGCCATTGTAATTCCCCTTGGTATCATTATTTTAGAGCGCAAAAGGCATACACGACTTTGGTTCTTCATAGCCGTGTGTATACGCACCTTCTCTTCATAATAACTATGAATATACTAATTATGGATGTATACGCTGGTTGTATGTATACCAAGTAGCATATGTATGCGGGTTTCCATCATCAAACCTGCGTATGCATTGTGACATATTATATTTATCATTTATCTGATCCTAGCTAGATTTCCTTTCTCTGTTTCTTCTGAACTGTCCTATAGATACATCATTTTTACGTCTTTAACACATAGGTTTCTTATCAAAAGGAAACTCATCAAGTAGGTTTCCATCAAGGACAAATTTATCAAGTAGGTTGCCATCAAGGACAACATATTGCATCATATTGCCAACATTATTGGATTACCACCTCAATTGATTTCAACAATTGTACCTCATGGTATGGATTTGAATAATAAGTCTAGATTTCCAAGTAGGTGAATAGTTTTTGTTCCATTTACGATGTGTTTATTTCAATATATTTTAGATGGTTGTTGGATTGGATTAATAATTCACTACCAATTTTTTACTAGATTCTCTTGAGTGAATTTAATATGGTAAAGTGGAGGGAGGCAGAAAGACAAATTTTTGTTCATCCTCTCTGGAAGAGTAAATAGATGCTGGTCAAGATGAAAAACCATATTTTTAATATTTGATGTGAAATAGACACAAAAACATATGGATTTCAAAGGATGATTTTTCTTGGCATTGAGGGATATTGAAAGATTGAAAGTTCTAATATATGGGATCTATTATCCAAAAGATTAAATGAAACTTTATCACCGTAGTGGGTGGAGTGACCTTCCAATGTCTCTTCCTTTCAAGTTGACTGTATCCTACATTTACATTAAACGCTGATGTACATTGACAAAAAATGTCTGCAATCTGGTTCCTAGACCATGAGACAATGATGAATAGATACTATGGTGGGGGGAAGCTATTTGAAGAATGGTAAAGTTCCTTTTTGGATGGGGGAGGATGGTTGCTAGATAGAAAATAAGTCATAAAAAAATGGAATAACATAATTAATTGAAGTGTTGATGCTTCTTAAGGAGGATATTCCTAATGTCATGGTAACCCTATAGGAAAATATGACTAAGGAGGATTGTATACTCAAATGCAAGGAAGGATATAGAGTTAAGGGGGTCAGAATCAAAGATCATTTATAGTGGTGAAGGGTGATAAAACCTCCAAGAATTTTTCAAGCACACAAATTATTTAGAAAGGATCATAGGATTAATAATCTAGAGGGAATTTATATTGAGGACCTGAAAAATATCAAAGGTACATTCACATTCCACTTAAAAAATATTTATGTAGAATGCTCCTTTAACGGATCACGTTAGTGAGGCTTGGCCCTGGTTATGAGATGAGTGTTATTCCTACTAAGTTGTGGAGTAGTGAATGAGATATGCTTGGAGCACATATTAGAATAAAATTTCCTCCTAGTGCTTAATGGGATGGAAGATGAGAAATACTTGGGAAATATGTCCTTCCCTGTGAGATTTTCAAGATATGAAGGTTATTGGTAATGACATGTTATGCATGTCTTGGCCCTTGGGAACTTTTTTTATTCTAGAATATAGGGAATATGGAATTGAAATGATCAAGTTAATCCCAGAATATTCATCTAGGTACACGATTAGGTCCTAGCTCATAGAAATCAATTATTTTTCTTAATGCCTTGTATAATATTCTAGGCAAAGCCTTAACCATAATAATTTAGTCGGTTTCAACTTGGATCGACCAAGAGTAAATGGGTTTTATTCAGAAGCAATTTATTTCAGATATAGTGCTTTATTCATGGGAAAGTGTGGAATGGGAAAAGGAATCCACACAATATATTATTGTCTTGAAAATAACATTTGAAAAAATAGATGACAAATTTGATCGATCATTTGTACTGATATGCTTTTCTATTAAGGGGTTGGTACACAATTCTAAGTGCAAAATTCTATGTTGTTATCACCGTTGTTTGAATATCTTATACACTTTTTTAGGCAATTGACTCGTCAACTCAATATTTCGATTAGTTCCATTTCAATCATTCTCTAACCCTCGTTCAACTCAATTGTTGATAACTTTGTTCCCATTGACATACCCCTTTGGGAATGCTCGTGCTTATACTTTTGTGATTTCTTGTATTAATTCTTACAATTAGGCCGAATTATGTGCCTAGGAAATTTTGGCATAGTAAAATCCCCTCCACCTATGATTTATTAGCCAAAGGTTTCTATATTGATTGTTACCCCCAGGTCAAACTTGTTAAGGTCAAGCCAAATTCCTATAGAGATTAAACCACCTTGGTGATCATGGAGTGAGGAACAAAAGCTTTAAATCCTTAGATATAGTAGCAACATACTATCTGACAGCCTATGGTTTGATGGAAATATAGAACAGTTGTTGTGACAATAACCCAAAATAAAATCCTACCTAGAATACTCCTCCTTTATGTGGGGTTTACATGATGTGGCTATTGAATGATGATGTAGCCTTTGGGAAAAAATATTAATTGTTTCTATAGTGATGGAAAGGTGCCACTTTAAGTGCATAAAGATGAGGTATGTTTGTATTCTTTACCATTAGCCTAAAAAAATTGGTAGGCTTTAAAAAAAATAAAGTTGATAAATTTTCTAATGTTGCATTGGTTCAACGGAGAGGTTAACATACTCATGTGCATTATAATTCATGGATAAGGGTCTCATTCTTGCCATCATCTTTATGATACATTTGTCAAGAATTTCATTCAAAGAAATGAGCCTAAATTTAAGTGCCGTAAAATTTTGATGGCACAACTACCCCTCAAAACTAGTAATTAACCTAAAGGAAATCTGTAGTTTGTAATACAAGCCCCCTTGGGCAGTTTTCTTGAAGTAGTTCCAAAAAAATAATTATTTCAATGGAAGATTCCATTTCATGCAGAGTGGGAAGCTTCCCAAAACTAGGTTGTTCAAATTTAAAGGAAGGATGAAAATCTATTTGTTTCCTTCATTACTTCATTGTCCTAGTGAAGCTCCACCTGCACCCGAACTTCAACAACTAAACTCTTAAATTTGCTAATGGTACATTGGTTTCATGGATATGATAGCATTCCCATGTGGAATGATAAGTCATGGACAAGGGTCCTATCCTTGCAGTGATCTGTCCAATCCATGTATAATGAATTTCATTTAGAGTAGTGATACTAAATGAAAGTGCCAATAAACTTTGGCGTGACAAGTACCCCTCAAAACTATCAACTAAGCCAAAGGTAATCCATAGTTTGTAGTGAAGTCCCTTGGGAAAAAACTGAAGCAGTTCCAAAAAGAAAGTTTTATTTCATTGGAGGATACCATTTCCCACCAAGTGTGAAGCTACCCCAAATTGGCTAGTTCGGATCGAAAGGGGAGATAAAAAGATATTTCTTTCACTCATTAGTCCATATTCCTAAAAACTCCACCTGCCCATGAACTTAAAGAACCCTCTCCCCACATTAGTTCTAGTGAGTTTATTATCGAGGTAACAACTACTTTTCAGATAATATCATACTGCCATTGTGTTTACAACTAAACCCAAGTGCAGTAAATTAAACCCAATTTTCCTCATTTTTATCTACTCTAGAATCTGGATCGATATTTATATTCATCATGGAGCCATGCTTAAGCCAAAAAGAAAAGCTTTTGTTTTCAACAATTTGTATGAAAGTACGACAAAAGATTTTTTCTCACAAGGACAAAACCAAATCAAATTTTTATTCATGGCACCCAAGAAAAATCAGGTTTTAGTAAAGGAAACCAAACACAATTAAGATTTCAATCACGAGGAAAAAGGAAATTAGGGTTTAAGCATGAGAATAAATTTTTTTTTGTTTTTATGACAAGGAAAAAACCAAATCAAATTTTTATTCATGGAAACCAAGTAGAATTAGCTTTTAATGAAGGAAACCAAGCGCAATTAATATTTCAATCACGACAAACTGAGGCAAAAAGAAATTAGTTTTTTTTTACTGACCACAAATTAATGATTTTACAAAACTTATGTAATAAAACTATCTACAAGTAAAAAAATCTGAGATGTAGGGTTTGTGCATTGAACCTCAGTGGGGATATCAACTTGCAAAAGGTTCTCTGGATAAAAATCTCCCTTCGCCATTGTATCAACCTTGACATACCGTTTCATTCAAAATTTCTACTTAAAATCAATGATTTAATCTCTATCATTTCAAAAAATATAACAACAAAAACTCATGGCATTGTCCTGAGAATTCTATTTTTGAAATCCCAACGAAGAAACGAATTATCATATTATGTTCTAAGTAAAAAATTGGGGGTTTGAACCCGGTAGAGACAACTTAAAACAAAAGTTCAGATACATAAATATACCAAAATAATATTACATGTAGATGGAGAAACACAATAAAATGATGATTATGTCGAGCTCTTGAGAGAGAAAACTATCTTAATGTGAACGCACTTCAGAGTTGCCATCATCCAGTAGATCTAGAATTCATAAATAAATTCATTGTTCACAGAACGATGAAGAAGCTTAGTAAGAGCGTTAGAGGTTTTAGTGTTTTGGAGTTACCACCATCCACTAGATTTGGAATTCATAATCTTAGTAAGAGAATCAAGAGGTTTTAGTGTTTCGATATCTCAACAATGTTTTAGAGGGGAAAATGAAAAAAGAACTATTTATCAATTTTTTAAATAATAAAAAATAATGATTTAAATTGGAAGTGCATTCATAAAATGTGTAAAGGTGTGCACTAAAAATTTCACTAAACAAGCATTATTATGAGTTTCCAACCGAGTATGGGGTAGATATCAAGTAAAGACTTAAACATGTAAACCTTTAACATTTTTAATCTAATGTTGCCCTATTTAAAAATCAATTTAATATTATTATGTATAAAAAAAATATAAATTTAAAATATAAAGAGGGTTAAGAACACTCAAATAAGAGGTATGATATATAAATAAAAAATATAAATAAAATGGAGGTATGGTAAATAAATACAACATATTTTTATACTTACTCCAAAAGTATGGTAAACAAATTAAATATAAATAAAATAAAGTTATGGTAAATAAATAAAAATATAAATAAAGAGTTTTTATTTAGGTGAAGCCAGAGGGAAAAATACCATTTTAATACCATGGGCTAAAGACCATGGGCCAAATACCATATTTGCAAAAGAGGTATGGTAAACAAATACATATAAATGAGGTATAAAGAGATATCCTAAATAAATAAAAATATATCAATTAGGATTAGAAAGCAACATCTAATTATATGCCAAGCCTATGGGCCAAATACCATGGTAAATAATAGAGGTATGATAAATAAATAAAATATAAATAAACCATAAATATGGTAAATAAATAAAAATTATTTTTATATTTACTCCATAATCCTCTTTATATTTAAAAAACACTAAAAAAAGAGGTTTTATTTAGGTGAAGCTTACGAGCCAAATACCATGGGCCAAATTATTATTAATACAATGCAAAAAAAGACATTATTATCCCTAATATTAATATTAAAATATGATTATTATTGTTATTATTTTTAATTCTAATATTCATATTAATATATTATAATATTGATATTCCTAAATTTAATAAATTTGGATTAATACAATATTAAATTTTGTTATATTATAATATATATTAATATATCATGATATATATTAACTCTAGATATGTATGAGAAGGAAGAAAAAAGACATAGAGTGATAGAGGTGGAGAGATAGGGGGAGTCACGAGGGAGATATGGAGATAAAATGAAGGAGAGGGGAGATAAGGAATGGAGAGAGAGAGAGGGAGAGGAGTGAGATAGATAGAGAAGGGTAAGAGAGGGAGGGAGAGAGAGAGAGAGAGAGAGAGAGAGAGAGAGATGGGGCAAGAGAGAGGGAGGTAGGAGAGAAAGGGAGAGAGAGGACAAACGAGAGAGAGGACCTGAGAGAGAGTAGGAGAGAGGGAGGGATAGAGGGATGGAGTTGGAGGGGGACAGAGGGAGGGAAGAAGAAAGACATAGAGAGTGAGAAGTGGATAGAGAGAGGTATTTACAAGGGAGTGATAGAGAGAGAGTGTGTATGTTTAGGGGTGAGATAAAGAGACAAAGGAGGAGAGAAGAGGAGAGAAGGATAGAGGGAGGTAAAGAGTAACATAGTTGGAGAGAGAGAGAGAGATGGGGGAAGAGAGAGTATTGGAGGGAAAAGAGAGAGAGAGGATTGGAGGGAAAGGAAATAGATATATAAAGAGGATTGGAGGAAAAATAGAGAGAGAGAGAGAGGGAGGTAGGATAGAATGGGAAAGAGAGGAATGATAAGATAGGGGAGGAGATTGATGGGGGAAGAGAGAATATTGGAGAGAGAGAGAGAGAGAGAGAGAGAGAGTAATGACAAGGGAAACGACTTGAGATAGAGGAGGAGAAAGGGAGGGAGAGAGGAGGAGGGAGGGAGGGATAGAGATATAGAGTTGGAGGAAGAGATTGGGAGGGAATAAGAAAAGACATAGAGAGTGAGAAGTGGAGAGAGAGAGGGAGTTATTAGGGGAATTTTGAGGTTTAAAATGGGCATCCTAAGGAAATTATAAGATAATAGTGGAAATAATAAAACAATATTATATTACATCATCATATTTTAGAGGTAAAAACGAAAAAACTACTTTTTCAACTTATCTCCCTATGGGTTTACTAAAATTTCAAGCAGAAACACTCATTGGATGTAGAATTTGATTTCTCATCCAAGGAGTACCCATGTTGCATACTTTTAGTGGACCTTGCTACACGAAAAATGAGAAATACAAGAAAACCTTGACTGCAATCATGTTTTTTCATGTATTTCTCACTTTTTGTGTAGCAAGTTCCATCAAAAGTATGAAGCATGGGTTCTCCTTGGATGAGGAATTAAATTTTACATCCAACGAGTACTCCCGCTCAAAATTTGAGTAAAATCTTAGGGAGATAAATTGAAAATACGAGTTGAAAAAATACTTTTATTATTTTATTATTTTTTAATATTTATAATTTTTTACTACAAAAAAGGTAAATCATCCCTCATGGTTGACATCATCATATTGAATCTTATTGGTTCTTATAAATTTGATTTTGGCTGTACATTTTTCTTAGGAGGGCCATTTTAGACCTCAAAATTCCCCTAATGTAACAAGGGAGAGATGGAGAGAGAGTGTGGATGTTTGGGGGTGAGACAAAGAGACAAAAAATGAGATATGGAGAGAAGGGGGGAGATAAGGAGAGAGGGAGGGATATAGTAACAGATTTGGAGGGTGAAGAGAGAGAGAGAGAGAGAGAGAGAGAGGAAGGTATAAAGAGGACATGAGAGAGTGGAGAGATGGAGGGAAGGAGAGATGAATTTGGAGGGGTAGAGAGAGCGAGGTAAGAAGGAAGGCAAAGCTAGAAAGTTGAAGAGAGAGGGAGTGATAATGAATATTGAGAGATAGGGAGAGAGGAAAATTAGAGGAAAGAGAGAGAAGAAGGGGAGTGGGAGATAAGAGAGAGAGAGAGAGAGGAGGAGGAGGAGGAGGAGGAGGTATGGATAGATAGATAGATTGGAGAAAGAGAATGTATGTTTTTGGGGTGATATAGAGAGACAAAGGGAGATAGAGATATTGATGGAAGGTGAAGAGAGGGAAGAAGAGAGAGATGGAGAGAGGGAGGGAGGGACAAAGATATTGATAGATATGGAGTGAGAAAGCATGTTTGTTTTGGGGGTGAGATAGAGATATAAAGAAGGAGAGATGAAGGGAGATATAGATATAGATGGAGAGGGGAGAGAGGGAAGATGACTTCTTGCACTAAATGCCTTGATTTTAGTGTAAATAACGATTTATAATCCTATTGGATTTCTTGCAGTAAATGCATAGATTTCAATGTAGATGTTGGTTTCTAATCCTATTTGATTTCTTTCACTAACTATATTTATTTCAATTTAGATGGTGATTTATAATCCTATTTTATTGCTTGCACTAGATGCATTGATTTCAATTTAGATGTTGATTTATAATTATATCTAATTGCTTGCACTAAATGCATTGATTTCAATGTAGATGATTTCTAATCCTATTTGATTTCTTGCACTAAATTCATTTATTTCAGTGTAGATGGTGATTTATAATCCTATTTTATTGGTTGCACTAAATTCATTGATTTCAGTGTAAATTTTGGCTTCTAATCCTATTTTATTTCTTTCACTAAATGCATTAATTTCAGTGTAGGTGGTGATTTCTAATCCTATTTGATTTCTTGCACTAGATGCATTCCTTTCAATGTAGATGTTGATTCATAATTATATTTGATTGCTTGCACTAAATACATTGATTTCAATGTAGATGATTTATAATCCTATTTGATTGCTTGCACTAAATGCATTGATTTCAATGTAGATGGTGCTTTCTAATCCTATTGGATTGCTTGCACTAAATGCATTGATCTCAGTGTATATGTTGGTTTCTAATCCTATTTTATTACTTTCACTAGATGCATTGATTTGAGTGTAGATGTTGATTTCTAATCGTATTATTTTCTTGCATTAGATGCATTGATTTTAGTGTAGAAGTTGTTTTCTAATATTATTTGATTGCTTGCATTAGATGCATTGAATTTAGTGTAGATGTTGATTTCTGATTTGATGTAATTGGATGTATGATGGTACATTAATTTTAAAGTTATTGGATTAACAAAGCTCATTGATTTCAGTGTAAGCACAAAAAATTATTGGAAATTTACATTGATTTTTGTGTTATAGTAATTCAACCTATTAATATTGGAGAGCAAGAGAGACAAGGTATGATTTTTGTTACAAAAACCCGAGCTAAATATTTAAATGGTTTACGATTTCAAATGTCGTTTTCATATAATCGATATGAGAAGATGACAAAAATGACATGGATGACAATACGAATAGTAGAAGAAAATAATTTGAGATTAATCACAATGAAGACTATTTGTAATTGTCTACATTCTTATTATTCACCATTTCTATCATTCAACACTATTAAATTTGCATTCAAAATTTTTATTTCATCATTAAAGTTATTAACAATATTTACCTTTTAAACAAACTGAGGTAACTAAGAAAATTTAAAATTAAAATGACTAGTTTAATCTCAGACATATTTAGCATATTTAAAATTATTATATTAATATTATATTTATTTACATATTATTGATAAAATTAATCATATGTTTGATAGATTTTCCTTGCCGTACATGACTAAAACCAGCCTAGATCCATTTTAACTCCAAAACTATCAAGCCCTAAGAGGAATCAAATCTCTTGAGGTGCAAACCATTCTGCAAGTTTTTCACTCAGAAAAGAGGTTTGAACCTCGAGAGATTTGATCCCTCTCGGCGCTTGATAGATCCGGAATTAATATGGATCTAGGATTGTATTAATAAATACAAAATATTAATCCCATATGTGCAAGTTGGTTCATCCCATCAACTTATGGAAATGAGGAAATTATATTTTTATGAAGCTTTTTTTAGTTGCATTGTGTAGTTTATTATTATAATATTATTATCTAATTTTAAGGCCACGACACACATAAAATTGGTGTATGAGACCCTTATGTTTGTGGGACAAGGGACCCACCTCCGCGTAAAAATTTGACTGTGAAGTCTACGAATGCATACATACTCTACCCCCTCTGATTTTGAACCTGTGACCTCTTAGGAGGAAACATATGATCTTAACTATTAGACCCACTCAAGGTATAATTGAAATGTGTTTAAAAATAAAGGTGAATTTAAAATGTTTTATTTTTTGTTAGAATTTGGTGATATGAATTTTTTTTTGTTAGATTACAATTTATTATTGTTAAAATTATAATTCCAAATGTATAAATAGATTTAGTGTTTTGAAAAAAAAATTGGGCATTCAAATTGTATAAATTTAACAACTCAAATATCTCATTTCAATAATATTGACCACTCACTTCTTACCATTCCCACACCATAAAAAAAAAAACTCTAAAATTTCATTCTTAAAATCTCTTGTGTAGTTTCCTAATGTCATTCAAGTATAATCTCACAATTACTTAAGTCAGTAATGGTGCGATCATTTTTTTATTCTATTAAAGGAAATATTTCTCGACATGCACCCCATCAAACATAAGTCATTCAGACAAAATGAATGGAAATGAATGAATAAAATGGTGTTTCGACAAGTGTCAGCGAGTGTCAGACATTCCAAAGGGGGAGTGACAAGGAATGCTAGGGAATGTTAGGGCAGGTAAATAAGTGTTAGGGTTTCCTAACATGTGTCATATAGTGCTAGATAGTTCCAAGCCATGCCAATGCATTCCAGGCATGCCAATACATGGAATGTGTTAAGGCATGACAAGATGTGCCAGGTGTTAGGGTATGTGAAAACGTGTCAAGGAGTGTCAGGAGACAAAAGGGAACACCAAGTTAAAATGAAAATAAATGAACACATATGAAGCTTAATAATTCATGAGCTTACCTTTTTCAAGAGGGGCATGCTAGGCATACAAACACTAGTGCAAATACATGCCAAGGGCGAAGTGCTACCATGTCTTAAGTGCCAAATCATCCACTATTACATCTCTCTTAATTGTGAATAATTGATCTCAAATAAAATTTATCTTAAACTATGCCAAGGTATTTCAGGGCATCCAAACACATGCAAATAATTTTCAAGTGCCGCCAAGTGCTAAGATCCAATATGTGTCAGGGAGTTATAGGGCATGCTATGGAGTTCCAGGTTTGTTGAGGAGGGAGTGACAAGATATGCTAGATAGTTCCAAGGCATGCTAGACTGTTAGGGAAGCATACCAATATGTTTCAAGTGCCAATGCATGTTGAGTGTTAGCGAGTGCCAAGGAAACAAAATGGATAACTATGTCAAAATACATCAAAACAAATGAACAAGAGTGTGTGACAGGGAGTTTCAATGAGTTCCAGGTGTGCTAAGGAGGGAGTGACATGCTATGCTAGGTAGTGCTAATTCATGCTAGTGTGCTAGAGTGGCATGCAGCCAAGATGTGTCTGGTGCTAGGGTGTGAGAACACATGGTAGGAAGTGTTAGGTAGTCCTATGGACAGACAAGGGAGAACTAGGTGAAAATAATGCATGCAAATGAACAATTAATAGTTTGTGACAGAAAGTGTCAGTGAATTCCAAGTGTGATAAGGAGGGAGTGACAAGGTATTCTAGGAAGTGCTAAGGCATGCTAGAGGCCAGGGAAATATTCCAGGATGTGTTAGGTGCAAGGGTGTATCAATGCATGTCAGAGAGTGTTATGGAGTGCTAGGGAAAAACAAGGGAGCACTAGTTTCAAATGCATGGAAATGAATTAATAAGAGTGTGTGACATGATTGGCCTAAGATCAGGTATATGCATTTCTTAGGTTAACAAGGCACAATATACTTGTAGTAGGTGCAATTGGTCAGGTTGTTGCGGCTGAAGTAGGCCAATTTCACATGAACTACGGTAAATAAGGACATGATTTGGTTCCCAAGTTGTGAAATAATGTAAGTATAGTTGTGAGGGCATGAGTGCCAAGGCATGCTAGGGAATTCTAACATGTGTCGGATAGTTTGAAGGCATGTCAAATAAGCTAATATGTGTCAAGTGCAAAGGCATTCCAAGATGTAAAAATGTGTGACAATATGTTCCAAAGGAAAAAAAAGGAGAAACAAGTTAAGCTACAAGGAAATGAGCACATAAGAGAGTTAATAAGTCATCGATTTACCTTTTTCTAGGAGTTGTATGCTAGGAACACCAACACTAGGTGGAAATAGGTGTCAAGTGCCATGTGTTAACACATTCTAAGTGCCAAAACATTATTTTTTACTTCTCATCTACTTTCCAATAATTGATCTCAAATAAATTTAATATTAAACCATGCGAAAGCATACCAAGGCATCTTAATGAATTCTAGGCATGCTTATACTTTCCAAGAGCCAACATGCACCAAGTGCCAATGTTTTTTAGGTAGTGATACCCATGTTATGAAGTGGAAGGGCATGTGGAATATTTTTAATTAGGTGTGAAAGAGTGTGCTAATGCTTGGAGTACTAGGGAAACACAAGGGAGCGCTAGGTCAAAATGCATGGAAGTGAATGGATATGAGGGTGTGCTAGGGAGTGTCAATGAGTGCTAGATAACATTCCAAGGAGGGAGTGAAAATGTATGTTAAGCACTATTGAGGTGTGCTATGGAATATCAGGGCATGTGAAGAAGTGTGAGAGTGTGCTACAAAGTTCCATTGTGTGTTAAAATGTGCCAAATAGTTCCAAGAAATTCAAGATGCTAAGGCATGCTAGGATGTGTAGGGTGCCATATTATACCAATATGTGTCAGGAGTATCAAGGAAACAGAAAGAAGAACCAATCTAAAATGCAAGGAAATGAACACATAAGAGTGTTAATAAGTCAAGACTTTATCTCTTTCAAAAGGGGCATGCTAGGAACACTAATAATAGGTTCCAATGCATGCCAAGTTCCAATGTGTTCTAAGTGCTCCTTGTATGTTAATGCATGAAAAAGTGTTCCATGGCATGCTACAGACTACAAGGCATGCCAATGCATGCTAGGAGAGTGTTTTGCTATGCTAGGGCTTGCCAACCTGTGCTTGGGTGTCCTAGTCATCGCAAGATTTTTTAGGTACAAACATTTTCTAAGACATGCGAGGTGCCTAGGAATGTTAGTGTGTGCCAAAGCATGTTAAGATGTTCCAAGAGTGTTGAGGAGTGGTAGATATCTCTCATTAATAGAATTGACAAATATTGATTACGTATTAAATAATATAGTTTCTACACACACTAGTGGAACTTTATCTAAAGGGAATTTGTTAGATAATAAACCTAATAGAGATTAATCATGTCTTGACTCAAAGGAAAACAATATTCTCATGACACTAATTCTTCTTAACGAATTGACTGAATCTAACCACTATATGGCCTTGGACACGTAATGAAAAAGATTCCACAACAATGGTCTTAAATAGTTATCTTTTGACAAAAAATATAGTAACATGCACATAGCGTCATCAAAAACTCATTGTAATGATCAATGATGATGCACATTTTTCGAACACCACCAAAAGTATCCAAAAAGAGCATTGGTGAGGGTCAATAAAATATTATCGCTAGAAGTGTCACCAAAGAGAGAATTAGTGATGGGCCTTTAACAACCATCACCAAAAGTGTCACTAACAATGGCTTTTGTGACAAACCTTAAAGGATTGTCACTATATACACCAACAACAATGCTTTTTTAAGGACCGTCACCATATGTGACATTGGTGATGAACCTTAAAGGTCCATCACAAGCATGGCCCTCACCAATGTCCTTTTTTATTATAGTGTTAGGCCTATGTTGCAACATGGAAGAAGAACAAGGTGCATATTGAATTGTAGGTACATCACTTTATTCATATTTGAGGAGCTATTCCCAAGGATTAGTTTTTGAAGGAAGAGATGAAGAGAAAAATTTATAGCTCTAATGAACTTACTTTTAAGTTTTATGTTTATTTCAATTTCTAATATTAAGACTTGAAGATTCCAGGAGCCTTAAGAGCCATTAAATGAGTTATTTTTCCTACTAGGAAGATTCTTACAAATTTTTCAATAACACATGTTATGGGACTATCCCTGCTTCAGGATTCCAGAGGGTTATGCTTGTGGTAAATTTGATAAGGAGCTTGATGATGAAGATTTGTAAGGGTTGATACATCTCTATTTAAAGTATTCTAAAGGGGATAAAATTACCAAGGATGATCCCCCTTAGGATGCTCCTTATCTCTTCACTTGAAGCTGCAAAAATTTAATATAGGTTTTGATGAGATGCCTAAGTTGGCCTCCATAAGGGACTACGAGGATGATCAGGAAACCAAGGAATTATTTGAAGTACTTAAGGAGTATGAGGACCAATTTTCTGCATAATTTATAGAGATGAAGGGTATCAAAGGAGATATTGGGAGATTAAAACAATTTTGAAGCTAGATGCACATTCAGTAAAGCATCATCCATATTTCTTGAATCCTAGGGTCAAGAGGAAAGTAAATAGGAATATCTACAAGATGCTAACAACAGGACTCATTTTCCCAGTGGATGAAGCTAAGTGGATAAGCCCTATAGTCATCTAGGATAATAAGGTCCCAAGGAAATCAAAGTTTTTGTTGATTATTGCAACGTAAACAATGCATGTTTCCATGACTCATTCCCTACTCTCTTCGGTGATGAGGCCTTGGATTGCTTCAAGGAAAGAAACTTATTCTTTCACATATGGGTTTTCGGGTTATCATCAGGTATGTATTGCAGAGGAAGATAAGAATAAAACTAATTTTACTACTAAATTGGGGTCATATGTGTATCATGTGATGTCATTTGCCCTAAAGAATGCACATGTTGTATTTTCCAAAATTGTTATTGTAACCTTTTAAGAGTATAAACATAGTTTTTTAGAAGTATATATGGATTATTGGACTATTTAAAGTGTGTTGAAGAATCACTCAATTTTTTAAGGGTGATGTTTGATCTATGTATACAATTACAAATTTCTCTTAATATAAATAATTGTGTCTTTGTTGTACCATTTGGAAACCTTTTTGGGCATATTATCTGTAAGGCTAGTGTTTCAATTGCTTCATCCAAAGTTGTTGTCATCCTTAACATGCCTTCTCCAACAAGTGTTAAAAATATTATATCAATGTTGGGGCATACAAGCTATTATCATAATTGTTGGTGTCCGGATATGAACAAGATTCAATCCTTTTTCCACATAAATTATCAACCCGTTGGTGTTTTTATTTAAAGACTAATGACAAAGTATATGCAGATACAAGCACATGGTCCGTTGTAGATCACAGGTTTAATCTATAACACAAATACCATTGTAACAACAATAAAATGAGCTGCAGAAATAGAAGGCATCCGCAGCAATTAACGTGACTGTAACAGCAATTAAAGAATCACACAAAACACAGTACTGCAAGAAAGGAAAGAAGAACACAGCACCTGATCACAAGAGTGGTCCCAACTCTTGGATCAAGGCTGCGGAAACTCAAAGATTACAGGAGAAACAACAAGATATTGTGTATTCAATTAATGATAAAAAGTTTAATTACAAAGTCTGTGTATCCGAAAAGGTCCCCCGATTCACAGCCCGTAGGTCTCTTTATACAATAGTCCTGAAACCCCCAATTCCTCCCAACGACTCCATTGTTACAAAAATACATATTGTTACAACGACAACCAGATTTCCTAGCAAGAAACCATGAGAAAGACAAAGATAGTGCTGATACACCCATGGCTGTCACATTGTAGTAGCAAATAAGGAGGACACTGGAAATGATGGGTTGTGCCTTGACTTGCAGCTGCAACGCGCCTGTTGTAGCCAAATATGAAGAAATATAGGAGTTAATATGTGAAAAGGTAAAACCTCCATGAAAAATACATCATTAATCAAATATCCCATAAAATATTGGAAGAAGGGTTTTACCTCATGCTTTTAAGATAAATAATGGCACAAAGAGATAGAAAGATAGGGTAAAAATAAGGGAAGAAAGTATACAAATCTGGTGCCCAACATCTCCCCCCAACTGGTCTATATGCATTTCCTCATGCAGCTCGTCGTCTCCTCAGATCCGGATTGGACTGACTGTGATCAGCATGAAGCTGTGTAAGTTCATATTCTGCAGCCATCTCTATTCCTGGTGGCTTATATCCTTCTGTCAAAACAACGTCCTTCCACCAGTCATGTTCAACGTTATAAGCAGGATTATATTGTTCAGCTAGTAGCCATAAAAGGGGAAATTGAAATCTTAATCCCATCCATCTAACCCCACAGGTATGAATACATGCCACATAATGTGGCATTATTTCTAAGGCACGTGCAAAGTTAGGTGCCCCAAATGTTTCTCTTCCCCTGACGACTGAAGAAGACAACTTCCATCTTTCTTAAAACTGTCCAGGGCTTCCTTGCAAAATTTCATAATCTGGCTGACACACAGGTCAGCACACCACTTTTGGGTTGCCGTCATGTGTTCCTTATGGCCCTCAATCTGTAGAAAGGTATAATGCTTGTTGTAAATTTTCGAGTACTGACCATGCTCTCTTCTCACCATTAATGGCTTTTCGGCTTGATTTTCTTCAAATGTATCCCAGGCCTTTCGCCATTTAATCTGATTGATGGTATAGGAGGTGAAATACCTTAAGTGGATGTCCCCCAAAAATGGAACGGGGTTAAAGGACTGATCATGCTTTAAATAATACCCTTGCATGTAGAGCTCACACATTTAGTGTTGTCCTATAACATCATGAATTTTTAAGATACGAAGAAATTGAATGGGGCCCTTAGTTTCGTATCAAATCTCCTTATATATACTTTCAATACAAAATAAAAGATTTTTTTATGAAGGAATAAGGCATAGTTATGTGCAGGAGGTCTGCAGGCCATTACCTACTATGCTAGGGAGAACATCTCCTCCTTATCTATATTTAGCAGTTGAACTTGTTATTCCAACTCTTCTATCCTGGCCTTCTGTTTGGCCTGCTTCAGCCATGCCTTGTATAATTGATCTATGTACCCTGTTACAAATCTAATAGCCTATTCTCGAACCCTAGCTATTTCTTTCTTGTGGGCACTCGCCGCAGACTGCCACTTTTAAATTTCAGCGGCCAATACAAATTCTCGACCTTGAAACAATTCTTCAATTGGGCCAGTCTGGGTGGCTGCAGTGGAGACTTCAATTTTTGGCTTTATTGCCCTCCATTTGTAGATTTTTACCTTCCTTTTTAAATGTGAAACTTGCTTCTTCAAACCCTGAACCTCTCTTTTCAATCTCATGGTTTCACTGAACTGCTACTGGTACCTCTTTTTGAGAGGTAACCTTCTTTTCTCACACTGTTCGACCCATTCCTATTTAACAATGAATTTAGGTTCTAGACCTACGACAGGCTCAGAAGGCGGCAGAATGCTGCCGGCATCCTCTCCATATTCTTTCTTCAAACCCTCTTGGCTGGGCCCCCGATCCACGGGTCCTTCTTCTTCTATATTTCTTCTGGAAACTCATGTTTTTTAGTTGGTAATTTCATTGACCCCTCTGTGTTCTGATGTTTCTACAGGAACTATGTCTTCCTGGTGAACCTCCAATTGTTCCATTTCAGTAGTGTTTGGGCCAACCTTGGTCGTGTCAATAAATTTTAGTACTGGGGGAATAACGACTTCTTCCATTAACTGTTTGGGTGAGCGAAATCCCCTCGGCCCTCTAGGCATCAGGGACTAGAACAGAGAACAGGGAACAGGCCCATCATCATCATTCCCGAGTTAGGCAGGGACTTCATGCATTACTACCTCAACCAGAGTCGATGCTAGTTCTTGTGTAGCAGCATCAATTTCGTGGCTCAATTCGCTTCTTTCCTCTTGCCCTTTTCTTACCACTTCTTCTTCATGGGTCGATACTAGTTCTCGTGGAATAGTATCGACCACCTGACTCATTCCTTATTTAGCCTCTTTATCCTTGGGAATCACCTTTTTTTCATAGTAGCTACTGATTCTTGAGGTTCAACATTGATTTCACGAGTTGACTCCTCCTATTCTAGCCGAATTGGGGGTGGTTCTTGTGTAACACCCCCAACTGTATCAACATCCATTTTTATCTGGGAAATTGATGTTGTTTCTTGCGAAACATCACCACCTACCATTTCTCTATCCACAATTGCATTCCTTTGTTCTTCATTGGAAAAGGGTGTTGACTGTATAACAATATCAATTTCCTGCATAATGTCCATAATCCATTTCTCCGTGGCTTCCTCAAGCGAAGCTGGTTCTTGTGTGGAAGCCTCGTCTGTGCTGCTAATTAGATCTTCCATCCTTATTTCCTCTTCTGTGGCCTTTTCTAGTGAGTCTGGTTCTTGTGTGATAGCCTCAGCTGCATCGTCGATTACTTCCTCCATACTCATCTCTTTAGGTTCCTCCTGATCAATCATCATCTCTTCTTCCTCAGGTTATTTCTAATCAATTTTTGTTTCCATTTCCTCGGGTTCCTCTTGATCAATTTCCTCTGAAGGTTCTTCTTCCACTTGACCATCTGGAGAGGCTGGTTCTTCTTCTCTCACAGCAATCATAGATGCTACCACTTCTTCTGAGGATCCGCAGAGTTCCACCCAAGAAACCCGCATTCTACCTATTGCATGCATGACCAATAATCGCACCAATCCATGGTTAGAAAGTATTTCCATCATCCGGCGAGAGCGCCGAGTAGACTATGCCATATGTTGTAGTTGTTTCAATAGGAAAAATGGCATGTTTAGGGCATGCACCTGATTCTGTGGAAATCACAGGTGTGTTAGAATTTTAAAGTGATAGTTGAACAAAGCTTAGGCCCAACCCTCGTAGGTAATGTATTTTATTACAAAACCTGCCACTTCATTCCAAGGATACGACATAGTTCTGTGCTCGTATCCCATACCCAATTGAACTACAATTTCTCCTTCCTGCAAAAACAATTCGAGAAACTCCGCGAGAGAAACCTTCCAAACAAACCATTGCTGCCCCTGCTATCTCAGCCCGCTAACCTCTACAATTACTTCCTTTGTAACAGGAAATTCCAGACCTCTAACCCGCAAATGATTCTCCTCTAAATTGAGTGTGAATTCCATTGTGAAACCTCCATCGAATCCCCACAATCTGTCAAAGTAGATATCCCATCCTGCGTCGACAAAAACTTGCCAAAACTCTGGATTTCTACGAACTGAGACTGTGTTTTCAGGCTTATGCCGCAAAACCAGCCCACCCATACTGTGGAGACTTGTAGCAGCACTTCGTGTAGCAGAAAATCGTTGTCCAAGGTGGTGGGTACCAAATTCAGAGGAACAATATAGTGAAAATGGACAGGTGGTAATGGTAAATACGATTGGTAATTCTCAAAAACCGAGAAAAATCATAAAAGAGTATGGTAAGTGTGGTATAATAGAAATAATAATTGTTCGTATAGGGTGGATGAGACATCTTGTGAATCCCAATACGATTTAAATGATGATACCACATATTGATATGATTTGTAAGGTGTACTATGAGCAGAATTCCATTCTTAACTTATGGGGAAATAATCACACCATCCTTGGCATGACAACACCACCCCTCCCCCCCCCGACTTAAATTCTTGTCATCCGTGGCATTAAAATCTTCACATGGGATATTTAATTAAATCAGTAAAATTCATGTGGAGGCGTACCTGACGGCATACCTGGATGATGGGATGGGTGGTAGGATGGCGGCAGAGTGATGTGGATGGTGTAACAACATCGGGTGTAACAACATTGGTGTAACAGCATCCGGTGTAACAACAGCGGAGTAACAAAATCGGAGTAACAACATCGGTGTAATAGCATCGGTGTAATAGCATCGGTGTAATAGCATCAGTGTAGCAACATCCGGTGTAACAACAACAGAGTAACAACATCGGTGTAACAACATCTGGTGTAACAGTAGCAGAGTAAAAACATCGGTGTAACAGCATCCGGTGTAACAGCAGTGGAGTAACAGCATTGGTGTAGCAACAACCAAGTAACAACATCTAGTGTAGCAGCATCGGAGTAGCAGCAACCGAGTAACAACATCCGGTGTAGCAGCATTGGAGTAGCAGCAACCAAGTAATAGCAACATGAGTAGTAGCAACCGAGTAACGAAAACATGAGTAGTAGCAACTGAGTAACAACAACATGAAAATTCCTTGATTTTCACTCTTTAGTCATAGCTCCTGCAAAAAGACAAGAAAATAGAACAAAATTATTTATTTATTTATATATATATTCTCTCTCTTTTTTTTTTTTTAATGTAACAAGGGTGCAGAGGAAGGATTCTTTGCACTGATAACCTTCAAACCAGATTTCTCAGAGAGTTGTTTAATAAAAGCATCCTTAGAGGCCAACCGGTGGTATAGTCTCAGGCGATTTCCATTGACTATAAAGGAAGTACATGTATCGTCAATTGTGACTAGCCTAACTGTTCCATTATCAAATACATCATTCACCTCCTAAGGTCCCATCCAGAGAGTGCAAATCTTTCCCTTAAAATCCTTAAAACGAGAGTCATAAAGTAGTGCCTAATCTCCACTTTGAAATAACTTATTTCTAATAAACTTATCGCACCATTTCGTTCTCTGCTGCTGAATAACAGTAGTTCGCTAGAAAACCATTGAACGTATTTCATCAAGTTCATTAAGCTGAGCCAATCGGTGTTTCTGGGCATCTGATAGATCTAAACCAACTCCAGAGCTGTTCTGAGTGTGCTTATTTCAAATTCTATTGGAAACAACAGGGATTTCCCATAAACCAACTCAAATGGTGAAAACCTGGTTGTATTCCTCCATGTTGCTCTGTATGCCCGTAGAGCCTCTAGAAGTTTCTGAGCCCAATCTCGACGATGGTATGCCACAGTTTTTGTCAAAATATTTTCTAATGTCTTATTTGTGCTTTGCACTTGCCCATTCGCCTGGGGATGGTATGGAGATGTCACTTTGTGCTTGACCCCATATTTTTGCATAAACTTTGCTATCTTGTGTGATGTGAATTGTGCTCCTCCATCTAAAACAACCTCTCTTGGAGTATCATAACAAGCAAAAATTTCTTCAAATAGAAAATTTGAGACTACCTTCTCTATTTATTTCACAACTGCTTTGGCTTCCACCCACTTAGTCACGTAATCAGTATAGACCAAGATGTGGACTTTCTACTGGGAGGGTGGGTTAAAGGGTCCAACGAAGTCAATAGCCCATTTCTCGAAAGGCTCGAGGACTAGCTGTGCCTGCAAAGGAATTTCATCAGCTCTACCGGGCTGCCCCATACGTTGGCAACTATTACACCTCCTGACATAATTCTGAGCATCATGAAAAATGGAAGGCCAGTAATATCCCATTTTTAGCACCTTATGGCCTGTTCTTTTGTCTGCAAAATTCCCTCCACAAGGGCCATCATGGGAAGCTTTCAATACTTCATAGATATCATCTTCAGACACACAGTGTTGGATCTGCTTATCTTCTCCTGTATGAAAAATGTACCCTGCCATCCAAGAATATCGAGCACTATGATGAATAATCTTTCGTTGTTCCCTATATGACAAATGTGGAGGCACTTTCCCTGTAGCAAGATAGTTGGCAATATCTGCATACCATGGAGGTTTAGTAGAGACTGAAAAAGATGTTCATCAGGAAAACTGTCTTCTATTGGTGTGCATTCATCATTGTTATCCATTCTAGATAGGAAATCAGCTACTACATTATCTTTTCTTGGCTTATCTACTATTGTAATATCAAATTCTTGAAGCAATAGTAACCATCTCGTAATACAGCCAGGAGTAATAGGTTTATTCATCAAATACCTGATTGCTCCGTGATCAGTATGGAAAATAGTAGAGTACCTAGTGATGTAGTGCCGGAACTTATTGATAGCATAAATGACAGCTAAGAATTCTTTTTCTGTCACCGTGTAGTTTAGTTCAGTAGGAATTAGATTCTTGCTGAAGTAATAAATTGCATATGGTGTTTTGTCTACCTGCTATCCTAAAACAACCCCTACTACTGTCTAAGAAGCATCAGTATGTATGTGAAACAATAATGCCTAATCAGGTCCTCGGAGGATTGGGGTTGTGCACACCAGCCCCTTAATTTTCATGAAGGTTGTCTCAAAATCTTCGGTCCACAAAAATTATGCATCTTTTGTTAGCAATTGAAATAGTGGATGTGCTATTTTAGAAAAAATTTCTATAAAGCGCCTATAATAACCAGCACAACCAATAAAGCTACGTACCTGTGTGGGTGTTTTGGGTACTGGGAAATGTAATATTACCCCTACTTTAGTTGGATCAACTTGAATTCCAGCAACTGAGAGAAAATTTCCCAATACTACTACTTCTTCCCTCAGCATATGGCATTTGACTGTACTCAACGATACATGGGTCTGTTTACATATTTTGAGTACCTTCTCCAGATTTTCCAATATTTATTCAAATGAGTTCCCATATGGAGTAAAATAATTCATATATATTTCGACACTATCATCGACCAAATCAGAAAAAATTCCCAAGATTGCCCTTTGGAAAGTAGCATGAGCATTACACAGGCCAAATGGAAGAACCCTATATGCAAAGGTTCCCCATGGGCATGTGAAAATTGTCTTATCCTGGTCTTCTGGGGCTATCTGGATCTGGTTATATCCACTGAATCTGTCTAGGAAGGAAATTAACTTATTTCCAGTCAAGGTTTCCAGGACTTGGTCAATGAATGGCAAAGGAAAATGATCTTTCTGTGTTGCCTTATTTAATTCCGTGTAATCTACACAGATCCTCCATTTACCATTCTATTTGGGAATGATAACTAGCAGGGATACCCATTGGCTATCTGAGATGGGATAAATGAATCCTACATCCAACAATTTTTGTAATTCTTCTTTAACAATGTTTTTGAGAGCAGGATTCATCCTCCGTTGAGGCTGTCTTACAGGGCAGAAATCTTCCTTAATGTAAATATGATGAGTGCATAGGCTGGTAGGGATATCCTTCATGTAGGTATAATCCCAGGCAAAAGCTTCCTGATGATCTTGAAGGACTTTCAAAAGCTGTTTGGTCTGGGATTCAGACAGGTTCAGGTTGATATTAAGTGTTTTCCCTGGTTCAATCTCGATTGGAGTACTATCATGGAATGGGGTTAGAGGAATGTCCTCAATGTTATCTTTCGGTTCAATTTTTTCTTGTGCCTCACAGCTCATAGCAGATTCTATAATATGTCGAGTTAGATCGGGAACAAAACTGGAATTATTAATGATGGCGGTAATGGCATCATCTTCAGTGTATGTTTTAAATCGAAGGGCCTGGCCCATAGTGAGAACTGGTCTAACATCTTCATTTTCAAGTTTTGGCTCTTCTGCAGGTAGAGGTTTCTGACTGGTTGATGAATTTTTAGATGGGCTTGGTTTCACAGGAGAATAAAGCTTGAGATCCTTCGTAACTATCCCATTTGATATGATCATGTGTCCAGACCGGCATCCTATGAAGGAATCTGTAGTTGCCAACCAGGGTCTTCTTAGGATCAATGGGTGGCCACCTACTGAAGATCAAGTCTGCAATATAAGGAGGTCCACAAGGTAATGCCATGAGTCTAATGAAATGATCACATCCTCTAATTTCCCTATTGTTTTAATTGTGGATTTGTATGCAAGTTCCAAGATAGTAAGGGTTGGTTTAATGTTTCCAAGTCCTAATGTTTTCATTGTTTCAGTAGTGATAAGGTTAATGGCTGCTCCCAAATCCACCAGTACATTTGGGATTTCAATCCCATTAATTTGTACTGTTAGAATCGGGTTCCCAGGATCTTCGTATTTTACAGGCATGATTTTTCCTAACATGATATCGGATAGTATGCCCATTACATGAACAGTTAATGGGTCCTTAGGTTTTCTACCTGGTTTCTTTTAGCAGTATTCTTTCAGATTTTTTGAATAAATAGGTACATCCCTCATATCTTGTAAAAGGGGTATTTTAACAAAAAGATTCTGCAATTCCCCTAGAAAGTAAAATTCTACTTGAGGGTTTGGTTTGCTCAAGGTCAAACTTTCAGGATATGGGGGATATGTTAAATGACCTTGATTAGGAACAACTTGGGGAGGTGCTTGACTTATTATGTTTTGATCTGCATTCTCCCTCACTGTTATTTTTTCTGGTTCTGTCTCTTCACCATCAAGTTGTTTTGTAATAATGGGTGAAGTAGGTGCATTTACTACCTGGCCAGACCGTAGATTTATCTCATTGAGCCTTGCGGTAGACATTTTGTAGGATGGAAGGTTCAAAGTGTCTGTTTTTTGAACCTCTTTATTATTCAGATTTGGGTTGGGCTGGATAGGAAGCTGAGGTCTAATGGCTGGGTTTCCTGGGGGCACATTGGAAGGAAACTGAATTTGTTGTTGAGGGATAGGCTGAGGAAGCTATCGAGTGGGAGGGGATCCATGCCAAGTATGATTCCATGAAGGATTCAGACTGGCTTGAGGAACCCATTACTGCCAAGGGGGATACTGGTATTGAGGCCACATGGCTGAAAATGGTGCATATTGGGGACCCATACTAAAATTATGAAATTACTGAGATGGGTCCTGAAACATACCTGGATTCACCACCGGTGGTCGAGGTTGCCATGGCTTCTTCTACCCCATGAAGTGTAGTTGGTCCACTTTTCTTTCCTCGCTTGCTCCTTGGAAAACCGCTTTTAGCCTGAGCAAGGAAGGACATGCACTATTTGTGTGAGTCTGTTCGTAGATTGTGTAGGCTTCCACCATGTTCAGCGGGCATTCCTTCAAAGGATGTTTCTTTCTGCACTGAGGGCAGAATATGGCCATGGTTTTTTCCAACTCCATCTGCTTTTGTTTTGCTTGTAGAGTGTCCATCTGGGCTGATAGCATACTCATGATATCGGTCCTCAGATTATCTAATAGATTCCCAATCTCTACTTTTGTGACCCCTCCACCGGAGGTCTTTAATGACCGAATACCCTGTCCACTTCTGCACCCCCCCCCCCCGCGAACATTTGATACAGTAATCACAGATAGTTTCGAAGTTTTCTTTTGAAATATCCCCTTTTCCCACTATATTCAGGAGTTGCAGAGAGTCTTCCTTGAGTTCTCTAAGAAGAATGATCTTTAGAATGTCCTTATCCAAGTCACTATATCCAGACCTCTGCAATATGTATTTAAATAGTTCTACACAGTCCTCCATATTTTCATCTTCCTTTTGTGCAAATTTAAATATTTCCTCCTTAATATCACGAGACTTACAATAATATTGGTATTTTTATAAGAATTGTTTCTTCATTTCTTCCCATGAAGTAATCATGCTTCCCCCTAAACCCATAAACCATCTCAGGGTTTTCGTTTTAAGGTAGAAGGGAATATTTTCAATTTCTGAGCATCAGTCATATAGTCGTATCTTAGAAAAACAATATCAAATTCGAAGAGGAACATATCAGGGTCTTCCAAAGAGAGCCCATGAAAACTAGGCAAGGCTGTCAAAGTTATGGGTCTCATTGGTGCATCACCTGTAACTTTTCCTATGGGAAAATCAATGGAGGAACTTACAGGTGCCATAAATACTTTCCAATACTCACTTGGAATTTCGATCGGTTTCGCAGTCGATATCTAGATTGATTCAATCAAAGATGGTTGCACCACACTCCCCTAGTCCCTTGGTGACTCAAATTCCTTCAAAAATTCCTTTACTGGATCAAAGTCTCTTAACTCAGCAACGGGAATTTTCACAGCGCTACCTTGGTCTCTTGGGGATGCAAACCATTTTTGAGGTTCTTCTTCCCAGTTAGATTTGCTCAATTCTTTTGATCCCTTACTTGCCACTTCTTCCCCTTCTGTTTTTGATAAGGATTTCTCTTCCACCGGTACCTTGTTTATTAAATCTTCTGCTGTAGAAAGAAGACCTTCTGGTACTATGGATGGCACTAGTTGTTACACAGACTGCCCTTCGGACTTCGTTTGAACCCTAACCCTAACAGCAACACGGGATGATGCCTCAAATCTAGATTTTTCAATAATTTTCAGAATATACATCTTCCTTCCCAAATCCTTCCCTTTCTTTGGGGGTCTTCCTCTACCCATCTTGTTCGGATCTTTGTTCATACAAATTTTGGATAGGGTTCATCAAAGAAAATCAATCAATCACTCAGGACCTAAAGTAGGATAGATAACTTCCTCCCCAGGACGAGAGAAAATATTCACAGGAAACGAAAAAAAATTAAAAAAAATAAAAGAAATCAAAGTTCAAGACCTGGAGCAGAGTAATAAGATACCCTCCCTAGGACGAGAAATTGGTCCCTAGAAATAAAAACAGGAAATAAAAATAGGAAATAAAATTGGACTACACCCAGGACTTAGGGCAAGGTTTTACAAAACACCTTCTCCAAGACGAGGGGTTAATTCTACAGAAAACAAGATAATACAAGAAACAGGAAAGAAAGAAAGAAAAAATAAAACACAAGGAACTTACTCTCAGGACTTGAAGCTGGGCAATAGATTCCCACCTCAAGACGAGAGATCAACTTCGAGATCTGTTGCAGATCCTGCTCTTGCACCTGTTAGCCTTCCCCGACAATGACGCCAAAATTTTGGTGTCCGGATATTAACAAGATTCAATGCCTTTTCCACATAAATTATCAACTCGAGGGTGTTATTTATTTCAATACTAATGAAAAAGTATATACAGATACAAGCACATGGTCCGCTGTAGATCACAGGTTTAATCTATAACACAAACACCACTGTAATAGCAATGAAATGAACTACAAAAATAAAAGGCATCCACAACAATTAATGCGATTGTAACAACAATTAAAGAATCACACAAAACACAGTACTGCAAGAAAGGAAAGAAGAACACAACTCCTCATCACAAGAGTGGGCCCAACTCTTGGATCAAGGCTGCGAAAACTCAAACATTACAGGAGAAATAGTGAGTTGCTGTGTATTCAATTAATGATAAAAAGATTAATTACAAAGTCTGTGTATCCAAAAAGGTCCCCCGATTCACAGCCCGTAGGCCTCTTTATACAATAGTCCTGAAACCCCCAATTCCTCCCAACAACTCCATTGTTACAAAAATACATATTGTTACAACGGTAACCAGATTGCCCAGCAAGAAACCCTAAGAAAGCCAAAGATAGTGCTGATAAACCCATAGCTGTCACGTTGTAGCATCAAATAAGGAGGACTCTGTAAATGATGGGTTTTGCCTTGACTTGCGGCCGCAACGCGCTTGTTGTAGCCAAATCTGAAGAAATATAGGAGTTAATATGTGAAAAGGTAAAACCTCCATGACAAATACATCATTAATCAAATATCCCATAAAACATAGGAAGAAGGGTTTTACCTCATGCTTTTAAGATAAATAATGGCACAAAGAGATAGAAAGATAGGGTAAAAGTGAGGGAAGAAAGTATACAAATCCGGTGGCCAAAAATAATTTCATACATAGTTATTCTTCTATTACTTCCCCATAAGAAAAAATTCTGAAAAATTCTAAGCCTTTTATATGGACATGTCAATGTGTTTAGGAAGTTAAAGGAAAAATCAGGAAGTGCTCTGATTCTAGTTTACCCTAACTAGAGTAAGGAGTTCCATGTAAACATTGATGCTTTTGGAACTGCTCTTGGTGTTGTCCTTGCACAACCAGGAAAAGGAAATTTGGACAATCCCATATATTTCGCAAGTATAAATCTCTCTACTACATAACACAATTACATTACAAATGAGCATGAAGCCTTGGCGATGACATATTATCTCAAGAAATTCTATATTTTTCTATTAGGAGGCTAGTTCAAATTATTTACAAATAATTCATCGTAAAAATATTTGTTCAATAAGCCTATGTTGGAGATGTAACAACCATAGTTGATTTTCCATGTGAATAAAATAAGGCCAAAGTCATGGGACATATATTCCAAGTTGAATGGTTGGAAAACATTATGGTAGGCATCACTTGTGGTGTAATAATGGCTATGGAAATTGGAAAAGGCATTAACAAGGAAAAGAGGCAATAAATGACCTTTAATGATGAGAAATAAAGGAAAATAGGAGAAGAAGGAAGGTGAAGAGACACAAACGTGAATACAAGGGAAATTAGAGGAAAAGCAAAGGAAAATGAAGAAAAAGGATACATCAATAATAAAAAGGCATAAGACAAACAATTCAAAGCTTTTGATCAGTTTTGGATTTTGATCAGTTTTAGGTTTTCTCTCTTGCACACTTAGAGTATTCTTGGAGCAATCTAGTATTTAGTTGGATTTGGAAGAAGACAAGCATGAAAGCAAAGGTAAAGAAAAGGAAAGAAAGAAGGTGCAAGGAGATAATTGGATCAACACCTATATTATCGATACTTTGTAGGTAACAGATTGCATGTGTGATTTCCTTGTTGGTTTTTGGATTCATGATACATGCATGTGGTTCCTTGGTTATGTGTTTCCATTGGCATGGAGATTTTCCTGGATTAAAAATGGTTTCATCCATTCCTTTCAATTTCATGGATAACCATGGTGCAGTGGGTTCCCCATTTGGTTTTCTGATTGATTCTCAGGTTATTTATGGTTGTGGTTTGAGATAAATTCTTTAGAGCCTTGAAATATATTAGGTTCTTAAAAGGAAGTGGGTTGAGATGGGAGATCTCTAGAGCCCTGTAACAACTTGGGTTCCCTGTAGGATGTGGGTTGAAATGGGAGATCACTAGAGCCCTGTAACAACTTGGGTTCCCTGGAGGATGTGGGTTGAGTTACTAGTTCTTAGATCCCTTGAAATCTTGGGTGGAGACAAATATGGTTGATGTTAGTTATTTTTGGACCATATAGGCAAGATAATTGTGGTCAAGGGTTGAGGTGGTTTGGCCTCTAGAAGCTCTGGTTGATTCTATTTTGGTTTAACCCTTATGATCCCACATTGATACTTAGAATATGGCATAGGGGTGATTGGCTAAAAGAGAGAATATGGTTCAACCAATAAATGGTCGAGTGGTACGTCGTGGAAGTCCCTAAGTTGGTTGGAATTTGAATGTGATAATATAAGTTGTTTTCTTATTGTGATATATGAGTACTTTTATTGATTATTATGTTTATTTTATGGTTGATTTTTCATGGTTTCTATTATAGTTATATGTTGGTTTTATGCATGGTTATCTAATGTGATCTTATTATGGATATCTTTAATTATTTGATAAGTTACTGGATGGTGGATGAATACATGGGTTAACAAGTGTTATTGTAGCTAGCCAGAGAGTGCATATATATTTCTTGTTGATTCTCATATGAACTTCAAAATTTTATGATAAGATATGCATTTATGACCTATAACCTCCTTGTTTTCTATCTGTTGGATGAAATTTATCTCTTTCATTAGAAATTTGTTGGTCAAGATCTTGCTAAAGCTTCGATTTTCTAACTTTTTTAACATCATTTTCATGATTCTGGAAAGTTACAAGAATTTTTGGGCAGTGGTATAGATTCTAGCCTGAAAAAGTGGCATAGATCTCAAAAATGCATGCACAGAACAATATGTTTTCGGTATTAACTGCATGGAGATAAGATTGTGAGTGTGTTACGTATAAATATCTCTCTAATACCATGTATAAATATCTACCCATGGGATTCAATCTGATCTTATAATTTGCTAAAACAAGATACTGAAACCTTCCTACAATTTGTGGAAACAAAACACGATCACTCAATCACATGCATTAAGTAAGAGAAAGAAGTAAATCAATCGAACAACACAAAATGTTCTTGGGGAAAGAAACTACTCAAAATCCCTCTATCTATATTGTGTATTAAGTCAAGGAATCATGAAACAATACAATGCTTAATCTCTCATGATATTCTCCAGCACTCTTTCAACTATCTCACACTAATCTAGGTAAAATCAATCTAGTACTTATCCAATTCTCGCCTTCCTTCAGTTTGCCTTGCTCACATAATTTCTAGTGAATTAGGCCCCAATTAAATAGAAATAATTCCCTTCCTTGATTGTGCAATTCATCATGGAATCCTAATTACTCTATAATTTCACATGGGAATGTTTCTATAAATACAACTAATATTTATGTTCCCTTTAACCTCTATCTCAAATGGGTCTTCCTCAGAAATGACATGCATGTTGATATTAATAGTGAATTATCAGTTATCTGATTTATCACTACTTGTGAATGAAATCTAATTTAATTCATTGGACCTATCACTAGCTCATCACTTAGTTAGAACTAGTTAAACTGATTTTAACTCAATTAATTGAGTTAACTAATTCACACTTGCACCCCACTGATGCATCAGTAATATTTGAATCCCTCTACATGCATCCTTAGACCCTCAACTTGAATTTCTTGAGCTAACTCAGTCATCATGACTTGGTTAACCGATGCAAGTTGTTATGAGATGAAATTACAATTTATTGTCCAATTTATTTAAGGGAAAAATAAATTTGATGCCCCACATTCCTCACCAGTATGCATCAAAATTTCCTCACCAATGTGCATCTAAATTTCCTCACAAATGTGCATAAGAAATTCCTCACCAATATGAGTGAAATTTTTGTCCTTTCTAGTTTCCAATTTCACTATTTCTTATTGCAAATTTAAAAACTTCCTCTCAACAAGAGAGGAATTAAATCTATCTCGATCTGGTACCTTTGGAATGTTCTGCATGCAACACTTCTCTAGTGTTGTTTGCACCTACAACTCCTAAAATTGAATAACCTATGAAAAACTGAATCAGTTTAATGCATCTATCATCAAAGTCTTCTGACTGCTTCTAGCTACTACACCTATGTACTGGACCCTCTACATTGCTACTGACATATGAATCCAAGCCCTCTGCACTGCTACCAACTCTTATCTGTGCTCGAGTATCTGACATCTTTCACTCTGATTTATGTCTTCCTGACATCTGACAACATCAATCCAACTGATCCTTCCTACTACTATTGTAATGTGGGCTCCTCATAGCCAGGTTTTATCCATGATACACACCATATCAATGGACCCTACCCAAATTTATTCTTGAGGTTATGTTTTCACATTGCCCTACCTCTCACTAGGAGGTATGGATGCATGTGCTCCCTCTACCCATATGGCTTGAAATTCCCCCCTATAAGAGGTCTCTGCATGAGCAGATGCCTCCACTAGTCTCTTCTCTTCTTCTCCAATTGTGGCAGCTCCACAACCTTTTGAGATTGCTTCTAAGGTTGCATGTTGAGAGATAAATGCTCCCTCTCAACCACATGTCACTAACCACTTCTTTTCTTCTAAAATATTTTCTTGCATCATCGACCTCGAGAGCATACATGTTCTTGAATCTTACACTGATCTGTTTCACCAATCCAGTGGCAATGTGTCTAAGGAACACCTTTCCTTTTCTAAATATGAAATCATAACCACGGTCTTCCAATACCGCTACGGAGACAAGATTATTTCTTAATCCTGGAACATAAAAAATGTCTTCTGGTCTGATAGGGGAGCCAGAATCCCTCTAAAATGTAACTCTATCTATGTCGGTCGTGCTATATGATCTACTGATGATCCTTCTCCTCCAAGTCACTAAAGATATATTTATTCCCCATCATATGGAATGAGGCACCACTGTCTAGATACCACATGCATCCCATTACAATGTTTCCATTCATGAAATGAGAGTAAAATCAAGCTCGAACTATGAAACCAACACTTCACCCACTGCAATTGCTGGCTCTTTCTTGCTTCCCATCTTCCATGGACAATTAACGGCATAGTGCCCATGCTTGTGATAGTGAAAACACTTGATATTGGGAAAATATATTTTGCCATATTTTCCTTAGGACTTCTTTACCTTGGATTTATTTCCTTTTCTAAATAATGTGCAATTTTCTTTGTTGTAGGTCCCATCTCTGGTGCTCTGCCTTATTTCTTCTATTACCAAGTTAGATCACAAACACTCACAATTTGGTAACTTCTCCCTCCCATTCACAAATTCCTGGTAACTATTTCAGCTCTTGGGAAGGCCTAGAAGTGCTAGGCTCACCAAATCATCCTAGGCTACAGTCACACCAACACTTCCAAGCTCATCTCAACATTAAGTGAACTTCGACAAGTATGTTGGTATCATCTAGCCCTCCTCCATCTTGATCTTTCTGAAATTTTCCTTCAACACCAACTTCCTATGGTTGTTGCTATTATGAAATAGATTTGTCAAGGCCTTCCACATAGAATATGGAGTCACCTTCCCATGGAGACTCGACACAATATGATCTTGAAATCCCTTTAACAAGATACTTCTCGCCTTTGCTACCTTCTTCTACCATGCATCAAGAAGTTGGGCATCTGTTGTTGTGGGCTTGGGAATATCAATATTTATGATTTCCTTCAACTCGTTGTTCCCCAACAATGCCTCCACCCTATCCTTCCATTTTATATAATTTTAATTTCACTCAAGAGCATATTCGAGTCTCAAGCCATTGAAATACATCTTGATCTATTGTTGCATCCTGAAGAATAAATCTGCAAATTTGAACCTGTTCAAGACAAATGCAATTTCTTCTCTTCTATTGTGATTCTTGGCACTCTAATACCATGTAGAAATATCTACCCATGAGATTCTATCTGATCTTATAATTTACTAAAATAATATATTGAATCCTTCCTACAATTTGTGAAAACAAAACATGATGTATCAATCACATGCAAGTAAGAAAAATAATTAAATCAATCACACAACACAAGATGTTCTTGGGGAAAGAAACTGATCAAAACCCCTTTATCTATATTGTGTATTAAGTCAAGGAATCATGAAAGAATACAATTCTTAATCTCTCATGAGATTCTCTAGAACTTTTCCAACTGTCTCACACTGATCTAGGAAAAATCAGTCTAGTACTTAGCCAATTCTTAGCCTTCGTTCAACTTGCCTTGCTCATGAAATTTCTATTGAGTTAGGCCCCTATTAAATATGAATAATCCCCTTCCTTTATTACAAAATGTATCTGTTTTGAAACCAACTCCAAAAATATAAGAAAAGAGATATCAATGCCTTAGAAATAAGCCACTTCGAGGGGGCAACCTCCAATACATTACATAAATGAAAAATTCTTGGATCATACAAATTACAAAACCTCCTTTATATATATAGGAGTCCATGGGGCCACAATTTAATCCTATTGGGGCCATAATGTAATCCTAGCCGACCTAACAATAATAATTTAAGGGCACAATAATAACAATATGGGGGTTATAGGGGTACAATAATAACAATAAGGGGGTTACACTAACAACAATAAGGGACTATACTAGTAATATAGGGACCTAACATGCCCCTCTCCTTCAAAAAAGTGTTGTCCTCAATGCTTGAGTAGCTCTGGGTGCTTTTGTATAAAATTTTCATCCTCCCATGTAGAATCTTCAGTGGGTAAGTTCTTCCACTTGATGAGATATTCTGAAATTGATCGATTCCGTAGTTGTCGAGTTCTTGTTTCCGTGACCGCTTCCGGTTCCAATATGATTTTTCCTTCCTCATCAAGTTCGGGAAATATTGTTTAAACTGGAAGATTTTCACCTATAACCTTCTTTAAGCACGAAACATGGAAAACTGGATGTACTCGCGAAGAAGCAGGAAGCTCCAATTTGTATGCCATAGTACCAATCTTTTGCAACACCTTGTAAGGACCATAGTACTTTGGCGATAATTTATTATCCTTCTTTGCTTGCTTGAGGGACATTTGTTTGTGTGGTTGTAGCCGTAAAAATACCCAATCTCCTACATCAAAACTTCTCTCGCTACGATGTTGATCTGCCTGTTGTTTCATTCGATTTTGTGCCAAATTCAGGTTATCCTTTAAGAGTTGGAGAACTTCTTGCTGATGCTCGATGTGATCTTCCATTGCTTGAACCTTCGAATTTTCCCTTAAATATTATGTGATGGATGGTGGATGATATCCATAAAGTGCCATAAATGGGGTCATTTTTGCTGCAGTATGGAAGGAAGTGTTATACCACCATTCAACAAGAGGTAACCACTTGACCAATTGTGTTTGTTTATCAGATACAAAACAACGAAGATATCCTTCCAAACATTTATTTACTATCTCAGTTTGACCATCAGATTGAGGATGATAAGATGAGCTATGAGCTAATTGAGTACCCAAACAAGAAAATAACTCCGTCCAAAATTTTCCAGTAAAAATGGGATCTCTGTCGCTCACAATAACCCTTGGGTTTCCATGTAGCTTTTGAATTGTGTCCATAAATGTAGTAGCAACTGTACTTGCTTTAAATGGATGAGATAATGCACAAAAGTGTGCATACTTGGTAAGTCTATCAACTACCACCATGATAACACTCTTTCCTTCGGGCTTAGGTAAACCTGTGATAAAATCCATTGAAATCTCCCCCCAACATTGACTTGGAATGGATAAAGGTTGTAGAAGTCCCAGGGTCTTAATTGTCTCAACTTTATTCTATTGGAAAATCAAACATTCCGCCACAAACTTTTGAATATCAGATTTAAGGCCATCCCAAAAAAATTCTTTCTTCACCCTGTGGTAAGTTTTTAAAAATCCTGAGTGTCCTCCTAAAGGAGAAGTGTGCAATTCCAAAAGAATATTTTGTTTTAGTTGGGAATTCTTACAAAGATATAAGCAATCTTTGTACCATAAAGAATCATTTTTCCAACTAAATGTATCAGATGTACTAGGATCTTGCTGCAACTTTTGAATGAGTGTCCATACATCTTTGTCCTTCTTCCATTCATCTCTTGCTTCGGTTATCCAATCCGGTTGGATAATAGAAATGGCACAAAGCAATGCTTCCACCTATTCATTCTTTCTTGAGAGTGCATCTGCAACAACATTAAGCTTTCCTTTTTTGTAGATTATTTCAAAGTCATAACCCAACATCTTTGTGACCCATTTTTTCTGCTCTTATGAAGATAGTCTTTGTTCCAAAAAGTGTTTAAGACTATCATGATCATTTTTTACCTTTAAGTGTCTTCCCATTAGGTAAGTTCTCCATTTCTTTAGTGCATGCAGTATTGCTAACATTTCCTTCTCATAAATAGGTTTCTGTAAATACTTTCCTTTGATTGGACGACTTTCAAAAGCAATGGGTCTTCCTTCTTGCATTAAAACAACACCAATTCCATTTCCTGAGGCATCACATTCCACAATAAAGGTTTTTGTGAAGTATGGCGTAGCTAAGACCGGTGCTAGGTACATTGCCTCTTTAAGATGTTCAAAGGCCTTAGTTGCTTCAGGAGTCCATGAAAATGCATCTTTCTTCAATAATGTTGTTAGAGGTGCTGCTATTCTCCCATAATTCTTAACAAACTTGCGATAATACCCTGTTAACCCGATAAATCCTCACAACTGCTTTATGGTTGTCGGGACTTTCCATTCCTTAATGGCTTTAATTTTGTTAGGGTCTACTTTAACACCCTCGTGAGATACAATATGACCCAGATATTCCACCTCTTGTACTCCAAAGAAACATTTGGATGTTTTTGCATATAATTGTTTCTCCTGCAATAGATTGAGCACCTTGTCAACATGTTCAACATGATCCTTCCAAGACCTACTGTAGATTAGTATATCATCAAAAAATACTAGCACACATTTTCTAAGGAAGGGTTTGAAAATGGAATTCATCAACCCTTGAAATGTAGAAGCTGCATTGGTAAGGCCAAAAGGCATGAACAAAAATTCATAATGACCCTCATGAGTTCGAAATGTTGTTTTCAGAATATCTTCAGTCTTCATTCTAATTTGATGATATCCTGAATGAATATCTAACTTGGTAAAATAAATTGCTCCATGTATTTCATCCAATAATTCATCAATCACAGGAATGGGAAATTTATATTTAATGGTGAGCTTATTGAGCTCCCTATAATCCAGACACATGCGCCATGGTACATCCTTCTTGTGTACCAATACTACAGGAGCAAAGAAAGAACTTTGACTAGGTTGAATTATACCTGCCTCTAACATTTCCGCAATCATATGTTCAATTTCGCTCTTTTGGACATAAGGATATCTATAAGGCCTGATGTTTGGAGGAACACTTCCTGGAATCAAATGAATAGCATGATCATGATCACGAATAGGTGGGAGTTCTTTGAGAGTTTCAAACACCTTAGAATGATCATCCAAGACTTGTTGGAGATCTACAGAAATAGATGATTTTGACGTTGGAACTTCTAATGAGCATAATTGTGCAATTACGCCTCATTGTTCTTTCTTTAGAAGCTTTGTCATGACATTAGAGCTTATTATCTTTCCTAGCTTCCCTACAATACCCCGTAATTCAATTTCCTTTCCTTCTGAAAAAAAAAATTCAAGAAAAGTTCTAAAAATTAAAAGCTACCGTCCCCAAAGATTGTAACCATTGTACTCCTAGTACAACATCAGCACCTCCCATAGGAATGGAAAACATTGGAATATTCAATACATATTCCCCCATGGTTAGCTTGATATTATGGAATTTTCTAGAGAAATTTATAGTTCCTCCATTTGCAACCATCACTTGACATTATGGTGCTGGGTATAGGAAACAATTCAATTCCTTGTCTACTTTACAATGAATAAAATTATGGTTGCTACCTGAATCAGTCAACACTATTACCTTTTTATTCTTGATATGTCCTTCTATCTTAATATTTTCAGGAGTGGTAATTCCAAACAATGCATTACACGATATGGTCAGACTCATTTCTTCCTCTTCTAGGGTTGGTTCCTGGTGTATATCCTCTTCTTGTTCATTTTCTTCTTCCTCTTCACAACCTATGTAAAATAATTTCTTCTCAGCACACTTATGACCTTTAGTGTATTTTCTATCACAACTGTAGCAAAGCCCTTTTTCTCTTTTTATTCCAATTGTTGTGGTGTCAACCTTGTAGGTTGTGGAAATCTAGGTGTAGCAACACTTCCTTCTTTATAGAAGTGAGTGGTAGGCTTCCTTGTTGCCATAATTTTACATTCAATTTTTCTTGCCAACCTAAATGCCTTCTCTAATGAATCAGGTTCCAAAACGCGAACTTCATGTTTGATGTTATCCTTTAAAGTACCTATAAAGAGATCAATCTTGTGTTCCTCTGGAATATCAGTTACCCTTATATTCAATTTTTGGAAGTCC